>JAVLUX010000043.1:7872500-8250000 GCA_032164185.1 Moxostoma hubbsi
TAAAATTATCACAAAAGTATGAACTGTGCACTATTGTGCAAGTCGGTAACTTAAAATGAGGACTAGATCCAAATTTAAACCATTATTCACTGAAAATCTTGACCCAAACGTTGTGTTGTCTATTTTATGGACCAAAAATCACTATAAAAGTAGTCCAAATGACCATATGACTATACTGCTCAGCATATGCCTTATTGTATGGTAACAAGAGAAACATAAACATACTGCCTAACATCTACTTTTGTGGGGGGAAAAAAGTCATGGGTTTGTAATAGAATGAGGGTGTGTAAATGATGATTTCTTTATTTCCCATGAAGGCTTCTTACATGCCTGGGACTGTTAACCCTCAGAAATGCCAAACTAACTGGGAGGAAATGCACTTCTGCGTGTGCTGTGTTGTTTTTGTTGTTGAATAGTTAATGTCCTCCAGTTATCTCATATCTTGAAGCATATGCTTGCATGATGTGAACTGTGGAACTTCATGTTCCAACAACTCTTGCGTAACAAAATGATTGGTTTTCCTTTTCAAATTTCTTAATTTTCTCTGCTTTCCTTACCTTTATATTTCATATATTTCCTTTCCCTCTCCTTTCTCTGTCCGCAGCCCAAGCTTTTGAGGCCAACGCTACTGCCGGGTGAGGAGTTTGTGATGGACGGCATGCGGGTGTACCTCATGGCGGATGGACGAGAGGAGGCAACAGGCGCAATGGGGGGTCCGCCCTTGCTGCCCGCAGAGGGAGCCATCTTCCTCACCTCCTACCGACTCATCTTCAAAGGCACACCCACTGACCCTCTAGGTGTGTTCCCAGTGGTCAAAGTCTTTGAGGCTGATTTGCATACTTTATTGTTTTGAGCATTTTATAATGATTTTATTTTCAGCAGTTTAGCTTGTGTTCTTAAAGCTTGAATGCTTTTGGGCTGCTGGAAGTCGTGAATTATACAAATACATTTCGGTTCAGAAACTGTTCTCTCCATTCAGCATATTGTGCTCATACAGTCCAATTAAAATGAAAGTTACCTTATACGATACACAATTGTAAAAGTCTGAACATTGTCAACATCTCAAAAGCTTTTTTAGAAATGCAGTATTGTCATAGAAGTCTTTGTGTGTGTGTTTTGTGCAGTTGGAGAGCAAGTGGTCACACGCTCGTTCCCCATTGCCTCCTTCACAAAAGAGAAGAGGATCTCTTTTAATGGTTCCATGGATCAGTTCGTCCAGGAAGGCCTGCAGCTGCGATCCTGCACATTTCAGGTGCTGACTGAGCATCAAATACTCACCCTCTTGTTTCAGACTTTTTGAGAATCGTTTTTGTGGAAATATGTTTTTGAATATGAAATGCTTTTGCAGCATTTAATCGAGTACTTTCTCTCGACTTCTGCAGTTGATGAAGATCGCTTTTGATGTGGAGGTGGCATCAGATCTTGCTGAAGTGTTCCGGAAGAATATGCTTAAGCTCAGATACCCACAGCACATCCAGGGCACGTTCGCCTTCGCTGTGGGCCAATCTGCAAAGCTGGAACACAAGACCAAGGACAAGAACCAGTCTCTAAAGTAAGGGCATATAAATATGTGTAGATGTAATTATCCTGGTCACTTCATTGCAATTGTTAGGTGCCCCAGTTTTTCTTAAATCCACAGTCAATGGCTGGACAACAAGTCTTTTTTTATTTTCACTACAGCCCTTTAAAAACCCCAGGAAATGGTTTAAAAAGCATTTTTCTTTCCTGTGTTGATGTATATCCTTTTGAAACTTTTGGAAGTTGTGGTGGTACATTATGCTCATCTCTTTTATTTTTAAATAGCCAATAGGCTTTAGTTATGTCACAGCCATGAACCGTGATTTGCTGCTTGCTAGTTAAGCATTTGATTGGACAATAATCTGCGCTGTGCAAGATGATTCATGAATATTTTCGTTTAAAGCCATTTAAAGCGATTTCCTGGCTTTAGTAGTAATACAAGCGATCACGAAGAGCTGTTTGAGACACTGGCTGACGCGGATTCACATCACCTAACTGGCTCATATTACTCACAAAAATGATCTTTTGCCACCACCTGCTGGCTAACATATGTAATCAAACAAAAATAGACAAACAGTAGCTCTTAACACATCTGCACTGCTCTTACACTTTAGTTTAGCACAAACACAACAGGGTTTTTCCTGGCTCAAAATGAGGTGGAAGTGGTACCATAAACTTTGGCTTTGCATTAATACAATCCTAATGATCTGGCAACTGAATAATAGTGTTCATTTTGTCATCTGTTTTTTAATTTAGTCTTAGTCCTGTGTCAAATGTCCTTTTTTAGTTTTTATCATAAATTATCCTATTTTTTTATTTTAGTCAAGTTTTAGTTGACAAAGTCTGGGCATTTTAATGTAGTTTTAGTCAATGAAAACTGGTGACATTTAGTCATATTGACATTTTAGTCACTGATCACTGTAAACATTTTTTGCCATAAGAGTATTATTGATAAGCATTTGTCAGTCTAGTCTATCCAAAAGCTATATATATATATATATATATATACACACACACATTTTATTGTTGTAATTTTAGTGTTATTTTTCCACATAAGATTGATCTTATCATGATGATCTCATGATGATGACATTGCGAGTTGCAGACAGCGGGGGTGAGAGACGAATGTCTCCATGTCTTGGCCTCGACTCCCGCTCAGATTGGGTCTCTTCCGCATCTGGGAAGCGACTCTGACCACACAGAGAATGACAATTTTGGAGTTTGTGTTTATTTACATGGCACACTCCCTTATTATATGAACTTTAATTAAGGATGAAATAAAGATATATCGCCAAACTGTGATCTGTGTTTCTACCAGACACTCAAGCTGCAGAGCTCCTCTCGTCTCGTGTGTCATCATTTATAGTTTATATGATCTCAAGTTATGTTAAATGACAACAAGCGACTATTCGACAACAGAATTTTTTTATTATTACTGCTGAGATTTGCAGTTACAAATGACAATCCACCGAGTGCAACGCTTGTTAGTGTTTTCCATGAAGACACCCACCAGAGTTTTGTAGAATGCCGGAGGCGGCACGTAATTTGACGGAGCCGGCCGCCTAGTAGTTCTCTATGCATCAAAAACCCTGCACAAGCGTAGTGATACACCCACACACACACACACACACACTCACACAGTGAAGTGTCGGAGTGCTGATGGTGTCAGACCATCAGTGCTCATGGAATGTCTCTCGTCCAATCAGATTCGAGGACTGGAACTAACTTTTGTATATTATTTTATAAAGTCCTTGCTATGCAACAGAAATAATGATCTGCTGCGGGTGCTGTGCAGGGATATGGTGAAAAGGTAATGACTGTTACAATATTGTGTGATTAAGCAGGGCTGTAGCACTGTATTGACCGAACAGTATCCAGGACTATACATTTAATCATCCTTAAAATATGAATATTCAAAGGTGCATTTAAATAAAATATGTCTGCTACCCAAAATAGGCAGGGCATGTGCAAGATAAAAAAAATTCGCAACAAGGCAATTGAGATTTTTGTAGAAACAATTTAATATGTGTAAACTGGAACATTTCAAAGAGTTTATATTATTTCAGAGTTTTCAAGTGAGTAAAATGTGTGAACTTTGACATTTCTTCTAGAACACTCTCTAAAAACCTGGTTAAGACCGCAAAGAGGACCATCGGGCGACCGTATATGACCCGGAAGAAGTATAACCCGCCGACTTGGGACAACAGAAGCAGTCTGCAGTCAGAAATGGATGAAGATGAGATATCGGGTAAGATACACAAAAAAACAAAAAAAAAACAAATAGCTACATGGAAATATTAAAAAATCTTCTTTTTGTCATGCATTTTTTTTTTTTCAACTCAGCCTTTCTAAATGGTTAATATGCCATGAGGTTGTATAATGCTGTGTTTCTGATTGGACAGTGTCTGAAGAGCCGGATCCGAGTTCGCTCACACTCTCTTCCACCATCCGCTCGTCTGACCGTCAAACCATGAGTAATGTGGTGGAGCGTGCCTGTTGTCGTGACTACCAGCGGCTGGGACTGGGAACACTTAGTAGCAGTCTGACCCGCTCTAAAAATGAACCCTTCCGTATTTCTACTGTCAACCGCATGTACACCGTCTGCCGAAGGTAAATCCTAGAATCCATGTTCCTTTGCACTGCAAAACGAATGTAGTGCAACCTATGGTGCAACAAGGAAAGCAGTATTTGGGTAGTTGCATAACATGTCCGTAGACTGTCCGTAGGGATAGTATATATTTGATGTGCTGTAACTGGCCATAATTTGTTCATCTTTACAGATATCCCATGTTGTCTAATTTTTTATATTAATGTGAACTGCTGGTATAATAAAAGAACAGGCCAAATGCTATGTAACATGGCTATAGATGAAATTTAGCTTATTACACTGCATGACATATAGTACATATTAACCAAAAATAGCTTATAGTATGTCAATTACCCAGTTATTAACATCTGTTGAACTAAAAACCTATTGTCTGTCTGTCTGTTTTTCAGTTACCCCGGGTTACTGATCGTGCCTCAGAGTATCCCTGATTCAACCATCCAGCGCATCTCACGCTGCTACAGGCAAAACCGCATTCCTGTAGTGTGCTGGAGAAACCCCCATACTAAAGCAGTGCTGCTGCGCTCGGCTGGCCTGCACGCTAAAGGCGTTGTGGGCTTCTTCAAATCACCCAATGCACCAAGCGCAGGTCAGAGTCAGAAGTTCATGGATAATACTTTTTGAGATTCGATCCTACAACCTTTCAGCTATCATCCCGGATCATATCACCCCAAAGTAGGCCAAATAGTTTAATAGTAGTAAATACACAGGACGCTACTCAAGGGCATAATTTCAATAGTTCACGGATAACCCCTTTTGGGACTTGAACCTACTACCTGTCAGTTATCAGCCCAGGTCTTATCAGCTCACAATAGGTCAAATACTTAATTGGCTTAATGGTATTATGTCAGTAGTTCATGGATAAACCAATTTGGGATTTGAACCAACAACCTTTCAATTATCAGCTCAGATCTTTAGCCACTATGCCACAGTAGGTCACACAGTTTTATGGTAGTAAATACACAGGGAGCTGCTGTATGTCATAATGTCAGTAGTTTGTAGACAAACTCTTTTGAGATTTGAACCTACAACATTTCACTTATTAGGCCAGAGCTTTAACCACTATACAAATAGCTTTATGGTTGTAAACTCACAGGACCCAAAGATTAGCCAGAACAAAATGATTTGTTATTTTGTGTGTTTTTTTTTTAGGTCCATCCCAGGCAGACTCCACCAGTCTGGAGCAAGAGAAGTATCTGCAGGCCATCATCAGCTCCATGCCCTCCTACAGTGAAGCCAGTGGGAGAAACACACTCAGTGGCTTCACCTCCACACACATGAGCACCTCAGGTTAGACTCTAACCCTTACCCCACCATAACACTTACCCTACACCCCACTCTAAACAGACCTTGTCACCCATGTACCTTAACAAGAACATTTACTTGTGATAGTCCCAGCCTTATGTATCTTTTGTTGTTTGTGTATTGTGTGTCATTTCTGGACCTCAGATTCATCAGACAAGCTGAGGCAACCTAAAATAGGAGCTCTAATAAAGCAGGTCATGGGGACTAATGACGATGTTCCAGGAACCTTCAGTAGAGGAGGTGAATTTTAAAGATTTTTGACCAACTGTGACCCCCCTTTGACTGAAAATGATGGGCAGGCCATGTATAGTCCTCACAACTGAACCCACCATCCTTTCCTCTGTTCCCAACCCTTTTTAAATCCTATTTAAGTGCCTTGTTCAAAATATTGTTTGATATCCATAATTACTTGAGAGAGCAATTGCATTTTTCTGCATCAGCTAATATTGCTACATTTATATATATTTACATTTATGCATTGATCAGACACTGTTATGCAGAATTACTTATAGACATTAATGGTATACATTTTATTAGTTTGTAATTAATTAGTTTGGCTGAAAAAGCTGCCCAGAGTTTGTTTGCTGGTAGTAATGGGCAATTTTTATGTCATCTGACCTTAGCGCTGGGTCAGAAGGCAAGGGTCATCTCCCTCTCTCAGCCTAGAGTTTCGGTCAAGGCCCGCAACTCTCCTAGAGGTACAGTTGGCCCGCCCCTGCTCTTAAATCTAACCAATCAAGTCTCTCAACAGTGACGCCAGCAAGTGTGGGCTGGCACTAAGTGTCCATGTAATGTTGTCGTCATCTTTTTCCTATGCTAACTAATTGTTGACCACCATGTTTGTTTGATTTGTTTGTGCAGATCGGAATGCATCTCTTTGCATGTGATCCACCAAATTCCTTTTGTCTGTTTGTTGTCTGCTGTCCTTTTTGTGAAGTCCATAATGTATTTGTTTGTAGAAATGACATTCTGTACACCAATCCCCAAATAGATGTTCAAATTCATACACACACACACAGATTATTGCCAAAGAATTTGTCCATTATTCATAAGTTAATGGTTTATTTTTTTGTTTCTCTCAGGAAAATGGGGCAGTATACGTGGAAGTGGGCGGCTCAGTGCATATAATCCTGATGTTGGAAACAGGCTGGCTGGAAAAGAGTCTCCCCAAGCTAACGGAGGCCCAACCGAGACGTATTTCCTTCGCCAACAGAGAGCATACCTCTACATTATTGGAGATAAGTCCCAGCTTAAGGTAGGCTCAAATGGGGTTGACTTTCATTAGAATATGACTCAATTTATGCTCAGATCTAATGCTAAAAATATGACTGATATAACACTGATAAATGCATAATACAATATAAATATAGCAAGGAAACCAAGCAGGCACAGTTATCGGTTAACGCAGAAATTGCAGAAAATGGTAAATATCAACCTTTAAACTCTCAGCCTTGTCTTTCTTTGTTTAGGGTGGAAAGCAGGACACTTTCCAGCAGTGGGAGGTGGTGCCCATTGAGGTATTTGACGTACGGCAGGTGAAGAACAGTTTCAAGAAGCTGATGAAAGCCTGCGTGCCTTCCTCCAACAATGACCCAAACATGATATTTCACCGCTGCCTCGAGGAGTCGGAGTGGATGAATCTGGTACTAAACCATTTCCTAGTCCCTCGATAGTAGATTTAAATCGACATGTTCAGGAAGTTAACATTTTAACCAGATTTATAACAAAGACAAAAATATTGTCCACTGAAATAGTTATTTTACTCATTTTTTTCATTATCATTTGTGTTTGTGTGCCTTAGCTTCACAGAGTTCTGCAGGTGTCCGTTCTTGTTGTGGAGCTTTTGGACAATGGTTCCTCCGTTATGGTTAGTCTGGAAGATGGCTGGGATGTCACAACGCAGGTAGGAGTCATTGTCATTTGTATCTAAACATAAGTTGTGTATGCCATATGTTGGGGTTTGAGTGCTGTAATGATGTTTTGGTTGTAGGTGGTGTCCCTTGTGCAGCTGCTGTCGGATCCATACTACCGAACGATTGATGGCTTTAGGCTTCTGGTGGAGAAAGAATGGTTGTCGTTTGGCCATCGATTCAGTCACCGTGGGGCTCGGACGCTAGCCAGCCAGAGCAGTGGATTCACGCCTGTCTTCCTCCAGTTTCTCGACTGTGTGCACCAGGTATGTGCAACATCTGATTGGATTTTTAATGGCCGATGTGCACACATTCATAAACCAGGCTCCTTGTGTCCTTAGAAATATGTAATCTTAAAATGAAATTGTTATCGACCGATACCAATCATCTCAAAATACTTGCCCGATGATTCGGCTCATCAGAGTAGTACATATGTATGTGTTTGTGAACACTATATAAAAGGCATTTTAAAAAAGGTGTTAGTCAAATGTTCCTTTTGTGTGTGTGTGTGTTCTGTATTCCAAAGTATGATTTTATGACATAATTGTTTTGGTCATATGCAGGATGTTTGCCAGTTTATTTATAGATCTCTTTGAGGAGTGATTTAATCAGCCTTTCAATAGAACTGTTTACATCTATTTCTGGAGAACTTTTATCTTGTAAACAGTAAAACTTAACTGCATGAATGTATTTTTGGGTGTTGATTAAAAGTAATCGTAAGTAATTGCATATTTGAGAACATTTTTCCCAGTAAGGATTGGAATTGCTCCATCATTATTGATTATACAAGCAGGTACCAGAGAGGCAGCTCATTAAAGCAAGCCAATATACACATTTATATATGCCTACTGTAAATGCTTCTGTGTCAACCTAAACCTGTCACACCTTCAAAGATGTTGATGCCACCACTCATTGCACATCCGAATTGTGTAAGCTTTATCCAACTAATTTACTGTGTATATAAGGGCAGCGTTTCCTTCCCCATACATGTAAACAATGGGGGTTGCTTGCATGATTTTAGGAGATTAGATCTACATTTGACAGCATATCAAGAACACAAGATTTCCTGTTTGATAATGATGATTAGGCCTATCATGATGATTAAATAACCATCTAACCAAAAACAAACATTATTTGAGATAACTGTGTTAAGCATTCTAATTCCAATCACATTTGAATGCCCATTTTGCCCATGGAATTTTAAGCAAATATACTGTATAAATGCCATGAATGGCGCATTTGTGTGTCATTCAGTAAATTAAATCACAAAGGTTTTGCTTCATGACAAATAAGGGCTCAAGGGTTTAATCAGAGCATTAAAATAATGTGTGAAATTGAAGAAATTAGGAAAGAAATGTTTTACTATTGCATAAAAATATTTTTTAATTTTTATTTTAAATGTTTTTAAATATACGAGTTCAAAAAAACAAGTCTAAAATGTACCAAAACTAAAGTTGAACAAAAAGAGAGACATATTTAAAATATTTAGGAATATTTTATATTGAATTTTTCATGTCATTCATAAGATTTTAAAGCCTTAAAAGGAAATCACATATCCCTATTTTATTATTTGATGCATATATATATATATCAAGTTAAATATGTAAAAAATTACTTCTTTAGGTTTATGTAGCACACATGCAGAAAAAAAACACCCGAAGAAATATGACAATTAATTGTGAAAGCCCTTAAAGAGACAATTAATCGCCATAGCCCTTAAACAGACGATTAATTGTCATAATCGCAATTATTTGTTTTATAATTAATCATCAGCCAAATTTCATAATCGTGACAGCCCTAATGACAATAAGGTTTCAGAAGTCCAGGAGATCTGGTTTCCCATCTCCCTGTTCATCTCAAATGGAAAGTGACTTTGAAGAAGTAAACTTATCTCTTACTGGTTGATTCTGTTGCCCACTCTATTGCTTTGACTTATTTCTTGGCTTTGACTCCGCTGTTTGTATATGTTTCCATAATTAAAGTTCTGATTGATCACAGTGTGTAGTAATAGGAGAATTAGGAGAAATAGGAGAATACTGCATACTCTATCTAAAGGTGTTCCACAAGGTTCAGTCCTCGGGCCATTTAGTTTCATATGCATATGGTTCTCTGATGTTGTCCTGAGCATATAAACATGGCTATTATCAATATCTAAATGATTTGTCACATTGAAAACCCTCTCCTCTGCCTTTTCTTCCCACAGATCCATCTGCAGTTCCCCATGGAGTTTGAGTTCAGTCAGTACTACCTGAAGTTCCTCGCTTACCACTACATCTCCAACCGCTTCCGTACCTTCCTGCTGGACTCTGACTATGAGCGCATAGAACTGGGTGAGTCCTTATTCATTGATTAGCACAAAATTGCCATTTAAGATGTTACATAATGGCAACTGTAAACTGTTAATTAGTTAATTGTTTTGTACCCTCAAATTGAGTAATGCTGTCACAGTTGGAGTGGTGGTGGCGTAGTGGTAAGCAGAAGGTTGTTTGTTCGATCCCCACAGCCACTAAAAGCATCTGCCAAATGCTTAAATGTAAATGTAAATTCAAGCTTAACTTGACAGGATGTTTCAAGTTAATATTTACAGTACGCAATCATTAAAATCTTTATTTTGACCCTGTCCCAATGTATTGTCTGTGCAGGTGTTTTGTACGAGGAAAAAGGCGAGAGAAAGAACCCTCAGGTGTGTAAGTCGATCTGGGATTATATTGACCGTCTCAACAAAAAGACCCCCATCTTCTACAACTACATGTTTTCTCCAGAGGAGGAGGAGGTATGTGTGTGGAGGTCTTTCTAATTATTTTTGGACATTTTTACATTATTTAAAAAAAAAATTATTTTTTTATTTTTTCTCATAATTATTGTGAGTTTATGACAAACTACAATAAACAAATGTCTGTAATGCATACTGTAGACCTTGATAACAAGGTTCTATCATTGAAGTTCTTTTAAATAGTAGTAATTCTCCAGTGCCCTCTGTTGGTCAGTGACTTTAACTCACTCTTTTTCCTCACAGGTCCTAAAGCCCTACACTTACATTTCCAATTTGAAAGTTTGGGACTTTTACACAGAGGAGACTCTTTCTGAGGGTCCATCCTTTGACTGGGAGGTGGTGCGGGGACGGCAAGAGAAGCCAGTGGAGGAAGCGGGCGAGAGACAGGAGACAACGGCACCCAAGTCCCAGCGGAGGATTGTCTGGCCTTGCTACGACAGCCTCAGTAAAGTAGTGCCTGATGCCATCACAAAGCTGTTGCAAGTAAGTAACACAGCAAGAGTTCGCGTTGCATTAAAACACACATACTGAAACACAATTACTGAAGGTTGTAATGTTGTGTGTGTTCCCAGGATGTGCAGAATCTGGAAAATGAGTTAGGACAACCTATGGAGAAATGGAAGGACACATGGGACAAGACTAAGGCAACCCAACGGGCCGAATCCAGATTAGAGAGCCGGGTTAGATACAAAGATAACAACCATCTTATTACTAATGTGCATGGTTCCTACATTAATGTAAACCTGGTAGCCTAAAGGCTGTTGGCTCGAACCCAGCAAGTGTTTATCCATGAACCATTGCCATTGTGCCCTTAGTCAAGACATTTACCCTCAGCATCTTCCAGCGAGAATATCCCTGTAATAAGGGCATTATAAATTGCGGATTACTTCATGAAAAAATTTTATTTATTGTCTTACCTGTACCTACTGTACATGCATGTTCCTGAATCCCAAAGTCATTCTTGTAATCAAGCAATGGTTTCTCTCTTTCTTTCCCCTCAGAACTCGTTCTCCACCTCTCTGCTCATGTCGTCTAATCTGAGTCACCAGCGGCGCTCTCAGGGTTTGTATCTGCAGAAGAGTGGGGTCGGCTCCTCCATTAACCTAGCTCTGGATTGTGAGGTCAACACCACCTCCACGCCCGCTTCTGGTCGGCCCAGGACCAGCACGCTCTACAGCCAGTTCCAGAGCACAGAGAGCGAGAACAGGTCGGTTTAAAAGCAAAGGTTTATGAGAATCCAGCATAGTTATGGCTGTTTAAATGGATATTCCGGGTTCAATACAAGTTCCACAGCATTTGTAGAATAATGTTGATTACAACAACAAAAAAAACCTCACTTTTTCTAAAGTTTAGCCACAAGACCTTAACACTATGCATGTTGACCATGATTTTAGTGTGATAAATTCACTTACTAACCTTTCTTTTTAAGTTATCCAATTTTGCAACTTTGTTGCCAAGACAATTTAACACCTTAAACCCTGTAATATGCAAAAACATAAATTTGAGCAAATTTTCAGCTCAAATTTAACAAGAATTTATGTAAAAGCTTCACATTTCTACCTTTTAAACCCTCCCAAAACTGGCCCATTCAAGCGCCTCACTGTAACTTTGATTTTTGCTTTTTTTTATTACTTTTTTTTTAAGAAAAGGAGGGACGAGTCAAAATACATTTTTGTGTTAATCAACATTATGCCACAAATGCTGTCGATTGAGCTTAATTTGTATTGAACCCAGAATATTCCTTTAAATATGTAAAGGATAATGTACAGTCAGACGGTTGTTATCACACAGTAAATCCCGACAGGGTGATCAGGACCCCGAAGCAAAAGCGGAGGGGTCTTGTATCACCCTGAAAGGGTTTATTTTGAGGAAATAAGGTCCAGCTGACTGTACATAATCCCACTTATTACACTGCAACTAGGCAAATAAATAAATATGTGGACATAAAATATTGATTTGTTTTGAAAGTATGTTATTTGAGAAGAAATAAAGTACTGAACAGCTGGAATCAACCTCAAGTTTAGGTCGGAGTTCTTTTGGTTTATTTTGTAAAAATGACTGTCTGACTCCTCATTATTCAGCCTAATTGTTACAAGACTAATTGCTGAACTAACATAAAGTTGACATGAAACATAGATTTGTGTTGAAATTATGTAATTATGTGAAAAGAAAAAAAAACAGCTGAAATCATCCTCCGGTTCTGTTGGTGTTTATTTTTAAATGAATGACCGTCTGTCTGCTCATTTTGCATCTTATTACAAGACTACTTGCCAAATAAATAAATAAATGCACATGAAACTGATTTGAGTTGAAATAATTGTATTAGCTTGTAGAGCTCGCAGCTACGAGAAGCGGGAGAGACTGCAGAATCCGGATGAGTGGTCTGATTAGTGGAGCTGCGGTTATTACAGAGCAAAATAAGACTGCTAGAGGGTGACAGTAACCAATCAGAATAGAGTATTCCTGGATGCTGTATAATAAATCGAGTTAATGTTTTTACATAACAGGCAGGCAGTAGTATTTAACCATGTAGCATGTTTATAACTGATTTCTACTTTTTTAATTTTTTTTTTATTTATAGGAGTTTCGAGGGTATTTTACACAAAAGAGGCGCTTTGTTGAAACCATGGAAACCACGTTGGTTTGTACTGGACAAGACCAAACACCAGGTACATTATAATTTTAGAGAATGATGAAAACATTTTGGGTTTTTAAACTGTATTAAACTGGAAAAAAATGACAAAATTGACCCACTTTATATTATGTGGCCTTAACGTCTTTGTACTTGACCATTTAATAGAATGTACTTATTATGTACATAAATGTTGTTGCATTGTAATTACATTTAAAGTACTTGTATTTAATTACATTTGTAGTTACACTGTTAACTTACCCCTAACCCAGCCCTTAACCCGAAACCTAACTCCTAATACTAACCCTAACCCTACCCTTACTCCTAAACCTACCCGTGCCTCAACCAAGGGTTTAGCCAAAGACAATACTATTGATCTTCTCCTTCTCTCATGCCCAGTTGCGATACTACGAAACAAGGCAAGATAAAGAGTGTAAAGGAGTCATCGAGTTAGCCGAAGTGGAATCTGTCTTTCCGGGAACGCCTACCATGGGAGCACCTAAAAACATAGATGAAAAAGCCTTCTTTGATGTGAGATCTCAATAATTCCCATCAGCTCACTTTGCTTAATGATTGTTCACACATTTTTAGGTGTCCACCATTAACGCTCATTAACGCAATTTTTATCCCTCTCTTTCTCAGCTCAAAACAACTAAAAGAGTGTACAACTTCTGTGCCCAGGACAGCACGAATGCACAGTTATGGATGGACAGTATTCAGAGTTGCCTATCTGATGCATAGGGGAGGAGGGGCTTATGGAGGAAACAACTGTGAAACTTCGGGGGGGTTTCAGAGCCATTGATGGACATTGCTCATAGCCAATTGGCAGAGCTTCCCCCCCCCCTCACATACAGATGGAAGTTAGAATGGGCATGGCTATGGTCCCGTGTCAGTGGTATTAAACTTTACAATGCAGCGCCTCACCACATTTCAACGTTTTTGTTAAAAAAAAACGTTAAAAGCCAATGAAAAGACAAAACTGAGACTACATTTAAGACTTAAAATACCTGTGGTCTCAACATGTTCCTCTTTTTCTTTTTTAACACAATCACAACCCCTGGATGATCTCTAGTGCTTATTCAAAAGATGCATGGTCTCATTTCTGACAGACTGCGATTCTTCAGCTACCGCTTGCAACCTCCCATGTTGCTCGGATACTGCCAAATGCCCAACTTTTATCTATGCAGGGGCCTGTGAATGCCCAAAAACTAGTCACAGCTTGCAAAAGAGTGACCCTAATGTAATGTTAACCCCTTCCAATCTCATTACTTTCACTATATCATAGCTGCCACTGGCAGGTTAAGTTCTCTTGCTCCCTTCAGATTGTTTGGCTTTATCAAAGCCCATTCTGAAGCTGGGTGTCCAAGCAACGGTTCATGAAGGAATATGTTCAATATATTTGGTTATTTACGTCAAAGTAATACAGAAAACATGCGTTCTTGTAACGGTGTACCATGGCAGACGCATTGCCCAAACAATGCCATTTGGAGATTTTGCATTTAGATTGAACTGTTTACAAACTAACCCTTACAATATATTCCTGGGTTCTTCCTCGTTTCTGCTTTTCTTGAAGATAGACTTAAAAACCACTATTGCTATTGAGAATGGAAGAGATGCTAAAGGAAAAGGAGGGATATATTTTGCCAGGATAATTTATACACAAAGAGGTAATTCTTTGATTTTAGGAAAGTGGGGCAGTGTCTGGAGGGGTTTTCGAGGAGTGTCAGTTTACACCAATCAGAGGCTGGAGCTGGCTGCCATGACAACTGTGCTCCACATTACTTCCTGTAAAAGATTTGGGGAAAAATAAAATATACAAATTTTACAAATGTATGCATTGATATAGATAATACTGATAGGGAACAACCCCTTCAAATGTAATCAGTATGGTTTATTAGGTCCACATCATGTTTTAGACCATTTATATCTATACTGTATATTGAGGTTTTATGGTATAGTCATTTAAATATTCTACTTGTTGGGAATCATATCACAAAAGTGTAACTTACAATTTGAGAAATTCGCCTAGCGCAAAATCAAATGCCATTCTACCGACACTGGTTGACGTGTGCTTCCTTTCCCCCGTCTCTGAGCCTTGAATCTGTCCGAATCAGTGTTTTAGTTAGTCTGTTACATGTTCTGTTTTGAATCCTGTACATAGAGGAGTTTGTTTATATTATTCCTTTAGAGAAAGAAGAGTCTATTTTACTGGACTTGGTGAGGATGCATACAAATATCACTGGACTGTTATGTTGCTTTTTATATATATATATATATATATATATATATATATATATATATCCCAGATACAAGAACTAACACACAGACATGGTGTAAAATAGGGTAATACCAATGAATTGTTGAATACAACATTTTGTTTTTGTTCCAATAAGTCCTTTTGTATATAATACTCAAATATGTATGTTAATGGTAGTAATTTATTTAACTTTGTCTCCTGAATATGACTCCTCAGAGCACCACTTAACTTTTAAATTAGAAATCCAACATGTGCCATTGTTTATCTCTGTGTTAACGTGATTATAAATAATGAGGCTCACTGAGTACAAACTGACAACACAAGTTTCTAGGAAGCAGCAAAGCTAAACTGTATAACTGCATTTTAATTATTTATTTTTTCATACATTTGTTTAATAGATTACTTTCATTTGATACAGGTCCTGTTGTCAATCATGCCATGTGTTTTTTTTTGTTTTTGTTTTTTTTTATTAAACCACTGTGGGGTTCACAGCCTCCTGATATTTGGCTGCTTTTGTCTGTGTTCACTGGTGTCAGTGCAAGAATTTATATTAATTTAAGAATACGAAAGTGGACTGATTCCATAAATATCTGCCATTTGATTCCGCGTGTGGTTCAGCTGAGAGATTGTTTCAATAATTTGGTGTTATTCGTGTTTTCAGGGCGGGTAGGGAGTTTGGGAATTAAAGTGTTACTAGTATCTATTTTTCAGTATCAGTCATCTGCTGCTTATTTTGCTTTGAGCAATAATGCAGAAGACACGTGTTTTAAATGTACCCACGGCTCCACCTACTGCTTATTTATTAGCATTACAAGAGCCGTCTCGCCTACATTGATGTCTTGTAAAGTATATCCATCTTTAGTATTGGTAGATTCATTATATATATTTTTTTCCGATGTTAACAAATATCCTTTATCTAACTCTATATGGTTTAATCTCTAGTTAACATGCCTCAGACTCGTTGATGAGCAAGACACTGTTATCTGATAGAATAAATGTTCTGATTGGATAAAATAATCAGTTATTCCTACGTCAATCTACTAATTAAATGAATACGATTATTAATCATATCACATTGAACGCGTATGAACGCGTTCTTCGTTAATTAGAACTGAGAAGCAAATTACGTAAGACCTTCGATAGCTCAGTTGGTAGAGCGGAGGACTGTAGAGTTCTAATACTGTCATCCTTAGGTCGCTGGTTCGAATCCGGCTCGAAGGAGTCATTTTCTTCATAACACATTTGGAGGCTATGAACACATTTCGGATTTATGATGATGTCGTACATGTGGGTAGTTTATGGATCATACTGACATTGTTAAAACTCAAGGAAAGCAAGTATTTGCACGAAATTAATGCCAGCAAGTAAAGCAGTCTTTCTCCTCAGGTTAGGTTCTTTCAATATTTATAAACATATCTTAACTTTTGATGTACAATTTTTAGAAATAAATAAAAAAAACAAAATTTAATTATATATTTTATTGTGACGGTTATGATTCGGACACACTATGGGCTTTTATTTTTAAATGATCTCAGCTGTTCCTGATGCTGTGGCGTCAAGTGACGTAAAATCTTATTTGAAGCGCTTTCCTCACGCAGTTCTCACGTGGAAATCCAAATAAACATGGAGAACTCCACCGCTGAAAGCATCAATGATAGCAAGGTAAAACGTGTTGACACCCTCATGTTTGTTATTAATCATTCATTTGATTTTGTCCGTGCTTGCTGTAAAGTGATCGGATTAAATGAGCGAGTGCTGAGTTTTAGAAAAGTGTAAATAACGAGGTCTTGTGAAGCGCAAACATATAGAAACTCTTCAGCATCCACAAACGGTATTTATTTTACCATTATGAAATGGTCGATGGATAACACACTGCACTCATGTGGATATTCTTTGTTAATGTAGTTATAATAATAATAATAAACACAAATCACGACATAATAATACATTAAATAAGCAACTTTATATAATACAAATGACTGAAATACTACCACCCTCTGTATACAACAATCTTTCATTTACACCAAGTTAGAAACCTATTACTTATGGTGGTTTGACATGTATAGATTGATAAGGGTGTTTTGATAATCATACAAATCTTGACTTATTTGTTATAATGCCTTGTTTCATGCAGGATCAAGATGAGACCAAATGTGGAATGGTAAAAATGCATAGCAACATTTTACCATTTCAGCTGAAAGCTGATCAGAGCTCCAGTGGTCAACTTGGACCAGCAGGAGAACCATGCTCCAGTAATCAGTCTAGACTGACGGGAGATCAGTGCACCAGTGTTCAGTTGGAACAGTCAGAGGATCAGTGCACCAGTGTTCAGTTGGAACAGTCAGAGGATCAGTGCACCAGTGTTCAGATGGAACAGTCAGAGGATCAGTGCACCAGTGTTCAGTTGGAACAGTCAGAGGATCAGTGCACCAGTGTTCAGTTGGAACAGTCAGAGGATCAGTGCACCAGTGTTCAGATGGAACAGTCAGAGGATCAGTGCAACAGTGTTCAATTGAAACGGACAGTACATAAGTGCACCAGTATTCAATTGGAACAGGCAGGAGATCACTGCAACAATATTCAGTTGGAACAGACAGCAGATCAGTGTATCAACATTCAGCCTAAACAGTGCACCAGTCCTCAATATGGGCTGACAGGAGATCAGTGCAGCAGTATTCAGTCTGAATGGTGCAGCAGTCCTCAATCAGAACCGACTGGAGATCATTGCACCAGTGTTCAGTTGGAACAGGTGGGCGATTGGTGCTCCATCGTTCAGTCTAAACAGTCAGAAGATCAGTGCACTAGCAATAAGTCTGGACTTGCAGAGATGCATTGCAGAACTGTGGTTAGTCCGCTCTCTGGCACTGGATCCTTGGCTCTTCTGAGTATGCAGTACAGAGGAAAAAGCTCAGATGACAACTGCTCAGACAGGTGAGATCAAAATACATAAAAGTATCTGATCCCTACAGTAATATCTCCAACATTTTATTATAAGAATTGCTTTTTTTTTTTTTTTTTTTTTTTTTTTTTAAATTAAAATTTATGTGACAGTGACACAGACTCCTCATCCTCCACATCCACCTCTTCATCATCCTCTTCCTCCTCCGAGCCTTTAATGGTGAATCATGCTGAAGATGGAGTTGCCATAGGCCATGGAAAGGGGCAAACCCAAGATAGGCTACTTATAGAGGTGGGGGTTATAAGAAGGATTTTGGGTGCCAACTGTGATTGGATTCTGTGTAATCATAATTGTAAGATTGCACTGGAGAACTTGACCATCAGCCTTCCAGGGGATACAGAGATGGAGCCCGTTGGAACGATATCAAGCATTGTAGAGCGGTTAGGTATTATTTTACAAAGTTGATTCTGTAATCCCAAACTGTCAAGCATGCACTATGAAATGTGGTTTCATTCTGCCAAGTGCCAACACTTGGCACCTTAAATCGTCTCATGTAACTTAGTGATCGTGGAGTCATTCAAGAACACACCACCATTGAATGAGGACAGCGTGTTATTCGGCAAAGACAGAAACTCTATTGGAAAGGTCAGTAAGACTAATGTCTATTTGGGAGTGAAATGTCAACCCTGCAGTTGGCAGATTTATTTCCCAATATTTTGTAACCATCTTTAATAATGACATGATTACTTTTTTTTTTTTTTTTTTTTTTTTTTTTTGTTCTTTTGAAACATGCAAAGAGATGTGTAACTCCTATTGAAAGGCGTTATGTGAATGTTCCAGGTTCAGTACAAGTTAAGCTCAATCGACAGCATTTGTAGCAAAATATTGATTACCACAAAAATACATTTTGACTCGTCCCTCCTTTTCTTAAAAAAAAAAAAAAAATCTGGGTTACAGTGAATCACAAGTCGTCACATGTTTTTATTTTAAAATACTCACTGTTTCAAAAGTTTAGTCACAAGATGTAAACAATATGCGCGTAAACGTGATTTTAGTGTGATAAAATCACCTACTAACCTTTTCTGTGCAAAGATATATCCAATTTTACATCTTCGTTACCATGACGATGCAATGTCAACAGCACTTAAAATCCTAAAAGTAATATAAAAATGACAATTTAAACTCATTTACAGCTCAAATAATACACCATTTTAACAGAAGAATTAATGCAAGTGCTTTTATTAAAATATAAGCTTCACATTTCTGCTTTTAAACCCTCCAAAAATGGTCCCCATTCACTTCTATTGTAAGTGCCTCACTGTAAGCTCCATTTTTGCTTTTGTTTTTAAAGAAAAGGAGGGACGAGTCAAAATAAATTTCTGGCTTAACTTGTACTGAACATGGAACATTCCTTTTAGGTTTGCTGCTTTGTGGTAGGACTGAGCTCTTTGATTTCTCCTCAGGTGTTTGAAGTCTTTGGGCCAGTTTGTCAGCCCTACTATGTTTTGAGGTTCAATTCCCATGAAGACATAGACCAGAAAGATCTTAAAATTCGAGACCCGGTTTACTTTGCACCAAAAATCAAAGATTTCACAGACTACATCTTGACAGAGCAACTCAAAGAGTGAGTGTCTCATCAGATCAACAGAACGCATGGGCGTAGTAGTGTCGATATTTCGGTTCTGGAAATCCTCAGTGCGGTTGTATTTTCCACTTCCTGTACATTTACAAATGATTCCTCTCAAACTAGAACCAAAGGGTCAGATGCATCCTGGAAAAATGACCAGGAACCACCTCCTGAGGTAAATGTATCCCTTTTATGACAATTGTTTGGAAATTTAGGTCAACAAAGGCTTAAATTGTGACAGAAATGATAAAACACTTGCCCTAATAGCTCTTGCATAATCGGGCAGTTCATTATCAGTATTACCTGATATTTTCAGAAGTGTTGCTCATTCACACTCGTTTAGCCTCTCCACTGATTTCTGATCACTCTGTTGTTTGTAGGCACTAGACTTTAGCGATGATGAGCAAGAGAGACTGGCCAAGCTGAAACTGAAAGAGCAAAAGAGACGACAACAGAACGATTCTAACTTGGGTGGGTCAAGCAGCCATCTTATACAAATAAATATTTTTCATTTAACGGTCACTGATATTATATAATATATATGTATGTAAACACTCATCATATTAATACATGTTCAATCAGCATTTATCATAATTTCTCATAACAATTTTATTTGCTCCCTTAACAGAGGACGAGTCAGATGTCCATAAAGCTGTGCCCCCTCAAAAATGTGCTCGGCGGAAACCCAGACAGACTCGCAACGTTCCACGTGTGCAGCACCACAATCGCGGCGGTGGTTTTCATAGCAATTATCATGCACACCCCTACTTTCCACATTCTGAGTACATGTACCCCCCTTCAGATCCACACATGTTTCCCTTCCAGGGCCCAATGTCCCCACCCTATCACAGACCACCACCCTTTCACATGGGCATGCGCCCTCAGCCCCCAGGGGCCAATCAGGGCTATATGTTTCAGCCCCCACCTCCTCCCCCACCACCACCATCTAATTGATAAACCTGTGCCCAAAGAAGGGAACACAATATTTGATAACTAACATAACTGTATACATGTTTATAGTATGATTACGCTGAATTGTATATTAAAAGAGTGCAAATTTCGATTAAAAATGCTTCAATATGAGAGAGAGAGATTTTTGAATTGCTTTGTGTTCAGTATTCTATTTTTGCTGTTATTTTATACATTCATTACATAAACAATAAAATTCACTTCTAATACTCTTATAGTACTCTTCTAATAGTATGAGTATTAGCAATGCTTCCATGAGCACCTCTTATAATGTTTATAAACTCAGCAAAAAAAAGAAATCCCTTTTTCAGGACACTGTATTTTAAAGATAGTTTTATAAAAATCCAAATAACTTTACAGATCTTTATTGTAAAGGGTTTAAACAATGTTTTCCATGATTGTTCAATGAACCATAAACAATTTATGAACATGCACCTGTGGAACGGTCGATAAGACACTAACAGCATACAGACGGTAGGCAATTAAGGTCACAGTTATAAAAACTTAGAGGACACTAAAGAGATCTTTCTACTGGCTCTAAAAAACACCAAAAGAAAGATGCCCAGGGTCCCTGCTCATCTGCATGAACATTCATTAGGCATGCTGCATGGAGGCATGAGAACTGCAGATGTTGCCAGGGCAATAAATTGCAATGTCCGTACCTTGAGACGCCTAAGACAGCGCTACAGGGAGACCGGAAGGACAGCTGATCGTCCTCGCAGTGGCAGACCACATGTAATAACACCCGCACAGGATCGGTACATACGGATATTTCACCTGCGGGACAGGTACAGGATGGCAACAACAACTGCCCGAGTTACACCAGGAATGTACAATCCCTCCATCAGTGATCAGACTGTCTGCAATAGGCTGGACTGAGGGCTTGTTGGCCTGTTGTAAAGCAGGTCCTTACCAGACATCACCGGCTACAACGTCGCCTATGGGCACAAACCCACCTTCACTGGACCAGACAGGACTGGCAAAAAGTGCTCTTCACTGATGAGTCACGGTTTTGTCTCACCAGGGGTGATGGTCGGATTCGTGTTTATCGTCGAAAGAATGAGCGCTACACCGAGGCCTGTACTCTGGAGCGGGTTCCGTCATGGTCTGGGGCGATGTGTCACAGCATCATAAGACTTAGCTTGTCATTGCAGGCAATCTCAGCACTTTCCATTACAGGGAAGACATCCTCCTCCCTCATGTGGTACCCTTCCTGCAGGCTCATCCTGACATGACCCTCCAGCATGACAGTGCCACCAGCCATATTGCTCGTTCTGTGCATGATTTCCTGCAAGACAGGAATGTCAGTGTTCTGCCATGGCCAGCGATGAGCCCAGATCTCAATCCCATTGAGTATGTCTGGGACCTGCTGGATTGGAGGGTCAGAGCTAGGGCCATTCCCCCCAGAAATATCCGGGAACTTGCAAGTGCCTTGGTGGAAGAGTGGGGAAACATCTCACAGCAAGAACTGGCAAATCTGGTGCAGTCCATGAGGAGGAGATGCACTGCAGTACTTAATGCAGCTGGTGGCCACTCCAGATACTGACTGTTACTTTTGATTTTGAACTGCTCCTCTGTTCAGGGATACATTATTCCATTTCTGTTAGTCACATGTCTGTGAAACCTGTTCAGTTTACGTCTTAGTTGTTGAATCTTTTTATGTTCAGACAAATATTTAAACACAAATTTGGTGAAAATAAAAGGATTTGAAGTGTAAAGGATGTTTCTTTCTTTCCTGAGTTTATGAACTATGTTACAGCCTGTAATAAATGATATGTATTATTATTGTGTTAAATTGAATCTGCAAAAACTGACCAATTCTGTAACCTTTATTCCAAGTGTCATTTATCCATCTGTATCTGGAACTGGAGCGCTGTGCTTTGCAAGTGGTTTCTGATCATAACATTGCTGTTTTAGATCAAACTTTAGTTTTGCTTGATGATTAGGATAACCGTTAACTGCACACATTGCCCGTGAAATGTACAATATTCAGTGAGAATATCTGAACTTTTTTCCCTTCAGTAATTTCTATATAAACCATAACACAGGGGTTTTGAGACTGGGGGCTTTCAAAAAAAAATGTTTTCTTCACTATCACGCACTGTTAAAATTGTATGTAAAAATTTAATGCAAACGATGATGTTGAGCAATACTTTGAATGGCAAAATGTCTTTCATCCAGCTGTAGTTTCTTAATGAGAGAAGTACATTTCTATCCATTAGTGTGGTAATTGCTATGCTATGAACAACATGTCAAGCATAATGTACTGTCAGATGGCCATTATTGTGAAATAATAAGGTGATCAGAGCTGCATTTCCCCAAAGCATCTTAAGCCTAAATAGATTGTAGAAATATTAGTACGAATCATCTTAGAATTACAGGCTGTTTTCCAAAAGCATCATAACTTTAGTAGTACTTGAAAATCATAGAGCGCTTAAGAGCATCGTAATGACATAACTTGCAACACCTGCAGGACATGTGTGAAATTACACTTAAAGGTGTTGTTAGCGAATTTGAATAGGATAATTAAGGCTATGAATCATAATGTTTGTCAGTTGAGGACACTATTGAGCCATGCCACTGTTGAATTTGACAGCCACAGGAACAAACAATGCTGCTCTTTTGCTCGGTTTTGGTCTCAAAATGATCTTTGGAGGGCGGAGTTTTGGAATGGGGGGGCATGGCTAATTCAACGGCTCAGTAATGTGAAAGATTTAGAATGCTAAAATCACTTACAGCACCTTTAATACAATTAAATACAGTTAATTTTGAGATTGTGCCATATGCAGAAATATACAGTGACCATGATTCTTTAATTTTTTATGTAGTTTATATTCAAATAAATTATATTTGTTTAGATTTTTTTGGATTGCCCCTACTTGTACCTTAAAGTATCTACTTTTTTGTTATGGAAAGAGATATTGTTCAAGTATTGATACATGTACTATAGTGATAATACTATCACTAATGTGTCTTGAAACCACATCTTGGTCACATTGTCACATGCATCCTGCGACCACACCGAGCTGTCAAACATCCAGTTGCATTTGTCATGAGATACATGTTCCTCATTTCATTTGTAAATTAAGCTACCCCACAATGATTGAAAACATGAAATAAATATTTTTGAACAAGTTGAACAAGTGATCTTATTCATAGTCAATTAAAGTAAAACATTTAGTTTTATCTATCATATCTTGAATGTCAAAAACTATTCAGAAAGACAGAACTATTGCATGACTCAGTACTGGATCACTTAATTATTTTTGTCTTTTGCAGCATCACATACAGGTATGGTTACATCATTCATCAGTTCACTGAATGGGAATCTGATCTCTATTTCAATGTGATCAAATAAATGGCAAAAATAAAATGAGAACATACAATTGTGTTGATTTGAGTAATGCTTCTGTTTAAGATTTTTCCATTTTAATCTGATTTTCTTACTCTGAATCCAACATAAAACTCACACAAGTGGGAAAAAACAAACTAGACATCCAGGCTGGGGCAGAGGAAAATGGGGTACAGGACCGGACTGAACAGGGATGGGAAGGTAATCCAAAACTGTCAGAGAAAAACAAACAAGACCGACCGACCGACTACACAAGACAGACTGGATCATACAAGATGAACTAGCAGTGGACAGCACACATGGGGAGACTAAAATAGGGAGAGAAATAAATAGGTTAACAAGACAGGGCAGGTGTAACTAATAAACTAATAATGGGCAAACAAAGAGGTGGGGTATGATGTAAGACAGAGAGACACCCAATGACACAGAAACAAAACAAAGCCATGTGCTCTCACAAGACAACAAAACACCCGAATGGCATGAGCGCACATCGCCAAGATAATAAGGCAATATATGCTCATGCCAACCAACAAACAAGACGAGCGCACGAAACACAAGACAGACATGGGACGATGACGCCAGGTGCTGACAGTGCTGGCACTTTTACTTAATGATTATTTTCAAGAAAAAAAGCTCTTAAAAACAATGTGTATTCATAAGCAGTGCTGTGTAACATTCATTTTAAAACTTGATAGAATATTGCATTACTCCATAAAAAATAAATTTTATAAAAAGTTATTTTTTTTATGGAAAGTAAAAAGTTACTTTCCTTTGCTTTACTTTTGCATTACTTTTTTCTCACAGCTACTTTCTCTACTGCTGTGCTATGCATTCCATACAAATAAGCCATGCATTACAAACAAGAGACATTACAGGTCATGCTACTGTACAACACTCATGTCAAAACAACATAGTAAACAAACAGATATTTAGAAAGTAGGACTTCACATCATATTTATAATAAAGAATCAATAACAGGAATATGCATGATTTGTTTTTCCATCGACATGTCAGCCAATATGAATATGAAGAATAAACACTGTCTTACCTAAAGCAGCAAAGTCCATCACTTGAACCTGCATCATACGTCATCACGTGCTGTGCCAATCGACAATGCCAGAGTCAACTTGAGATGTTCTTCAGAAGTCAAGATAAAATTCAGTGGGGAATGCCAGTCTAGCCTCTCTAAGTCTCTAAGTCTGATGAATAAATACATATTTTTCACTTAAGTCATCTCAGTACATGCTTGTTTCGGGTTGATCCATGGTCCACACCACAACTTCAAAGGCGCATGTTGACACAACTTTAATGGAATCGTTTTTAATGCTGCCAAAATGTCATAAAAATGGTTTGTTTCATGAATCAAATTACTTGTTTATTATAACACAAAAATCTAGAATATTTTTTAGAAACTAAGATATTTTCTCTGCATACACAATCGGTGTAGAACGTTTCCCGGAGCCACTGATCCAAAGACAGCTTTTCTCATGCCATTCTCCCAATTACAGGGAGCTCTATTTACCCATTTGTTCTTTGGGAAATGGAAAAAACCTTTCAATTTACCCATCGTTCTTTAGGTTGGGATTACTGGGACCACAGTCGGCAACGCTGCGTATCATACAGTCTGACATAATGTTGCACAGTGTGCCATGGCGATATCAATGCCTTCATATCGTACAGTCTGACAAGCAACAATCTTAAAGGACTGTAAACACCCTACAATGGGCAATGGAAATGGAAAACCTGGCAAAATCATTCCAAAGCAGCCAAAATTGTTACCACCCAACAAAATCACATTTTTCTCCACCCAATCTGACAACATTGCTTATATTACTCTAAAACACGAAATGCACATATTCTTTAGCGAATTGATTGACAGGTGACAGGTCTGTATCTAAAAGGTGATTGGCTCTTTTACCTGCAAGGCGGGACTTCCTTTCTACTGACTGTTCGGTTACGTTACTTTTATCACGTTACCACCAACGCTGTCCATAAGCAATACAAAAGATGGACGTAAACGCTTGCAGGTAAGATTGTAATCTGGGTTTGAAATTAACACCTCAACCCGCCAAATGCGTCCGTGGAGGGTAACTGTCTCTCTCACTAGCCACTTTGGCGGGTGACGTTTTTTTCAGGGTTTGTCCAGCAATTGAAAATTCTGTGAAGGTGAGAAAATAGCAAACTGAGGTTGGGAGACAAAGGGGGAGCAACAGGGAGTGAATGAGTGAGCGAGAGAGAGATCGAGAGTGAGTGAGAGAGAGAGAGAGATAGAGAGTGAGTGAGTGAGAGAGAGAGAGAGAGAGGAGGAGGGCGTGGAGTAAACGACAGATCTTACACAGCGAGTAACGGGAACCTAAACTGCAAACGTCCTGAGCTGCAACTTCTCATTAAAGGTAACCAGAAAAATGCTCTCTGTGTATGTTTGAAAGTCAGAGAATGGTAATGTTACTAAAACATCCTTGATGCTGTGCATTGTTTCATTGTTTTGAAAGGAGTCAATAAGAAAAAGAGAGAGAGTAGGAGAGAGAGAATTGCACAGTTCTCCAGGAAGAGCATACATCATTTCTTAGCAGCAGTTAAGATGGTGATGTGCGCAGTTGTTTACTAGGATATTGAACAGAACTGTGTCTTTTTTTTGTCTCGTGTGTGTGTTTCAGGATGTATCGATCGGTGCAGAACAGTGTGTGTGGATCCTGACGTTCCTCCCAGGGCTGTGTGTGATTGTCTGTCCTGTTTGTTGACCATTATCACTGCGCCTGTTTCATTGGTGAGAGTGTGTGTGGACATCTACCCCCCCCCCCCCCCCCCCCCACCCCCATTTCCTGGGGCCTGTCGCCACGACAACCATGGACTGCGGATTGCGTCTTCCTCCCGTCATTGAGGAGGTCTTGGATTCTGCAGGTGCGTGTGTGTGTGTGTGTGTGTGTGTGTGTGTGTGTGTGTGTGTGTGAAACAGTGTTTCTACAAGTGTTCATTTGATTACAGTAATGCTTTGATGTGTCAAAATAATTGTTATTGTTAACAATTACACACGTGTGTGTGTGTGTGTGTGTGTGTGAGTGAAAGAGAGAGAGAGAGAGAGAGAGAGAGAGAGAGAGACATCCAATACCTTTATTTGGAGAGAGTTGAAAGGGTGAACTAAGAAAGTTGAAATTGTATGAAGGAATCACCTCAACACAAGCTGTACTGAACAAGGAAACTAGTGGCTCTCGATTGAATGGTCTAGCTGGAGGGGATGTGATGTCAGCAGCATTCTCATTAAACTAGAGACCGAAGAGATTCGAAACTCAATATGAGCTCAAACTACCCAGAGAAAGGAGAAAACATTAAACTGTATTTACCAAGCCAGGTAATTAACGTTTATACGAAAAAACACCAGCCTGGTTTGCTGGAATGTTAGTCTTGATAGTACTGAGTTGTGTATAACTCAAACCTGAAAGAAAACAGGGTTGCTTTATCTAAATCTTTCAAAAATGACGTGAGGATTAAAATAAAGATGAATATTACCCAACGCATTTTTTGATATGAAAAACCAAGTGCTCTTAATTGAAGCGAGGACATGCAAAGAAAAATGTGACTACATGGAAACATGCCCCTTTAGCACAAACATCTTATCTCAAACTCTATATCTTATGAATTATAATAAACTGGTGAAATATATACAAAAACTTAATTTGGTAAATACTTAACATATAGAGCATTGTGAATGAGCCAAGATTCTGTTATTAATAGTTAAAAGTCCCATGTTATCCATCAAATCAATTTTTCTGGTTATTATTAGGATTTTGGATGCACAATACACTGTATCTGGGATTTGATTAATTTTGGACTTTTGTAGCCTCTGTGTCTGCACCCATCACAGTAAAGAAAGTATTTGCAGTATTTTTTTTGTCCGATTAATCAGTTATCAGCCATTTCCACCAAATAATGTTAATTTCCAGTAAGGCACGTACAATGGAAGTGAATGGGGGCCAATTAAAACATTAAAATACTCAATGTTTAAAAAGTATAAATGCAAGATGCAAACAGTATGGGTGTTAAGATGATTTTTAGTGTGATAAAATAGCTTACTAACCTTTTTTGTGTAAAGTTATAGCCAATGCTGGAACTTTATTGCCATGATGATGATGTCATGTCAATAAACCCTAAAATGACTGTAAAAATGCAGATTTTAAACAACATTGCAGCTCAAATAATACACACTTTTTTACAGAAGAATTATTATAATTATACAATTATAAGATTCACGTTTTTGCCTTTAAACCCTCAAAACATCGGCCCCATTCACTTCCATTGTAAGTGCCTTACTGTAACCTTAATCTTTGCTATTTCAAAAGGATGGACAAGTTGATATTTGTATGGTAATCAATATTATGCCATGAATGCTGTCGATTGAGCCTAACTTGTGTTGAACCCAGAATTTTTGTTTTAGGACATCATAGGCATGCTCCCAATGCGAAGGCTGTTCCAAAAAGGTAGGTTCCTTAATTATGCTGCCTCCTAATGTATCTAGTTTTGACCAAAATCTGAGGTAGCGTCGTATATATCTTCCCCATGTAGGCAAACCCAGAATGCACCACGATTCATTCAGTGGAAAAATAAATCCAGCGTGGCGGACGGAAGTGAGAGAAATTTCCATAATGAATATAAATAGAATTTATAAGTAAATACTGAAAAGTATTGATAAAAAAAAATTTTATATTATAGAATATAATTAAAAATTATCTTGCTTCGCCTGGCATTTTAGATTAATTTGAATTTGTCATCACGGTGCATGCTGGGATTGACTTCCTGGGGAAGTATATGTACGATGCTACCATATAATTTGGCCAAAACATTACATCTTAGGAGGTAGCATAATTAAGATACCTAACTTTTGGAACAGCCTTTACATCCGGAGCACACCTATGATGCCCAAAAGTGCTGGAACTGGCTGAAATTTGCATAGTTCTTTAACATAAATCTTGCATTAAAATCTAATTTTTGATTGTGTATGCATCTGATTTTGACGTTAGTGATGAATTTCAAGTCTAGTTGGTGCCGCGACATGCTTGGTCAACTACAATAGTTTTTTTTCACGTGCTGTTTATTTATAGGGAAATTGAGATCCTTGTCTCCATAAATGGAAATTCTTTGAAGACGTGCATCAAGGAATTCTTGAAAACCAAAAACATGCTTTCTGATACAGTATATTGCATGCTCACTAGCCTATTGTTATGAAGCAGTTTTATATTTTCTGCATGCATGCGTGTACAATCTGTCCGTGCATTTATTTTACTCCCTAGTTCTCTTCCTGGAAGAGCTTTGGTGTCAAAATGTGCTATTCTCTGCAAAAACAAGAAATATTGTTTTAAATAGTGCCTCTGATCAAAAGCAGTGCCGCATCTGATCTTCAAAGCGTCTCTCCCACCGTCTTCAGTTCTGTTATTCCTTTGCCAAAGAGCCTTTCCTCCTGTGACAAGACACACAAGGATTGTTTTACTCGATCAGACCTGGTGTTACCGCTGTAAATTGGGGCAGTAATAAATTATTTTATGTGGACTGAAGAGGTATGATGGAAAGATAGATTGAAAGAGGGAGGAAAGAGGAGTGAGAGAGAGGATCATTTTTGCGGCACTATCCCGTCAAACACACACTCTTGTTTGCTGTGCTTCCATGACAATTCCCTCTAAATGCTCTGCTGATTTTACCAACAATAATGGCACTGCCTACCTCTCCTTCATCCGCCAGACACCCACATGTTCCACATCATTAGAGTGCCTACTAAAATTCCTTGTCCACCCCCAGACGATAAAGACACATGCTCTTTCTCTCGCCGGCCCACATTCTTGGGTGCCATGGTGCCCACAGAGATTGGATCCAGCCGAACCTCAAAGTTTTTTCTGCTGCAGTCATTGACCTCATTTGCATATAGAGGCCTCTGTCTCTCTTTTTCATTTCATGCCTTTTAAGTATTCGTCCATGTTGCTCCAGTAAATTCCAGTGACTTTTGACGTCAAGAGATTGAAAGTAAAGTCTGTACAGTTATTCATTGTTATTGTCATGACAATGTAAATCCATTAAACACTCTATTTTTGCATGATAAGCACAAGGAATGTGACGGTAATGCATATCCAGAAGTGAAACCACCTAGAACAGTAGTCCCACTGCTAAAAGGAAAATTTATTTTTGTATCGAACAATTAATAAAAGCACTTTATAGACTTCCAATGTAAGTGCTTTAACATGCACATGCATTTTTTTTGTTTGTAAAAACTAATGGACAAGTACAATTTATGTTCTGGGTTTAACGACAGCATGCCACAAATACTATTAATAAAACTTAAGGGGATAGTTCACCCAAAAATTAAAATTTACTCCCCCTCATGCCATCCCAAATGTGTTTGACTTACTTTCTTCTGCAGAACACAAACAAAGATATTTAGAAGAATATTTCAGCTGTATATTTCACGCAATGCAAGTGAATGGTGACCAGAAATTTGAAGTTCCAAAAAGCTCACAAAGGCAGCATAAAATAATTCCATAAGACTCCAGTGGTTAAATCCATGTCTTCTCAAGCGATATTATAGAAGTGGGTGAGAAACAGATCAATATTTAAGTCCTTTTTTACTATAAATCTTCACTTTCACATTCTTCATGCATATCGCCATCTACTGGACAGGGAGATGAATTTATAGTAAAATAATCTACTTAAATTTTGCTCTGTTTCTCATCCACACCTATCATATCTCTTCAGAAGACACAAATTTAACCACTGGATTTATCTATGGATTACTTTTATGCTGCCTTTATGCCCTTTTTTGACCTGCAAAGTTCTGGCCCCCATTCACTTGCATTGAATGGACCAACAGAGCTGAGATATTCTTCTAAAAAATCTACCTTTGTGCTCAGCAGAAGAAAAAGTCACACATCAAGGATGGCTTGCGGGTGAGGAAATGATGAGAGAATTTTCATATTTGGGTCAACATGTTTTGAACACAGAACATTTAACACGTTTTGAACTGAACCTATGAACTGAGAGTGACACAAACAAGGCATATCCCAGCTTTCCTTCCTCCAAATCTTCCTCCTGTCCATCCTGCAGAGCTTCCTCCATGTCAGGGATGTGGGAAGTGGCTCTTCAGAATGTTCCAGAAAAGCTGATGGTGGGAATCTCAAGGGCGGTTCAAGTGAGATCACTCTCAGTTAGCAAGAAAAGTTACATGCATACACACACACAGATAGAAAACTTTCTCACGAGTGAGCTCTTAAGTAGTCCACTGAGAGTGCTGACTTGGAAAATTTATTCTTTTCAGAGTTTCAAATCTCTGTTCTATCTTGCTGATTATTTTCATCTTTCAGCTAACCGTCTTTTTGCTTTTGTGAGCTTGCTCCTAAATAAAGCATGAAATCAAAATTTACAATTTTTTCTTTCTAAATAAAAGTCCCTGGATTTATTGTGCATATGTGCATCAGTGCACACTATTCAAAAGGAAAGAAAAGGGCTTGTCTTTTTAATTTTTCATCAGAAATGTATTTGTCTCTGAAACAACTTCTGTTCTGCTGATTTAATCAAGGCCATTTGGGCAGGGAAAAATAACAGCATCTAACTATTTTTATATAGTTGGCCAATAGATTTATGTAGATTTTTATATTGCATTTTTTCTAAAGAAAATGAGTGGGCTTTCAAATGCAAAATTCACCACCAAAATGTTGGAGTTGACAACTTTCCCAGTATTTGCTAAGGTGTTCTCAGTGATTTTAATGCCATTGCTATGTGGTTGCTAAGGTCTTGTGTTGTGTCCCGAGCCAAAGAGCCCACCCACAAGACTCTGTTATGTTTTTTTATGTACAGTTGAAGTCAGAAGTTTACATACACCTTAGCCAAATACATTTAAACTCAGTTTTTCATAATTCCTGACATTTAATCATAGAAACAATTCCCTGTTTTTAGGATCACTGCTTTATTTTAAGAATGTGAAATGTCAGAAAAATAGTAGAGAGAATTATTTATTTCAGCTTTTATTTGTTTCGTCACATTCCCAGTGGGTCAGAAGTTTACATACAATTTGTTAGTATTTGTTAGCATTGTCTCTAAATTGTTTAACTTTGGTCAAACATTTTGGGTAGCCTTCCACAAACTTCTCATAATAAGTTGCTGGAATTTTGTCAGATTCCTCCAAACAGAACTGGTGTAACCGAGTCAGGTTTGTAGGCCTCCTTGCTTGCACATGCTTTTTCAGTTCTGCCCACAAATTTTCTATCTGATTGAGGTCAGGGCTTTGTGATGGTCACTACAATACCTTGACTTTGTTGTCCTTAAGCCATTTTTCCACAACTTTGGTGATATGCTTGGGGTCATTGTCCGTTTGGAAGACCCATTTGCGACCAAGCTTTAACTTCCTGGCTGATGTCTTGAGATGTTGCTTCAATATATCCGCATAATTTTCCTTCCTCATGATGCCATCTATTTTGTGAAGTGCACCAGTCCGTCCTGCAGCAAAGCACCCCCACAACATGATGCTGCCACCCCCATGCTCACGGTTGGGATGGTGTTCTTCGACTTGCAAGCCTCACCCTTTTTCCTCCAAACATAACGATAGCCATTATGGCCAAACAGTTCATCATACCAGAGGACATTTCTCCAAAAAGGAAGATCTTTGACCCCACGTGCACTTGCAAACCATAGTCTGGCTTTTTTATGGGGGTTTTGGAGCAGTGGCTTCATCCTTGCTGAGCAGACTTTCAGGTTGTCAATATAGGAATTGTTTTTACTGTGGATATAGATACTTGTCTACCTGTTTCTTCCAGTATCTTCACAAGGTCCTTTGCTGTTGTTCTAGGATTGATTTGCACTTTTCACTCAGAATGCATCTCCTCCCTGAGCGCTATGATAGCTGTGTGGTCCCATTGTGTTATACTGAACGTGGTACCTTCAGTCATTTGGAAATTTCTCCTAAGGATGAATCAAACTTGTGGAGGAAATTTTTTTTGAGGTCTTGGCTCATTTCTTTTGATTTTCCCATGATGTCAAGTAAAGAGGCACTGAGTTTGAATGTAGGCCTTAAAATACATCCACAGGTACACCGCTAATTCAGTACACCTATCAGAAGCTAATTGAATAATTGTCTAAAGTCTTGACATAATTTTCTGGACATTTTCAAGCTGCTTAAAGGCACAGTTAACTTGTATGTAAACTTCTGACCCACTGGAATTGCGATATAGTCAATTTAAAGTGAAACAATCCGTCTGTAAACAATTGTTGGGAAAAAGACTCGTGTCATGAACAAAGTAGATGTCCTAAATGACTTGTCAAAACTATATTTTGCTAATATGAAATCTGTGGCGTTAAACATTCTGTGGAGGAAAAAGTAAGTTTAATAACTTCTACCTAAGTGTATGTAGACTTCTGACTGTATATCACCAATTTTAATCGTCTGCCAGGTGAAAATGGGATAACTTAGAAAAAAAAACAATATTATTTAAGTTATGTGCAGAAGTTTTGGGTGAAAGAAGAACAAGTTACAACTTTCACAATTTTTATGGTCCCATTAATCCAATTGGATAAAATCAAATCCTGCCCCACATTATTTCCCACTACATATTTTCTTTCTTACGTCTCCATATGCAGGATAATTGCATTTTGAATGCTTTCACTTCTTGTCTTTACTTTAGTACAGTGCAGTTAATAATAGTTACTGTTTCATACAGCTTTCTTAAGACTGGAAATCACAAAATTAATCTTGATTAATTTATTTTACTGGTAACAATTACATCTTTATGCTGTTAATTAAAGAAATATTCACACAATATTTTAAATGTGCACTAAGTAAGATTTTAGCAAGGAATTTGCCGGCCCTTACTCATCCCATCGGTCCCAGAATTTCGGTTTTGGACTCTATACTGACATCCGTCGTCCTGGAGTGATGTCACTTCACCAATTGTGTTTGTTTATCTTCTGTTATGTTACTTTCAGTGTGTGTTTTATCCATCTCATATTACACACACATCCCTATAATGGACATACTTCTATCCAAGCCAAACAAATTTTCGCGCTGCGGACTGTGACCGGACAGCCGCGACTTGCAAGCTCTCGGCTGGCTGAACACCGCTTTGTGCTTGCGTTTGGCATTTGATGTCATGCTGCTTATCAGTGATCTGTGCCATGAGAGCTGCAGCTCCTAGTTGTTTGTTTAATCTCTTCAACAGGGTCCTCATTTTATCTTTCCACGTTTACTCATTGGACTGTCTGGTGGTCTCCTGTTCATCAATACCTTCCCATTATTGGTACCATTGATGACCATTGCATGACACAGGTTGTCATGTGTTGTCAACATGTCATCGTCCATGAGTGGATGACCCACTCCATGTAAAATTAAACCACTTTTACAGGGTTTCTGATATGAGTCTTTAAGTTATGTGAGTGTACATCATTGTCACCATATTTAAAAAAAATGCTATTCATTTCTTTATGTAAAACTTTTTTAATTAGCAAAAACGTACTTAGTGCACCTTTTAATTGGTTTTGGCTTCAGTACAATAACAATATAATTATCAGTTATTTAATTGTGCCCTAATATCTCATTTTTTTTATTTATTATTATGGGTATTATTTTTACCCATATTATTTATTGTAACCATAGCAATAAGGTGATCACGTGAACTCCTGCAAACTTTAACATCATATAGCTCCTCCCCTTGCGTCTATGAGAGAGAGAAATCTGTTTTTCCAGTGTCTTTTTCTTCCCTCCATCCCCTTTTTTCCTGCTTCCCACTTCCGCCCCCTTCCTTTACTCCTTCCCTCCCCTCCTCTGATTCTACCTTTTTTCCTCCCAAGCCAGGATAGAGCTGATGTGCATAATTCATGCCTCTCTTCACTGCGCCGGTAATCTGACACGCACCGAGGCACACACACTCACACATTTAAAGTACTCTAATGCTTCTGGGACCCTGTGATATTTCACTTAAACCCAACTCTTGCCGTTCCTGTACCATGTTCACATATTTCTCTATTTCAATGTACATTTTCTAGCTTTATGATGTTGTGACATTGCAGAACACTGCAAAAATAATTCTCGTAAAGGGATGGTTCAATCATTTACTCAGCCTCATGTGTGTATGAGTTTTTCACTTCTGCTAAACACAAACAAAGATTTTTTGAAAAATATCTCAGCTCTGTAGGTCCATTCATTGCAAATGAATGGTGGCCAAAATTTTGATGCTCCATAAACACAAAAAGGCAGCATAAAAGTAATCCATAAGACTCCAGTTTTAAACCCATGTCTTCAGAAGCAATATGATAGGTGTGGATGAGAAACAGATCAATATTTAAGTCGATTTTTACTATAAATTCTCCCCCCTGACCAGTAGGTGGTGAAATGCACAAAGAATACGATTCACCAAAAACAAAAAAAGAACTCTTGAGAGAAGAGAGTGCCGGATTTCGGAATGGCATACTACCATACTACTCTTACTATTTCTGCCATAGACAGATATGACAGAAGTAGTAAGAGTTGTATGTAGTATGCCATTCCGAACTCAGCCAGTGCTTTGGAGGGCTGGTGAAAGCGGACATTCCCTTTAATGTATATTTTTGTCTTGTTTTCTGGTAAAAATTATCATAACGTCCTTAAAACGTACTTAAACCTCTAGTAAAATTAAGAAAAAATTATATGATAAGCAAAATTATTACATTGAAAAACTACAATTCTGATTTGTTTTCAAAAAACATATCAGTTTGTATTTGCTTATCCCATTGGCAAATAATCATTTCTTGTTTTAAGCATAAACCTCTTTAAACTTTGTTAATTAACCTAAAAATATTCTCTGAAAACAAGTCTTAATATCTTATGAAGTTTTACTTTAAATTATTAAGAATTCGTTTTTTCAGTATGACTTTAAGGCACATTTATTTAATATCTAATTTTGTAAAGAGGCTTGATTTTAATGTTGTACTCAGTGTGTATGGAGAAATGAATTCCACTGGGAAGGACACAGTCAGGGTGACCTTTGCGTACATGAGGCTAGTCTTGCAGTATTCTGAGTGTGTGTGTGTAATCATCACTGATGTGTTTCAAAGTGTGATTAAATCAGCGGTTTTTAGACTGGATGGCTCTGCATCACAGCAGGCAAAAGCTCAGATAACGCAGAGACAGGACCAACAGAGAGAATGGATATCTGTTTTGTTTTCATTTTGTATTGTTTTTTTTCTCTTTCTCCTTTTTAGTCACTCATTATGAATATATCAATGTCTGATTAGATATTCTGTTGCTGTGGTTACGTCTATGTCATCATTTACTGAAAACTAATTAGCAGTGTAACAATAGAGGAGAGAAGAGCAGCCATAAATATATAATTGGAGTTTTATGAGAATACATACATTGATATTCCTGAAAAACAACCAGACACATCCAACCATCTGTACTTACAACCAGACGTACCAGTAATATCTTTGTTTAATGCATGTTTTGTACAGATTGAAATGGATTTTGCCATACTGGCTATATTCTATAATACAAAATTGAATGGGGACAGATGATGTCAAGCTCCAAAAAAGAATATAAAAATACTTAAAAGTAGTCCATGCAACTTGTGCACTATTTTTCAAGTCTTCTGAAGCATACTATAGCTTTGTGTGGAGAACAGACTGAAATTTTACTTCTGGAATGGAAATTGAAAAAAATCGAATTCACAGAGGGCAAGATTTGCAGACGCAATTTATAAATAGATCTGTTCCTCACACAAAACATAATGCTTCAGAAGACTTGGAAAATAGCAAAAGCTATACTGACTAATTTTATTTTATTTGATCTTTTTTTGTCATTTGTCTGGAGCTTGACAGCTCCTGTCTCCATTCACATTCATTCTCAGGATGCTGGTCACACGCACATGTGGCAATTGCAAGAGAATTCAAAGTTATTCCTAAAAATGTAGTTGATTGTTTTGGGACCAGACAGCTCTTTGACTTGTTCAAAGAGAGGCCCAATCTCTGCAAATGTTCCAGAAGCATTCTGGAGTCGCACATCATACTGTGGGGGTACAAAGCAGCCAGTCGTCCAAATAAGGCAAAATTCGGATTCCTTTTGACCATATGGAAGACAGTGCTGCACTCATGCATCTTTTGAAGACACGAAGAGCGATGGACAGCCCGAATGGTAGTACCTTGAACTGGAAGGTCTGATTTTGAAAGCTGAAACGCAAAAACTTACTGTGATGAACCGCAATAGGAACGTGAAACAATGCGTCCATGAGATCTACACTCACAAACCAATTTTCCCTCATTACAGACAGCAGAACATCGGCTGTGTGTAACATTCGAAATGGAAGAACCTTTAGAATTAAATTTAGACGTCTTAAATCGATGATTGGACAGAAACCACCATCCTTCTTTGGAATAAGGAAATAAGTGGAATAGAACCTGTCCCTCTGAACTAGGAGATAAACTTTTTTTATGGCTCCCTTTTCCAACAATAAAATAATTTCTTGAGAGAGCCATCGAACGAACTGCATATCATAGGGATGATTCTTGAGAATCTGGGGGGCCGGCAATGGAACTGTAGGGTATAACCCTTGCTCAGAGTAGACCGGACCCAAGGATCTGATGTTGTGTCCGCCTATTATTTCAGTTGTTGTATTGAAAAATTAGTAACATTTTTGTTCTAAAAAAAGCACCTCAGACATTATGGGTGTTATTTTTGATAGCAGCGTCTCTACTTTCTTCAAAGGCTGAAGAAAGCACATCTCCCACCCCCCCATCCTCACCTCATTCTATATGCCTACTATCCTGAGCAGCTGCATCACTGCCTGGTTTTGACTTGCACCGTTTCGGTCAACAAAGCCCTGCAGAGGATAGTGAGGACAGCTAAGAAGATCATCGGGGTCTCTCTTCCCTCCATCAAAGACATTTACAAAAAACACAAAGCATTTTGGATGACCCCAAAAAACCCCTCTCTCAAACTTATCACCCTCCCCCCTGGAAAAAGGTACCAAAGCATTCGGGCCCTCACGGCCAGACTGTGTAACAGCTTCTTCCCCCAAGCCATCAGAATCCTCAAAACTCAGAGACTGGTCTGACACACACGCACACACACATGTCCTGAGTTGCACTTTAATTATTGTCACTTTATACATGGCTGCTACCTCAATAACTGCTATGTGCATAGAACACATCTCATAGTATGTTATGTTTACACTTGTTGTGAATCTAGGAAGAGTGTTTTTTTATTTTATTTTGCAATGTCCTTGCTCCTGATTTTCCAGGAGGACCAATGTGACTGTGTCCATCATCTTCCCTCTTCACAGAGATGAAATGAGATGTACTGCGATTATTACGGGTGTTTGGACTCTGATTTCAAATGCAGCTCATTTGAGGGCATTAGGCTGTTTTAAAGAAATACAGGAAAAAGGAAAATTCTGTCATCATTTGCATCTCTCATGTTATTCCAAACCCAAATGACTTTCTTCTATGAAACACAAAAGAAGATGTTCTGCCAAATGTTAACCTTAATAACCTTTCACTTTCATTACTTCTTTTTGTCCTGTTCATTGAAATTGAATGGTGACTGCAGATTTCAGTCCCTATACTTTATGCTTTATAATTTATTTATACTTTTATCATTTTAACATATTATTTTGTGGTCAGTGGAAGGAAGAAAGTGATACAGGTTTGAAATGACATGAGAGTGAGTAAGTGAGAAAATTTCATTTTGAAATTAAATGTTATTTTATTGGATTAGATGCGTAGCCTGAGACCAAAGCCTGAAAAGTCATGTTGAAAGATTTCTGTGTTAAGGTTATGATCAGTGTAGTGTTACCCTGGGCTAGTAATGGGAATGAGAACAGAGTTATAAACAGGAAACTAATGTCACCATCTGGATTCAAGCCAGACTCGGGCAGATGTGTGTTGGTGTACAAGTATGCATGCATGTAGTGAGGTCTTAAACCTTTTTAGACTAAGGACCCCTTGGTGGATATAGAGAGTTGGAGCATGGACCAAATATTGTATAAATGTTAAAGGAATATTCCGGGTTCAATACAAGTTTAGGTAAATCAACAGCATTTGTGACAATGTATATTTCTGCAAAAACTCATTTTTACTTGAACCTCCTTAAAAAAAAAAAAAAAAGCTAATATCTGGGGTGCAGTGAGGCACTTACAGTGGAAGTGTATGGGGCCAATCCGTAAATCTTCAAATACTCATTGTTTCAAAAGTATAGCAACTGAAGGTAAACAATAACATGATTTTATTAACGTATTAACCTGAATGTGTTGTTATGATTTTAGAGTGATAAAATCACTTAATAAAACTGCTTTATTTAATGTAATTTCCAATTTTACAACTTCGTTGCCATGACGATGTAACACCGTAAACCCTGTTATCCTAGTAATTTAGTAGTCAGCAGATAGTATGTGATTTTATCACACTAAACTCATGTTAGTTAACATGATGGTATATTGTTTAAGTTTTGTTGCTATACTTTTGAAACAGTATTGTAACGCTACCGCATTGGCCCTATTGACTTCCATTGTAAGTGTCTCATTGTAACAAGTGTCAAGAAGAAATATATTTTTGTGGTAATCAATATTATGCCACAAATGCTGTCGATTGAGCTCAACTTGTATTAAATCTGGAAAATTCCTTTTAGGCCCATCCTATTATAACACGCATTTAGTGCCATATTTGTTTCCCTTTTCATACTTCATGACCCTTCCATCGCAAAGCCATTAGAATAATCATATTGATGTATACAGTGAAATCATTTGCTTATACAATTAAAGTACATTACAAGTTGCTGAAGCATCTTAACTTTTGTTGATGTTATCTTGTATTTTTGTTGACCACATTTTATTTTCATTATTCCTCCAAAAATGTGAGGCAGATTTCATCCTATACTGCCGTGAACCCCCTAGGCAGTCATGGACCATCTGTTGAAGACCCTTGGTGTATACACAAAGAATTATATTAATCAACTGAGCTCATGAGAACTCAAGAGAGGGACGAGAACTAGATTTGTGTATCTATCTGTGTGTCATGACCATGATACCCGGTTAATGACACTTACAAAATGAAGATTAAATATGGCCTGAAATGTAATATCATTTTACTATCTTAAATTTGTTTCATTTTGATTGTTATTTCCAAAGCGCCAAGTGCTCATTTGCAAATGAATTGTCAAGTCAATGTTCTGATATTATAGTCTGCATTATGCCCCAGTTTAAAACCATTTCTCATATTCACACTTTTATTTATTTATTTATTTGTTCTAACAGCACATTCCATCATCACGTTGTTATCTGTAAACCAAATGAGGAAGAGACTCAAACTATTTTGTCTATGTATGTTCTACATAACAAACAAAGAGGCCTATTCTTGGGCTGTTTCCATGAAGAATGGACAACACAAACAAATATAGCATGAATCTGGGTTAAACAGGAAGTGAGGCCTCTGTTCTGTCAGGCATGGACACATACAGTGTGGTGTTGTTTTACAAGTGAGTACAAGATTACAAGTTTTGGTTTACATGTGTTTTGGCATTTAATGCGATTTTAAAGACCCCATGAAATCCAAATTTGAGTTTTGTGGCTTGTAGTCCATGTCACTGAGGCCATTTGTAGCCCATGAGCTTTGAGGACATTTATATGCTAATGTACTCCTAAACTTCAACAAAATTTACTTTTAACTGGTAAATTCATTTAAAATCTCAAGAAGGTTCATGTTGTGTAACTATTTGGCCATGAGAGTCTTATTCGTCATGAGGGAGGTTTAATGATTGAGGCATATGTTGCTCATCCAGGGATGGATACAGATTTCTTTGTGTGTGTGTTAGAGTAATTCTCCAGCCCCACAGAATAATTCATAGCTCAGATTCATTGGATAAAGCTGATTGGGTGCTATCAAAGCTGCCAGTAATCCAGTGGGCTCAAGACACGATCTGTATAACTGCTTCAAGCCTGTGTGTGTGTGTGTGTGTGTGTGTGTGTGTGTGTGTGTGTGTGTGTGTGTATGAGTTATCCCACTGGTTCATTATTATTTGATAAATGTTTGAAAGACTTTAATCTGCAAAGCATGATCAATAATAGAGCATAGAGCTCATTACTGTTGGATATACAGAAAATATAATTCAGGATGAGAAGAGGAGAGAGAGATAGAGAGCTTATAAATGAAAGGAAGAAAGAGGATGTAAAGAAGACCAAGAGAGAGAGAGAGATGGATGGATGGATGGATGGAGGGAGAGGAATAGCTGGCAAGAATTTATTTTCTGCACCGACAGATTCTGTTAATCCCACACAGGCATCTGATGTAAGAGGATCAGAGAGGTGAATCGTCTAGTCAGGTCTGGCATGGCCGACTGTCTCCTCTGTCTTCATGTGTGGAAGTCTGATCACTCTAAGTTTGACAGAGCAAGAGGTTCATGCCAATGTTATTGCACATGATAGGGCTAATAGGAAAAAGATATATGTATGAAAAATTAATTATTCCATTTAGATTTGCCTTGTGATTATTATAGACATCTTTGATTTAGCTGCATTATTGAACATACAGCACGCTACACACATGCAGGAATCTCCTAATCTGTCTTAAAGGGGTCATAATATGAGGAATTAAATTTCACATAAAAGGTCATTGTACTATAAAAACATACTATAAGTTTCAAAACACAAAACTTCCTCCTCACTGCAAAAAGAGCATTTGTTGAAACCAAGCTGCCAAAACGGCTTGTTTTCTACTTCCTCCACATTGTGATGTCACACACCGTGGAAGAAATTTGCATCTGACCACCTCCACAACACCACATCAATGCCTATTTTTCATTACCAGAGATGGCAAGGAGAGAACAGGTCAGTCAAAAATCAAGAGGCAATCAGATTAGTGGCCGTTTACTGTCACGTCTTAAAGGAGAAGCAGCACCAAAACAGAGCGTGTCTGACAGATGGTCAAAATGAGGATGGAAAATAATAATGTTTTACAAATATATGACTGTTTTCTTTTATGCAAAAAAACGTTACTAATATTATAAGTGAAGCTCAACGAACATATTCAAATAATAAAAAAAGGCATGTCATGACCCCTTTGGAGGAATATTCCGTGTTCAATACCAGTTAAGCTCAAACGACAACATTTGTGGAATTGTAATGAATCAGGGTGCCTCTCATTCATCCCGCCAACAGAGGGAGCCCTCACCCGAGTATTAGCCATTCCTTCTATTCCTTCTACACTCATTTCCTGTTTGCCACCATACTTAAACCATGCCTACTCCATTGTCACATTGCAAAAGTATTGCCAGTTTACCCTGACTTACTGAGCGTTTTTCCATTGCCATTATTTATTTATTCATGCTATGAACATTGCCTGTTTTTTCTGGATTTACTGCTTTTTGGATTACCCTCTGTATTGTTTGCCTGGTTGGACCGTCTGTCTGGATTTATCTGCCTGCTTTTCGACTAAGTCTCTCTGCCTGCTGATTTGGATTGTTTGCTTGAGTTTTATTAATAAACTTCCTGCACATGTACTAACACATTTTCCATGGCCAGTTCATTACAGGAATAATAATGATTACCACAAAAATTCATTTCAACCTGTCCCACCTTTTCATGGTTACAGTGAGGCACTTACAATAGAAGTAAATGGGGCCAGTCTTTAAACATTAAAATATGAATTCTTTCAAAAGTATAGCCACAAAATGTAAACAATATGTGTGTTAACATGATTTTTAATGAAAATGAATGAATTCTGTGAAAAGTTGTATCCAAATTTTCTTTGCCATGATTTTTTTAATCAACTTGACAGCTCAAATAATCCAAGAGTTTTAACAAGAATTTATGTCAGTTTTTTTTTTAAAAAAATCATTAACTTCACACCTCTGCCTTGAAACCCTTTTTTTCTTGTCCTCATTCACTTCACTGTAACTTTTTTTTCATTATGCCACAAATGCTGTTGATTGAGCCTAACTTGTATTGAACCCGGCATATTCCTTTAACTTTATTTATACTATATAAATAACTTTATATACTAAAACTTTCTAACTATATATGTGCAATATATTGCATATATTTGTATGTATACTGTATTCAGTAAGTAAGTTGCCATTTTCTATTAACCCGTATGTCATTCCAAGCCCTTATGCCTTTCTTTCTTCTGTGAAAGACAAAAGAACAATTTGAGGAATGTTCATGCTGCTCATTTCCATTCAATGAGAGCATACAGTGACCTGAGGCCGTCAAGCTCCAAAGAAGATAAAATAATAATAATAATAATAATAATAATAATAAAAGCACCATAAAAGCAGTCCCTGGTTAAAATCACATAAGAATTTTCTTAGTTAAAGTTCACATATTTTATATAAATATACAAAATCTAAAATAATTATTTCATTCATGCATTTGTATATACAACTTCATTGGATAGGAGGAGGAGAGATCATGTTTGCCATAAGGGATGACAGGTGGAGGTTGGGTGTGGGGGTGTGCGACATGCAGAGCTGCACATCTTCCTTTCCAAGTGAAGAATGCGAATATGAGATCAAGAGAAATATAAAGGAATGAAAATGCTGTCATAATTGACTTGCCCTCATTTCGTTCCAAACCCTCTCTTTCTATCTGAGGAGCACAAAAATAGATTTTTTAAAATCTTGGTCTGTCTTTTCAATACAATGTCAGAGGATTATGCCTCACTATAAAGCCTAAAAAAGGACCCAAATGTTTAATACAATTATTTAATTTGATTTGTCAAAATATCATCCAATCCAAATCAATGATAGCAGAGAGTCGTGTAATAAGCTCAATTAACTTTTAACTGTTTATCTGTAACGTTGATCTCTGTCTCTCTATCTCAGATGATGTGTGCGACCTGAAAGTGGAGCGGCCGGACATGGGTGGCGAGATGACTGCTAAACAGCGAGTGTCACTGGAGGAGAATGAGGAGAGAGAGCAAAAGGATGTGGAGGTTGGAAATGGAGAGAAGGGCCAGGAGGATGAACGAGAGAAGAAAGAGGCAAAAGCAGAGGAGGGAGACAGTGAGGAACGGAGAGGAACAGATGAGGAAGATGAACTTGAGGTTTTGAGACTGCAGATGGTTCAGCTGCTTTTGGAACTGGAGGAGACCAGAGAGGTGTCGCAACGACACGAGGAGAGCTGCAACGAGCTTCAGGGTGTGTATAACTATGTTTGTGTGCTTCATTTATTACTAAGGATAGCTACGTGGGACTTTTTTAGGGTGTGACATCATCACAGGGGAGCACCCTCTGAGCATGCTTAGCTGTCACTGTCATACAAACCACCTGTTCCGTTTTTCCCACTGAGTCACTCAGACCCTCACACACAGTAACCTAAAGAAATGTAAATTAATTTAAAATTCAGTTTATTTGTATAGAGTTTGTCCAAATACATATTGTTCCAATGTAGCTTTTCAAATAATTTTGCTTTACAAATTCCCTAGTAAGCAAGCCAAAGATGACTAAACATGTTTGCGTCCATCTGTGCTGTTTTTTTAATAGTTTTTCCATGTAAACTTGCACTAGCTGGACATTTTTAACCACTACGCTAGAGTGCAGTTAAAAGTTTTGAAAATGCATTTCAAGACACCTGCATCCTGTTCTATTCATTGCGTGGTCTCTTGCTATTTTAATGCAAGAACACGTTCTGTCCGAACTGCCCCTAAGATGTTTAAAGGTACAGTTCACCCATTTACTCACCCTCATGCCACCCCAGATGTGTTTGACTTTCTTTCTTCAGCAGAACATATACAAAGATTTTTAGAAGAATATTTCAGCTCTGTAGGTCCATACAATGCAAGTGAATGGTGATCACACATTTGTTGCTGTAAAAATCACATACAAGAAACATAAATGTAATCCATAAGACTCCAGTGTTTAAATAAATATCTTCAGATGCAATATGATAGGTGTGGGTGAGAAACATAATATTTAAGTTATTTTTTACTCTAAATCTTCACTTTAACTGTAACAAAGGTCTGATCACCATTCACTTGCATTGTGAGGACATACAGAGCTGAAGTATTCTTCTAAAAATCTTTGTTGTCTGCTAAAGAAAGTCATACACATCTGGGATGACATGAGGGTGAGTAAATGATGAGAGAATTAAAATATTTGGGTGAACTATCCCTTTAAGTTGTTTAAGTAGATGACATTGTCTTTATCTATGCTCAGATATGCACAAACATTCTTACCTTGTTAATATTGTAATGGCCTCTCAGATGCTATCATTGTCAATCTTCAATAAATCTTTTATTTTACATCCTTTTTTGCTGTACAGGTCTTCTGGAGGAAGAACGACTGGCAAGTGCTCACCAGGCCGAGAGTTTTACAAGACAGATCCAGAGACTTCAAGGTATAACAGTACACAGATACTCACAGATACAGAAAAAAAATACATTTTTATTTTAATTTAAAAATTATTATTATTTTACTAAAGAGCCACCAAGCAGCTGTCTTATCACATTTGACATTTTCAATAACAGCTGTGTCCAACACTAATGAATAAACATGCTGTCTTTGATTTTAAGTGTGTATTTACATATTCATACCTCTGAATGCTGAATTAAATTAAACATGGAAAACATTGTCTGTATTATACACATGATTAAATATGTAATTATTTTATTGTTCGCTGCACATCACATTTAAACAGTTTCACAAAGGCATGTTGTGTTGATCATCAGATTTTCTCAATTAGAGACATGCAGACTGGTATCTAGCTAGCATATAGACTTCCTGTATGGAAGTAGAGAGGACTAGGATAATTTGATGGCTATGGGAAAAGCAGAAAGGCTGGAATTGTGATTTCTGTGATGCAAAGTAAACCAGCATTTACAGAGCTGCATTGGATGTTGCAGTACAATCATGAGGAATGGAATTAGAAATGTTAATTACACATTTAATAGCTCATAGAATCATATTCATAGAGTAGCATAATAGAGAAACCGATTCTTCAGTTTAATCACAGTCTATACCAGCTGTAGAGTGTTTTACTATTCGTCTTGCTAGAGTGAGACTGATGATAGTTTTCCAGAAAAGCCCCTGTGGTGTAAAATTCACACTTTGTGTGGTTCGTGTGAGAAGTTGTGACAATCTTTTGCCTCTCGACAGCTGGCTGAGCTGAGTGAGTCGTGTAATGAGATGTGAGATGTGAGTTATTTGACAGCTAACAAGCTTACAGAAATGTATGCACAAATACACCCACATTTTTCATTTGGTGAAAAAAGGGCCCTCGTGTCACCTGTTTATAATTTTATTGCTTAAGTCTCGAAACACTTTCTGTCTTTTAACTAGCCTTATTTGTGCCTTAGCACTGCAGCAACTTTGTATTTTTAACTTATTGGTAAGTTGTTTAGGCAACAATAGCAACACTTTAAGGAGTTGTATTAATCTCACTTATTTCCCAGTCACTTATAAACTAATAAAGTATAGATTTCACTCGCATAAAAGTACCAGAAAGTGCCATCGTATTACTCTGGTTGTTTGAACATGGTACCATGGTAATACTATTTCTTGGACATGGTTCATGGCAATAGCATGTTTTGGACATGTACCATGTAATACCATGGTATTCTTTGTAAATACCATTATATATGAACATAGTATACATTCAGTACCATGATACATATCAACGTACAGTGGTATTACCATCCAATACATCACTGTGCCATTTAACCACCAAGGTTTTACCACATTTTTCAGTAGAAAAATGTATTCAGTTGGCTAAAGTAATCCTCCACAATGTTTTGTCCTTGCTTCTAACTTGTAGCCCAGCTGCACTCAGTACAAGAGGAGTTAGTCAGCCTGGAGGAGGAGAAGGCCAGCGAGCTGTGGGAGGCGCAAGAGGAGCTGCGTGCAGCGCAGGAGGAGGTGCAGGAGCTGCAGCAGGCGGCGGAGGAAGCCGCAGCCGAGAGGGAGAACGATATCGCCCTGCTGCAGGAGGAACTGTGTCGCCTGCGTGCCGAATTGGAGCGCCTGCGCGGCACCGCGCTGGAGTACGAGATGGAGTTGACCATGCTGCGAGCCGAGATCAACACGAAGAGCCAGCACAGAGAGCAGGAGAAAGCAGGAGGAGAGGGTTAGTTCGGATACAAAATGCTACAGAGTTCGTTTTTTGCCTTTTTGAACTTTGCAAACACTTTTATGGGCGATGCGAGTTAGATTCCAGCTCAAGTTATATTCATTATACCAATGTCCTCTCTTGTCTGAATAATAACAGGCTTGAAATATACAAACCTCCCACTAGTATCTAAATGTCCAATACACATTCCTCTTTGCAGCATCAAAAGTCTCTGCTATCCTCCTCAAGTATTTAATGTCTCTATTAAGTTGTAAACAATTCTAAATGTTCTCAGATAGGAAACTCAACACATTGAGAACATTTGCTTTAATCTCTTACAGGAGTACATTACATCAAATGAACAGTTAGATCATGCCTCAGGGCAACATTTGAGTGCAGACCTCCACAAAACTAAAATCTGCTGTTGGCAGTTTGGGCCCATTATTCCAGGAGTGTGCGTGTGGAAGCTTACAGAGTATCTGAGATCTCTGTGTGATTTGGCACAATCTTGCCTGTATGTCTGTTTGGATGCGCCCAAATGCAAAAGCTAAGTAGTCTGAAATAGTGTAAATGCATCATTTCTATTTTAGTTTTCTTCATGCAAGAATCACAGTTCACATGACAAGAATAATTGATCAATTAACATCAGGAGTTCTGCACTTATTCGTACTGTAGTGTTTGCACACACACGTTTACTTTTATAAATAGGGAAATACCATGCATGTCTATTGTAATAATAATAAATGGAGCCTGACCCTAACCTAAACCCGACCACAAAAGATACTTTGCATTTTAGAATTTCCATAAGGATTTTCCTAATGAGGACTCCTCTGAATGATTCCAAAGAGAGGTTTTGCCAGATTGAGATTACTTTTGGTAACAATTTTGTCCCAAAATATAGCATAGTATGTATGCTCACAGAGTACATTCACACGAACACCCATACGCACACAGTTTTAAAAGTTACATGTGCTGTTAGTAGCAGAATTGGAGTCATTTTTTCCATGTGTTGGAGTGTTTGCGTGTGAATCTGTTTGCCAGCTGAGCTTTCTCCAGCAGAACTTTCCTTTATTTTACACAACCTCATTCCAACAATCTGACAATCAATTTCTGATAACAAATAAACCCTGTACAGCTCTGCAGATATTTCATCATTGTCTTTTCTTTCCTGTTGGCTTCCTTCCCAAAAACAACATATCCGAACGAAAGAAACGTTATATTTGGGCTCTAATATTACCCACAGTGCTCTGCCTTTGACAAATGTATGTGTATTACAACTGTTGTGCGTTCCTTCAAGGTTTGAGTGCCTTTATGACATTCCGACAGAGTGCAGGACCTCCATGGAGTCCCATTTGTCTGAGCTGTAATGCTAGTGCTGATGTTTTTCTCTGCCTCTGGGACACTGAGGTCTGTTTACTGCTCCCTTGGTGCTGTTAACTTAACTATATTAAGATCTGTAAAAAAAAGTGCTGCTGGAGGGGCCATGCACTGATCACAGAAAAGTGTTCATCAATTACACAACAGATACTTTGATTTAAGGTTAAGTTGACCTCAAAATGAAATTCTGTTATCGTTTGTGGTCACGCTCTTGTTGTTTTAAACCTATATGACTTTGTTTTTTTCATGGAACACAAAAGGACAATTTCTGAGGAAAATCCTGGCAAGTTCTTTAATCTCCAAAATAAAAAAAAAGCTCCATAAAAGTATAATGAAATGGTCCTTTTGACTCATGAGGTATGCTGCAAGGCTTCTGATGCCATATGATGGCTTTGTTTAAGGAACAAGTCATTTTCATTAATAGCCTTCCTTTCAAGTGAGCTGTTATTCACTGCGACCGGATCACTGTGTCGAACTTGAAGTGAGTTGAAACCGAATCATTAAGATCGGTTTTGAGAACTGGATCAGTTGACTCATTGAAAAGGTCCAACTCAAAAGAATAGTTCATTCACAAATAAGACATCTCTACTTCTCTCACAGAGATTTATGGTGGATGTCAAGATTTACAGTCAATAAGACCCAAAGTATACTTTGGTCAGACACATACAGGATGTGTGACACACATTGAGTGCTTGAACACTGCACGCATGCAGCCAGATATCTCTAACTGTGTGTACTCTGAACATGCAGTGTACACATGGTCCTGGAATTATTTGCATTAATTATTGGGTCCACAAGGTGGCAACACTCACATTTGAGCCATTGCTATCATGCCAGAAGATGTAATCACTGCTAAACTACAGAAGACGATGGTCGATGTGCACGTCAAGAGCGCGTGTGTGAGGAGGTCATGATATACCTGCGTTTGTATCAGTGGCAGATTTAGGCATGGGCATGAGCATTTTGTCATTTTGCCTGGACATTTTTCAAAAATGCAGCTTTTGTTTTTCACAAAAGAAAATTGTATAGGCCTAGTTTTGGAATGAAATGTGGGTGACTTAATAAAGACTTTTAAAATACTTTTTTGGGGGGGGTGAACTATATCTTTAATGCACTCCTGTTTCTTCTGATCTGCGGTTAGTTGAGTTAAAATATTAACAAAGTTGTTTATCAGTCCATGCACTTCTGGTGGTTATTTACCCCATGTACACTTACAGTACAGGCCTGGCTGATATAGAGTGTAGATGCTTGTGAGTTGTTTGTGCAAGCGATTTCGATTGGAGGCAATGCTCTTGGGGGTTGAATGTTGCACCGTGGGGGATGTGCAAGCCAAACATGACTTCTGATTGACAGGTCTGACTGCTGCAGTAGGAAGGAACTGGAACGGTTGTTTCCATGGAGACTAGTTGCAGGGTTTGGTGTGTATTTACAGCTCTCTGAAATGTGTGACTTTTCACAGATATCACATATGAAGTGCCTACATATTTTCAGCTTGTATAATGGTATGAAATAAGCATATTTGTGGTGCAACCTGGCCTTAAAATTATTTTACTTTTAGACAGTGGCTGAGTTCTTAATATCATTCTACCATACTAATAATATTTATTTTATTGTTTTGTATGTAGAATAATCTGTTCCACAGAGTAATGCTCTTGGAACTTGTTCCATTTAGAGTGTGATGAATTAATTAAACATGCAACATGAGTTCATCTGACAAGAATTTAACACTACTGTTTTGAAACATTTTTTGCTACATGATGGATACTGCTTCATATAAATTGTTGGTAAAGTTACTTTAAAAGTAACTCGTTAGAATATCGTGTTACTCCTTAAAAAAGTAACTTAATTAAATGAAAACATAGTTAATGTAACTTAATTAAAAACGTTACATTACTTTTGCATTACTTTTTACTCACAGCTACTTTCTCTACTGCTGTGCTATGCATTCATTACAAATAAGCCATGCATTACATACAAGAGACATTACAGGTCATGCTACTGTACAACACTCATGTCAAAACAACATAGTAAACAAACAGATATTTAGAAAGTAGGTCTTCACGTCATAAAAAAATTATTAAGTCAATAAAGAATCAATAACAGGAATATGCATGTTTTGTTTTTCCATCGACATGGCAGCCAATATGAATATGAAGAATAAACTAAAGTCTTACTCTTAACTTGTCTTACCTAAAGCAGCAAAGTCCATCACTTATCATGTGCTGTGCCCATCAGCAATGCCCAGCCTGATCTCTGATATAATTCGTCAAGTGTGTGCCGAATTTTTCTTTAGCCGAAATCGGTATACGTTTACTGAATTTGAAAACACTGCCTCCAGAGGCTAAAGCGGTAAGTGTATCAGAGCAAGTGTGACATACATTTATATCCAGGAGTGGGAAAGCCAGTCTAACATGTTCAAGGAATAAGTCTGATGAATAAATACATATTTTTCACTTAAGTCATCTCAGTACATGCTTGTTTCGGGTTGATCCATGGTCCACACCACAACTTCAAAGGCGCATGTTGACACAACTTTAATGGAATCGTTTTTAATGCTGCCAAAATGTCATAAAAATGGTTTGTTTCATGAATCAAACTACTTGTTTATTATAACACAAAAATCTAGAATATTTTTAGAAACTAAGATATTTTCTCTGCGTACACAATCGGTGTAGAACGTTTCCCGGAGCCACTGATCCAAAGACAGCTTTTCTCATGCCATTCTCCCAATTACAGGGAGCTCTAACAACAGTGAATTGAGAGAGTTTTTCACCCTGTGTATTATTTTGTGGACAGTGGAAGACTAGTCTTATAATCCTTCTGCCTAAACACGTTTACTGACTATTTTTTTTAATGCAATGTTTATTAACACATGATTCAATCACGTTTCACTCAACCAAATGCGGACCTCATATAATGTTAAAACAGCGAGTTGATTGACAGTTGATGTCTGTATCTAAAAGGTGATTGGCTCTTGTACCTGCAAGGCAGGACTTCCTTTCTACATCCATTGACTGTTGGGTACTAGAGCTTCTTGGTTGGGCATTCCAATTTCTCCCACTCATTTAAATAGAAGTGACTTATCTCTGCTAAATAATCTCTGGCCTCGCACTCTATAGAATTACAATGCCAATCATGCACTACATCTCCTCCCCGAAGTTTGCACACTTTTATTCCTGATTTCTCAAAATACAGGGACAGTAGATGTGTACAAATGTAACTCAGATATTATGGTCTAAAATAATAAAAAAATTGCATTACTTGTTGCTCAAAAAAGTGATCTGATTGCGTAACACGCATTACTTTTATCGTGTTACCCCAAACACTGCTTTGAGGTATGCAGTAAACATTATGCTGTGATTCTATTCCTAACATTCCAGTCTATTTTTTTTTTTCCATTTTGACTGACATCTTTTCCTGTGTTGTGATTGGACAGGTGAGGTGGATCAATTGATGGAGGAGTGTCGTTCTTTAAAGGACGAGTGTCAGACCCTGAAAAATGACAACAAGCAGCTCTCTGAGAAACTGGAGATGTTGGAGCAACAGAGAGCCAGGTGATTGGCCAAATGACCTGTCAATCAGCCACAAACAAGATCAATCAGCAATTAATTATGCAAACGCTTGTGCTTATTAATAATGTCCGTTGAAACATTAAGCCATAATTTGTCTCGGTGTACACTGTCACTACAACTATTTAAAACTATTACTAACAACTATTATGAAAGTGTTTCAAAGCAACACGAAACATTATTGACTGTATATTTCATTTTATCCACAAGTATTGGGAATGAGATGAGACAAAGCACCAGTTGACTAAAATGAGTTATTTTATGACCTATTTTAATTAATCAATGCTTCTGTGACTGTCTAAATTGGACTTCAATCTGTAAGTAAAACAAATTATTATTTAAATAGGCTGTCATGTTTGTCAAATTAGTGTGACTCCTAGATATTTCAGCTCTATTAGTCATATTTCTGGTGATTAAAAACAGATTAAACCTCCGATAAAGAGGCTCAATTGATTTTGCTTCAGGATCCAGATTTTTCATTGGAGGTCAAGTGACAACCCAACACAGAATTGAAATAGTTTATAGTCCAAAAATAATAAATATGTGCTTAAAATCAGCCGTTAAAACATATTAATATTACCTGCCCAATTCGGCTAGCATCTACAAAGTGACAGATGAATGTATGGTAAAATCCCATGGCATTTGATTGAATATGCATCATTTGGCACCAACATCAAAGATATGGGAAGCGTTTTGTCCTCCCTTTTACTGTAAATAAGCCTATTTAGCCTAAAGCCTATGTGTGAAACATATTTAGATCATAACCAAACAGTTGAGAACCAACTAAAACTACTTATAATTGTGTGTGTAACTATCTTTGTATGTGGTAGAGAGAGTCAGAGATACAGCGGGACACTGAAAGAGAGATATGAGTTAGATTTTCTAAGATTTTGAATAAATGATGATGAGAAAGAATCAGTGATGAGTACTGCAGTGCGGCTGTCACACAGACACACACTTACAATATGAAGCAATGCTGCAAAGAATATAGCAAGAACTCACATTAACTAGATACGTACAGTTTGTCAAGTTAAACTTTGATGTTGGCTTGACAAAGCCCTGTCTGAAAGTTTTAACTAGTTTTATAATTTTGAAGTATGATGGATATGCAGACATTACAGCAAGACAAACAGCCAGCTAGCTAGCTAGTTTAAATAACCAGACTATTAGATAGATAGATAGACAGATAGATAGATAGATAGATAGATAGATAGATAGATAGATAGATAGAATTTTTGACAATTATTATTTGAATAACAAACTTTCCTTTAGCTTATTTGAACATGTAAGTCTATGGGATTTTTCCGATTTTTTTTATTTATTTTTATTTATTGTCTGCTGTGCGAAAACTGTTAGTCCGGTCAAATAGAAAAAAACATAACACGCTATTCCAGAACAGTCTGAAGGTCTGTGCCAAGTTTGATGGATGTAGCTTGAATGCTCAGTCTAGGAGTTGAAGTTTAGGGATTTTCAAAAAGTTTGTAAATAACACTATGAAGGCTTTGTCAAGCCAACATGATAATCCACTTTCAAAACAATACATCCATTAATGCATAAACATGCACTACAGCCTGTGCATCCATCTATATTAAATGTATATTTTCCTTCCTGATAGCTCCGCTGACATAAATCTGGCCCTGAAATCAGAGCTGAATGATGGAGAGAATGAAAATGAAAACCATGGAGAAAAAGAAGTGAAGGCAGAGGGTTGCACCAGCATGTTGGAGGTAGATCAAGGTGGGAATTGGGTGGATGCTTATACCCAGAAGAACATCTCGTTTGAGGGGAAACCTGTCACCCCGACGGGCAGGAGTGGAGGCTTCTCGGAGGTGTTCTGTCTTAGAGATCAGCTGAAACAGGCTGAGGAGAAAGCATCACAGGTTCAGAGAGAGGTATAGTACATCCAAAGACTGACTTGTATAGTCACCAGCTTGACTGGCATGATCAGATACATTTTGCTAGTAAACAGCATGGCTATGTAGGTCCACCAGGTAGACTAGCACCAAAACAGCACTTACTACTACATAATCGAACGGGAAATCGACATGTTGCTTCCGAATGTTGATGTAGCCCGATATCGACCCCATTCTGCTGAATTGCTGACAAGCGCCTTCCCCCATCTCCTGTGTTACTGAAAAGCATTATTACACATATTTGTGGTATAAAATCTGTTCACTTTCCCCATGGCACTACTTAGAAACCAGTACGCTATTTAATTCACTAAGACTTCAGAAGATCTAAAAGCATTTACGGTAAGGCAACAAATTAAGCAACGATGCTCCCTGGTTTTTACGGTGCACTGTGGTAAATTTTACAGAGCAAACGTTTCAGTGCACTGGAAAGATTTTGCGATTGTGACAACTCTAGAAATTGCAGACTCCCTGATCAGTGCCCTGACTACTGGCCTAGAGAGCTGTTTTAGACACACCATATATTAAAGGTGTAGTATGTAAGATTCAAAAACCCTTGTTATTAATGGCACCTGTGGCCTTTAAGTGAACTGCAGATGGCTACCTGTTGCTTGTGCTCGCGGTAGTTCACACGCTCCATAGGGACGTGAGTGAGCATTGACCAAAACAATGACGTAACGTACAAAGAGACTGAACGCGATTCACCGACATCATGCTGACAGATGAGGTATCATAATTAAAATTACGCAGCTATGATTGTTTTACTACAATCTTTGAGACTGTATTTTATATTTGGTTCTCCAGTGCTGGAACAGGGCTAAAACAAAGTGTGGATAACTGACTATGCGAGACTGCAGTTTAAAGTAATCGCTTTTCTTTGCATGATACATTGACTGCATTTATACGATACACTATGTCGGCGTTAGCTAGCTAGCCAATTTTATCAATAGCTGTTATCTTAATTTGGTGGATGACGATAGTAGTTGTTTATATAATTGATATACATTTATAAATATGTTGACACAATTCCGTATTGATTCCATCACAACTGTCATTTTGATATATCGATGCGCTATTGTTTTATAATAATATAATGTATATATTATCTGTATAACCGAGTTATGTTGGAGCATTTGGATTATCTTGAACATTGTCTAGCATTCATTTCATGTGTTATTGTAGTTTAGCTAAAATGACACATCAATCCTTATGCCACTATATTTCACATGCTTTGCAGTTATGTAACCTTACCTGCCCAATAAGAACACCACCAATTCAGGGTCTGTTTTGATCCCCAAAGCCGAACGAAGGTCCCTCAGAATCAAATGCCCTGCCGATGTTGACTAGTTTTCGCTCGACCATGATCACATTCCCGCTTAGCTAGACTGGATTCAGTAGATCATTTTTGTTCTGTTTTTTTTGGCTTACACTGAGTTTTTGTTGTAGTCGGTTTTGTGCAAGGAGCCGGATGTTTGCTGGATTCCATCTCTAAGATAACATTACTTAGTGTTGCAGTTTGTTGTCACGTTCTTTGGATTTTCCCGGCAAAAGTGACCCGCTCCCTTCGCACAAAAATCAGTCTACAGGTTTTAATAGCCTACCTAGGAAGTCCTGGAAGGGCTCATTTTTTAAGTCGCGTTCCAAGCCGTTCACACATTGGCAAAAAAAAGGTGAATATTACATGAAAATTGTTACATATTGCACCTTTAATGCGCCAAGCTGCTTATGTTGCAAACTCAACTTAATTACTTGGCAGAACAATTTAATTTGGTTTATTGAACATTGGTTGTCTTTGTCATATTGCAGTGTGAGGGTCTAAAGGGAGAGCTTCAAGAACTCCAGGGGCTCTACGAGAGCAGCCAGCAGGAGAGGACGGAGCTTGAGGCGGAGCTACAGCGATGCAGGGCAGAGCTTGAACGGCTGGCTGGGAAGAAGGCTCAGGTGAGGGGGTCAGACATCAGTCGTAACACACTGAGTTCTCTCAAATCCACAACAACAACCACTCAAAAACTTCAGACAGTGGTTTGGGAGCGTGTGGACTTCATAGGGGTGACCTCAAATGTGACCTCAAATAAATCACTGTACTGCACTCACATGTTGACAACAAACATACATTACTAACACAACAAGTAAGGTGATATATTCTCAACAGAATGACACCATGACTCCATTGATCTACATGTTTGTCAGTGTTTGAAGGTGCTCTGTACATGACTAACATTTGAATGTTGAAATGACCATCCGTCAAACAGCAGTGCTTGTCTTTCAAAGTGCATCCTGTTTTAATCACGCTGTCTAACAAAACCACTCCGCCATTTTCGGTCGAGTGTGTATGTTTCACCTTGGGTTGCTTTTTGCCCTATCAAGCACATTGATTCTGGGTTGTGTGTGTTTTCACATCTTGTGTTTGTCGAATCTCTAGCAGCTAACTTCAGTTTTCCTGATCCACTGTAGATTAGAAGCAAATTAATTAAACTTCCTTAATCTGCTTTTGTGCGTGTACAATGTGCACTGACATAGAGGGCATTCTAACCTCCTGTACTGTCTAATCACAATGTCTTAGAATGAGCCTTTCCAAGCCTGATTAATTCCTCAATCAAATTAGTACTTTAACCGTAACCACAGGGAAGAGTTTTCCAAAAGGTCTGTCCAATCTGAGTATCGTGTCCCATGTCAGTCATCCATCCTCCATCGTTGTAGTTTAATTGTGTTGTTAAACCCTCACTCACACTCTTCTGATGCCTACAATTCTCATGCTTCCTTTAAAAGAATGTTCTTGGTTCAATAATTCAATTACCACGGAAAATAATTTTGACTCCGTTTGTAAAAATATGTTGACAGTTACACAATTACAAACTACCAGTGCATATTTACTCATTTTTTATCAGTACTGTTTTCAAATAATATTAAAGCCATCAAAACAATTTAAAAGTTTAGTTTCTTTTCAGTTTCAGCTATACGATTCATATTTCTGTGCAAAATTAATTTCAAACATTTAAACACAATCTGAAACAAGTGTGTTTTGACTGGTAGTGTACAGGGGGCAAAAATACTATGATTTCTCTCAACGTGCATTTTGTTTGTTTTTACAAACTTTGGGACGACTCCAATTCATTTTCCATGGTAATCAACAGCCTGTCACACATGCGGTTGCTAGATATAACCTGGAACATTCCTTTAACAGCAACCTAGTCTCATAGAATGAACATTACTATAAAAAAATTTGGCACATAAAAATACTTTTATGTGCCAAATTCTACATTTCTTTGCAGTTTCCTGGTGAAATTAAGACTGGAGGTGCTAAAACAACTGTGTGTTTTATTCACTTTCACACAAATCATGACTACAATGACTGATTATGACTTTATAAATACGTATTTTTCGCACTTTTACTCAAACACTGCTACAGTATGTTATGATATCGAAACACTATGAATAATTTGAAAAATTATAAATTTTAATGCTTGTATTACATACCTGGACGAGGGAGGGGACAAGGGGAGGGAAACAGAAATAATTAAAAATGTGGGGGTTGGGGGGGGGTACTTCCTGTAACAGTGTAGTACCCCCAAAAAAACACTGTAAAATTTGAAAGAGAGGGAAAAGGCCAACGCAGAGTGGCAGTGAGAGAGAGAGAGAGGGGAGAGAGATGAAAAAAAACGTACTCGCCAGTTCTCCGATACACCGTAGCTTGTTCCTCGGCCACTCCTCCACCCTCTAACGGACGACTGCTGCGCCTCTCCGGATGGATCGGAGGCAGTCCTCCAGTCCCTGGTGGACGGAACGCCCCGCCGCGTTCTCGGGGAGCCTAAGGGGTCTCACCCGCCCCTGGCAATGGTTCTCCCACTCCAGTCAGTCAGTCTCCGAGCCCCACCACGCGCGCGGTCGGCAGTCTCAGACTCCGCCGCATTTCAGCGACTGGAAGGGACTCCTCCGCCCCTAGCGGCGGCCCTGTCCGCTCCAGGCGGTCGGCTAGGAGCCCCTTTTCCTCCGCTTATTGGCGGCTGGGCTCCTCGTCCCCCGGCAGATGGCCGCGGCTGCTCCGTTGGGGTGGACGGTAGTGGCGAGAACTCTACTACGGCGTATCCCTCCTCCTTCCTGGGTTTCGGCACCAGTGTAAAGCAGTTTAACGGAAAGGAGGAGGCGAGAACCAGCTTGACAATATAAATAATATTTTAATAGTAAACTGAAACAAAAGACACAAACATACATATGATGGGCATGTCCGTAAATTATCTCCCTCTCCCGCACCACCCTCTTCAGTCGGCCTTTATCCCTCGCAGAGACTTGATTAGCCTAATACGGGACTGGGTGTGTAGGATCACGACCCGGCCCTGCCCTGCCACACACACCTATATTTACATGCTTATTCCATGTGATTAGCTTGCACAGTAGCTCATCTGAAAGTGTGTTGTACTTTGGACTTGGAGAGACACGGTTCAAGACCAGACAAGCACGCAAGCTGACAAGAAAACAATGTGGTTGCTACAGAAAATGTGCTTTTCATTTCACATTTTGTTTTTGGATCGGGTAGGTTTAACCGTAGGTTAAGGGTAAGGATGTCTGTTTTGTTTCTACCTCTCATTTGATTTCAGATCACTATTGTTAGGCTTAGGTTAAAGTTTTTGTTTAGGGAGGTTTGTGTTCCTCATTAAGTCCGCTATGTAGTATTCACCTTTAAAACTTCAAATATTACATAATTTCACTCGCTTTTGGCACCCCCTGCTGGACATTTCACTGGAAAACTGCAGCAAAATTGTTAATTATATTTTGTTTTGCAAAAATGTTCCCATGGTCTCATAATGTTCATAAGATCAGGCTGTTTAATAGTGTAGGCTGGGCTTGCCAGTGTGTGCAAAGATCTTTAAATGCTAAGATGGCAACCTTGAGTGCAAGGTTTCCATTTTGTGTTTAAACATCTTTGCTGTGTATCTAATCTTGGTGTACTTTCCTGTCTCCCCACTCCCCTGTGGTCTTTCATTGCTCTGTACTGTTGCTTTCTGACCACTGAACACCTACATACCATAATCAACCATACACTCACAATGCACACTGCACAATATCAAATTCCAAACAAATATGTTGATACTTAATAAATTGCTGATCTATCTATCTATCTATCTATCTATCTATCTATCTATCTATCTATCTATCTATCTATCTATCTATCTATCTATCTATCTATCTATCTATCTAGTTGTATTTTGGTCTCCCTTTCATCCTCACACTCCTTTTTTTATTATTTTCCATGGTTTATCTGTTGTTCGACATGTGCACAAACCTCCAATGTGTAACCATTTCTTTCTGTTATGTCTGTTCCATTTTTCTTTTGTTTCTCTCACCACCTCTTCCTCCTTTCATCTCTCCATCCCTGCGCCCCTTGTGTTTTTCCTCAGAGCTCCACTCCTTCGTCTGAGTCCCCTATTCTCTCCATACCCTTCATAGGAATGGTTGTAATAATGGGCCTGATATGGTGCTGCTGGAAGGAGCTCTTATCCTAAAGGGGTAAAGGTATGGCTTTGCCTTTTCTTTCTCTAAGAGTACAGAGACAAACATTTTTGTCCCTCCTGTACTGTGAAATGTATCTCTATCCTGGTCAGAAATGTGTCTTTTTTTTTATAAGCCATAATTAATGGTTGTAGCTGTCATTGTAAACAAGCCTGTTTGACTGTTTGACAAAGTTTCGAATTCTTCACAAGGGCCTTTTATGGATGTGCACATTGTTTCACAAGCCTAGTTTTTCGATCTGTTGTTCAGTTCTACAGTTTGACTGGCCAGCACCTATTTAAATGGACACAGAAGTTGCAAAGTTAATTCTTGTTGCAAAGTTGCAGGAAAGTTGATTCCTGCCTGAATGCAGGTTCAAAATCCCCCTAAACAGAGTAGAAACGTTTAAGTTCCATTATGGAGAACAATTAAAAAAATGGGTCAGCATTACTGCAACAGTATCATTCTTTGAAGAAAAGTAATTCTGTACACAAAAAAAAAACCACCAAATGCATACTATACCTGAAGGGAGATTACTTTTTTTTTTAGAACATAGAGGCAACTCAAATATGGTCACTATTTCTTCGAGCCAATCATCTGAGCTGTAAATGGCATGTGACTATTTAATCTGATGTCTTGACATGCTCACAATATTGATTGACTGACGGCACAGCAAGAACGCGCACAGTCCCAAGCCCTTCATTGGCAACTATTCTGAACTCTGACGTCCAAGGCGGCAGACGGGGAATTTGTTTTTACATTTCGTGCTTTAAAGAGCCCTCCAAAAAATTGGTCTTTGTCAAAACATCTATTATCATAATATGAAATACTTTGCTGTATATGTTGCGTGCATTAAAAATATTTTGTCATAATACACTGCTTCTTTTGAATGTCCATCAATGGAGAAAGATGCTATTTCAAAGTAAAATGTTCCAGTTATGGCATCTTTCAGCAGGGGCAAACTGGACCATGCTAACCAGTCAAACCTTGACCCCTTGGTTGGGACGGCAGAGTTTTATTCATCATGGACATATTTCTGATGTTTTTGATGATTGTAAAAGGAACAGTGGAGTGTTGTCACCCTCTGTAAAATCAGAGCACATGACATGAAAACATATTTAGGCACCCTCTGAGATTTAGATTAAGATCCCATCCAAAACACATGACACAACTCTGATTTCAACCGCACTGCCTTCTGAAAGCCAACACACACTCCTTTGATTCCTCTGGACAGGCATGTGGTTTCCACTGCCAATCTTAGAACTCCAGTTGGAGAGAGAGAGAGAGAGAGAGAGAGAGAGAGAGAGAGAGAGAGAGAGAGAGAGAGAGAGTGTGTGGGTGTGGGTGTGGGTGTGTGTGATTGGAGTGTTTACTGGGTCACTGCTCTTGACTTTGTATCTTTCCAGGTTCTGGATGGGTATATTTAGCTCTCATGTCCAGTGCTATTACAAAATATTATTGGAAATAAACAACAAGTACTCAGAAGATTTATTAAAACCACATTTGCAGTTCCAAATATTGACCAGATCAGGGTTGTGCAATATCATGCATCTTTATTAGTATGTGTGTGATTATTTCAGTTTGTGGAATTCCACAATTAAAAAAGGCAGAAAAGCATCAAAATCCTTTTGGACATCAAAGTTAAAGACCCTTTGAGGTGGTTTGTCAAGCTCTGTTTTCTTTCCTTTTTTGACATATTTCCTATGGAAGTATTGATCTCATAACTTTTATTTTATATAGTAGTATTTAACTGGACAAAATTGGTTTAGTGCATTATGATATGTCAATGTTTCTGTCCATTTTCAATGTTAAATGTGTATATCTGCTAAACTTTTATGAGTACATTAACATATAGATGACCTGAAGCTAACAAACATGGACTAAAAACCACAAAAATCTGATTTTTATTTCATGGGTTCCTTAAATCAGTGTTAAAAGACCAAACCTTTCAGAAATCTCAATTTACCTCTCTTGACTCACTATACATGTGACATTTTCCCTCTGATCTCATTCTCTCCCTCCTATCGACCTCAGGAGAGTGAGGGAGACTGGAACCTGGTGATGGTTGTTGCCATGGCAGCGGCTGCAGTTCTACTCATTCCCAGTTTGACCAGAGCTTTTGCCTGAGGGCTGGACAGGAAATGACCTCATCATCAACCATCAGCTCAACCAATTGCCTCACCCTGGTACCCAGATGTATCATCTTGACCACATTGAACCACCAATGGAAACTGAATACCATTGTTTACCTGCGTCATATGGGAACACAACAACACCTGGCTTCCAAAGTTGATGCTTTTCGATGTGCATTGTGCTGGTTGTCTCAACTGCTTTGCTTTGCTTTTGTAGATAATCATATCGATTTTAACCAGCAGTGCTGCAGACACTGACGTCATGGCTATTAAATGGTTAAAATGGAGAAGAACTCCAGGATTCTGATTGGTCCAGCTCCCCACTCCAATTCATTTTTTTTTTTTTTCTTCCATAATGTATGACTGGCAATTTTAAAGGTACTCCAGATACCTTTTGCCTTATACATTTTTGATAGAACATTTGCACATTTTAAAGCAGATTTCAGATCTCCTCTGGGTCGACATGGATTCCGTTCTTCGTCAACAATGCTTTGGATGCCTCAAATTGCTTTTTGCTTCATTGCTTTTCATTTAGGTAGGAGCATGCAGTACTATTTAATCTTCCCAGATCTTCCCTGGCATTTGTAATAATTATGTACTGAAGTCACAATACCGTCAGAGTAATTTGTGTTTGGGCTGAATAACCATTGCACGACCCCTTCGGTTTCAACCAAAACTGATTGCACAATAATTCTCTGTATGCTATCAAAGGAGAATACTCATGAGATGTATACTATTTGTTATATTCGTGTCTTGTTAAATGCTATTGATTTGTAAGGAAAACACAATCCAATGTTTCCAGAATTCAGGGGGCCATCAAGGTGTGGGTTAAGATTATTCCAGCAGGTAAATGTGCTCTTCATTTTGACTTTATCTTATTTTAAATGTACACAGATATTTTTGTATCTGAATTTATTCTGAGACATGAAATTCTCTAGATTGATATTGTGCGTGTAGATTGATAATTGATGCTAAAAAGAGTGTGAAATATTTTTATATAATGGTCGACTAATGCAGACACTATAATTACACTAAAATATATCTGATACAACAGAGTGTAATGAACAAGCACAGATCTACTGTATTTCCATATTTGCATTGATGTGGCAGTGATTTTATCTTAAGTTTGCATGTTTGCAATGACACAAACAAATGTCTTGTATATCTTTATGATCTTTTCTCCGCAATGAAACCAGTTTTGTCGAGTTTGCAAGATATTACAGTGCAAAATCTCCTAAAACACTATAGAAAACCATTAAAGAGTAACTCTTGTGAGATATTATACATCGCTTACAATGCATTTAAAATCTGTAGCATAAATACAAAGATCTTAATTATAAAGCTAATAAGAGTGCTACATGTATAAGTAGAAACTTCCATACTTCCTTTCACCAATTATTTTTTAAATGATGTATCCTCTGAGATTTGCAAGGAAGAAATGTACTTATATGTAGCTTTTTTCTTCTTTTCTTTCAGTAGTCTCTTCAATTGTCAGACACTTAATTTTGGGGTCTCCGTGTAGAAGGGAACTATTATAGAAATACATTCTTGTATGAAGAGCAACTAAATTCATACCCACCATGTAAAGAGTCTGTTAAACTAATGCTTTGAGCCTTGAGGTACTGTTATTATGAACAACTATCTATCACTTTAATACTACAAAATCTATTGCTATATAATCATTTCTGGTATTCGCACGAGTCCTCCTCACCTGATGTCTTTTGGAGTCATTTTCAACAACACAAAGTAGACTTCTCAACAAAGTGGCTAAATCGTAGTAGAAATACTTGCTTCTTGTGGCAGTGATTTCTCTGTACTGTGGTTTTAAAATAGGTGACACTCTCAGACCTGGCATTAGTTGTTGCTAAGTCTCAGTATTTGGGTATCTATAGTATATCCCAAGGTTGTCGAGTGCCGTTTTTGCTCTCCTGTTTATAGACTCAGAACTCAGTGGTAGCACAGCTGAATGTTCTATGTGTCAATGGTGAACTGACTTTCTATAAGACAGTGCATGCTATACAGTGACTTGTCTTTTAAATAAAAATGTGGTATTTGTAGCACAATGTATTGAAAAGTTTATTAATTTTACATGTGAAAACGTTTAATGGAATAGTTCACCAAAAATACAAATTCTATCATAGTTTACTTACCCTCATGCCGTTCCAGTTCTGTATGACTTTCGTATGAATAACACAAAAGCTAGAGTTTAAATAAATATTGCAATGGCAGTAGATAGTGCCTCACTTTAAAGCTTAAAAAAAGGACCCAAAAGTATTATAATAGTTCATGTGATTCATGCATCATATTCCAAGCCTTCTGAAGACATACAATAGGTCTTGTTGAGAAACATCCTTGATGTCCGCTGCACGTTCATGAGCACTATGACAAAGTTATGGTTGTTTTTCACCAAAAATCATCATACATGTTTGGAATGAAATAAGGGCAAGAAAATTATGACAGTTTTTATTTTGGGGGGAACTACAGTATTGCTTTAATTTGTTTTGGATTAAATGGAATCAATTTACAATGATATTGAATTTGGTATCAATTATGATGATGGAGCCAGATAAAGAGCATATTTTGTTTTAAAGACAAGACAAACACAAACAATCTTCCACTCAGTACTTGTAAATCTTGTAATATTTACAGATTGCATATTTGCATGTCCGTGGTGGTAGATTCTGCATGCGGAGTGATAGAAACCAGTGGTACATTTTAGACGATTTTGTACAAGAATACCAAGTAGATTTCGCATGAACTGTCCAAATCAACTTGAAACCTGAAATTGTTGTAACAACTCCAATTAGTTCTTTATGCAGTTTTTAAACCTTTCCTATTTGTTTTGTGTTTGAGACTAATGCTCAATGTAATTTCTGTTCTGTTTTGTTTTATCTTTTCAATGCACGGTTACTTTGATCGTAGATAAATCCAATATGGCTAATTTACATTACAAAGAAATTGTACAATCTTCGGAAAGCTCAGTCTTTCTCCAAACATATCTTCTTATGAAATAGAATATAAAAATATAAGCTTTATTGATGAAAAATTTTGAATGTAATTTTGATGCTTATTTAAGTCCATTCAGTATCTCCACACCACTAAAGAGTCTCTCCTCTGTTCAGTTTGTTATCTTATTCATAGGACAATTGTGAATTTTACAGGCTATCAAAATGGTTAGAAATCCATGACAGGTGTAAATGCCACTTTACTAGTTGTTGGGGAGTATATCAATGTATGGAAATGTTTGTATCTGGCGATGTGGCAATGCTACTGCTTGTCTGTACGTGTTGTGTAATTGTACTGTACAGTGTCTTTTATGTGTTTACATGTTGTCCTCCTTTTAACATTAGATACTTGCAATTTTAATATTTTGTTAATCATGTATATTTTGTAAATGAAAAGGGAAAAAAATAAAGTAGTTTATCCATTGTATCCTGATTTAAAAAATGTACTCATACGAGATTTGTGAAATAAGTTATGTGTTTTCTGTTGTAAAATCTGTTGCATCTGATTATTTGCTTGTGTTTCAGGCTATTGATAAATGAGGTGAGCCAACATCTGTCCCTACACAAATTTACGAAGATCACTCTGTTCTTCCATTCTCCTCTCGGTCCTTCACTCTATCTATCTTTTTTCATCTACCTTTTCTCTGACATCTACATGTAGTTTTCTCAATTATAGGAATAGTTCCCTATTTTCATTCTTTTTAATTTACTCACCCTCGGGTCGATCATGGACAAACAGATGCGATGAAAGAAACTGACTGGAGACTAACATCTCCTTTTGTTTTCAATGGAATAAAGAAAGTCATTCAGTTTTGGAACACCTTAAAGTGAGTCAATAATGAAATTGACATTTTTGGTTGAACTAACATCAAAGTTTTCCAAGCTGCTTGAACATATCAATTGGTTGAATTGTGTATGTGACATCATCGCTGAGATCAGCATGCTGAGGTGCTGAATAACGGGTGTGACATCATTGTGGGCATATGAAATGTTCTATTTCTGGGTTTTGTGTTTCGGACAGTGGAAATGGTTTGTTTATGTTGGACACTTCTGAACATTATGTCTATGTGTGTACAGTGCATCCAGAAAGTATTCACAGTCCTTCACTTTTTCCACCTTTTGTTATGTTACAGCCTTATTCCAAAATTGATTAAATTGATTATTTTCCTCAAAATTCTACAAACAATACCCCATAATGACATCATGAATAAAGTTTGTTTCAAATCTTTGCAAATGTATTAAAAATAAAAAACTAAAAACTATCACATGTACATAAGTATTCACAGCCTTTGCTCAATGCTTTGTTGAAGCACCTTTGGCACCAATCACAGCCTCAAGTCTTTTGTGTATGATACTACAAGCTTGGCACACCTATTTTTGGACAGTTTCCTCCCATTCTTCTTTGCAGGACACCTCAAGCTCCATCAGGTTGGATGGGGAGCGTCAGTGTACAGACATTTTCAGATCTCTCCAGAGATGTTTAATCAGGTTCAAGTCTGGGCTCTTGCTGGGCCACTCAAGGACATTCACAGAGTTATCCCGTAGCCACTCCTTTGTTATCTTGGCTGTGTGCTTAGGGTTGTTGTCCTGTTGGAAGATGAACCTTCAACCCCAGTCTGAGGTCCAGAGCACTCTGGAGCAGGTTATCATCAAGGATGTCTTCATCTTTCCCTCCTGCTTCACTGTAGGGATGGTATTGGCCAGGTGATGAGCGGTGCCTGGTTTCCTCAAGACATGACACTTGCCATTCAGGCCAAAGAGTTCAATCTTTGTTTCATCAGAACCGAGAATTTTGTTTCTCATGGTCTGAGAGTCCTTCATGTGCCTTTTGACAACTCCAGGTGGGCTGTCATGTGCCTTTTACTTCTGTCTGGCCACTCTACCATACAGGCCTGATTGGTGGAGTGCTGCAGAGATGGATTTTCTTCTGGAAGGTTCTCCTCTCTCCACAGAAATGCTGGAGCTCTGTCAGAGTGACCATCGGGTTCTTGGTCACCTCACTGACAAAGGCCCTTCTCCCCGGATCGCTCAGTTTGGCCGGGCGGCCAGCTCTAGGAAGAGTCCTTGTGGTTCCAAACTTATTCCCTTTACGGATGATGGAGGCCACTGTGCTCATTGGGACCTTAAATTCTGCAGACATTTTTTTGTACCCTTCCCCAGATCTGTGCCTAAATACAATCCTGTCTCGGAGGTCTGCAGACAAATCCTTGGAATTCATGGCTTGTTTTGTGCTCTGACATGCACTATTAACTGTGGGACCTTATAAAGACAGGTGTGTGCCTTTCCAAATCATGTCCAATCAACTGAATTTACCACAGGTGGACTCCAATCAAGTTGTAGAAACATCTCAGAGATGATCAGTGGAAACAGGATGCACCTGAGCTCAATTTTAAGTGTCATGGCAAAGGCTGTGAATACTTATGTACATGTGATTTTAAATAAATAAATAAATGTAATAAATTTGCAAAGATTTCAAACAAAATTCTTTCACGTTGTCATTATGGGGTATTGTTTTTTGAATTTTGAGGAAATTAATTAATTGAATCCATTTTGGAATAAGGTTGTAACATAACAAAATGTGTAAAAAGTGAAGCGCTGTGAATACTTTCCAGATGCACTGTATATAAGTGTTTGTGTCTATGACACATATAACAGGGTGTCCAGAGGGATTCCTGCTTTTCCAGTAATGGTGAACCATATGGTTTAGTCACTATTGACCACAGTGGACAAAAACTCTGAATGGCAAAAACAGGTCAGTGCTAACTCATTGGTTATACTCATTCATGATATGGATACATTTAAATACATCTGAATAACACATTTCAATACACACAGTGTCTTCAAAATCAGTTGTATGACTGTTGTATAGCACATTATTGGTGATTTGTGTTATTAAAACAAAACCATTAAAGAGGATAAGATAGATATAATTTCTCATTGAAGCACTTTTGGGGCACTTTTGCTTTTTGAGGGTATCCCTAGTGTGTATGCTTGTGGTGTTTATACCCAAGGCAGTGTTTCATTTTGCTATAGTATATCTTGTAAAAGTGTGGACCTTTGATAAAAGGTCCAATAAAACTTATATGCCTAATATATATATATATATATATATATATATATATATATATATATATATATATATATTTATATTTATTTCACAGTTTGCTTTTACAAGTTTACACTTTTATAAGAATTAAGCTAGTATGTTTCCATGATGTATTAAAATAGCACATTTAGCATAGTCTATTCACCTCATTAATATATTAAAAAAGTTATGAAAGTTTTCTCTGGATGGTCAACAACATTTTTGCCAACTAAGAGTATGATAGTTAGAGTTTAGCTGGCTAAGTCAGAGTATTTCTTTCCAGGCTCTAAAAGTGAATATCCCATTATAATGAAGCTGCGCAAGTCATTTACATTTAGTCATTTAGCAGATGCTCGTATATAAAGGGACTCACAAATGAGGAACAGAATTTGTCACACAAAAGTCAACTATATCTGCAGTATCAAACTGCCAAGATCTCAGAGTTGCTGGAGTAGGATAAAAGCTTGCGCAGAAGAAAGAGACACAGAAGGAATGTTTTTTTATAATAAGTCATGCACTTAAACCGCTAACAACTTCATTGATTATCATAGGATATTATCCAATATTCCCAACACACTTTCAAGGCGAAATCGTCAGGATTCGTACGACTTTTCCAAATTTGGCTAATTCGTATGATACTGTGCGACTGCACTCATTTGAATTCCTACGACTTTCAGTACAGCCAATAACGTCGCTGGACATCGTTTCCATCTAATACGCGACAATTACTTGCTTCTGTCACACACAACAGCTTCTTATCATGTTAACACACTCTACTGATTGGTTAAGTTTAACGTACGAGTTTATGCGAACAGCATCGTGCGAGACCATACGAAATGGCCAACTCGTAAATTTTATACGACTTTTCATGAGATCAGGTTCAATATTCCCGACCATGCTGCTGTGGAAATAACTGTGAGCATCTACACTATGATACACTTTCATCGCCTCTCTCGCGTAGACACGCTCTGTATCAACAACACATCAGGATAAGTCACTTCAGGTAAACGTTTGATGTTCTTAATTTGTTGACTCAAGAGTCTTATTTAAAGGTTCCAGTAATGACCCCTCATTGTTTATTTTCATTTTTTTTGCACATATCATTATTGTTATGTTTTTAGCTAGACTCTAAATGTATGCATTAGTCATTTTATTTCGACAGTTCTGCCTTATAAAAACGCTACAAGCGTAAATGCTTCAGCAAGACATTCCCTTTGTTATTATTTAAGGTAAATCCTTGAAATAATCTATAGGCCTGATGAGTATGACTTAATTTACTATAATAGAGATTTGCCAATTGCTGTCATCATATTAATAAAGTGCAATGCCATATATTGTTTAATAATAAATTGCCTGTCATGCTTATTTCTGTAATACTTTGGTGTGAATTTAGCACACTGTGTTATAATGCATTAATGACTGCATTTAAATGATGCTGTCATTTGCTTTTTCTAGTCCCAATTGTTAATAGAGCCTCTAGTCAGGGCACAACTTTTAGAACTAACCCAACTGTAGCCCCCATGTGCCCAATTTGGCGTTCCTAAAAATAAGGATGACAGTAACAACTGTCGCGGCGCTAGGGGGTCCCTTCAATCCTTTCCCCGCCGTGCGCTTCGCCCAATGGGACGTCGGAATCACTATCTCGGACAGATTAGAGAATCACCCATCCCACAGTTGAATATGGACATGATGACAGCAGCATTCCAGGAGATCCAGCAGACTGACGTGTGAGCGCTGCTGGAGGGGGGGGGGAGGGGGGAGGGGGGGGGGGGTCTCAGATTTGTAAAGCGCTTTATGCTTCTTTTAACCATTCAAGTATATGAAGCCACTCTCCACTCTGTCGCACGCCTAAGTCAAGAGAAACTTATTCCTTCATGTAAAACAAACAGGTATTTATATTTTCTCTCACGGCGTTGAACTTTCTTAGGGGCCGTTCACACCGAATACGTGTTTTTGGCCCGTCAGTTCTATTTTTCAACCGTTTCATACGTAAATGCACTAGACGTGGGTCTTTGACCGTTACACCGCGTCTCGCGCAAGAGAGGACGCCGTGTCAGTTTTTAAAAAATAACGTTCACTTTTTAAAGCGCGCCTCGAGACACCTGCTATTTGTATTTATACCTGCTCCGTCTATTTTGTTTTAACACTAGTATGGGTTCGGCTTGAACGGCCCCTAAAAAGTGGCGGTTAATTGAATGGAAACATGTACATTTTTAAAACTGAATGAAAGGCGTGTACTGGAACGCGACTAACCGATTTTTTTTCATCCTGCAATCTTTCGTTCAACAGAAAGGTGGTTCAAGGCCGGTTCCTGAAGATCCCAGCCCCTCAGCCTTGAAGGTTTTCCCTCCACACAACTTTTAAAACGTTCTTTTCTTTTCTTTTTTTCTTTCTTTTTTTGTTTACGCGAGTGCGCGCGCCTGGCACTGCCCCATTCCCCCTCAAGCTGTAATTTAGCAAGCGATTCCCTCCGATTGCCGTTGAAAAGGGGGGCACGACAAACACAGAAAACCATGATGAGCAATAATACATACTACGACCAGCAGCTGCCGCCGCAGTATTATCAGGGCAACGGCGAGAACGGAGACGAGGAGATGCCGGCCACGGAGAAGGACCTGGCGGAGGATGCGCCCTGGAAGAAGATTCAGCAGAACACCTTCACCAGGTGGTGCAACGAACACCTGAAGTGCATCAACAAGAAGATCAACGACCTGCAGAAGGACCTGACCGACGGGCTCAAGCTCATCGGGCTGCTGGAAGTTCTCAGCCAGAAGAAAATGTACAGAAAGTACCACTCCAGACCCAACTTCAGGCAGATGAAACTAGAGAATGTGTCCGTCGCATTAGAGTTTCTAGAGCGGGAACACATCAAACTAGTATCAATAGGTAAGTTTGTTTCATTGTGTGTATGCGCTAAACTCGGTTGATGTTTTCCGCTCCCAATGGATGTGGGTTAGGGGGCGTTTTTGAGTCAGACATGACAAACGAGTGTGCTCTGTACATATCCTGTGTAATAATTATTTATAACACTAAATAAACCTTTAATTAATTAACTTCATGACATGCTTAACAGATTAGTAGTTAATGCATATTTTAATATGCAAATTTACTGTATGAATCAAAGTTTAATGGTATTTTTAGCTATTATGTAAGCTACATTTAATAATTAAGCATTTTAGAATGTATAGGCTAAAAGTGATTGTACATTTGTCCATATTATAGAGCTAAACCGTCCTTTGGACAAGCTTAAAGGAATATTCTGGGTTCAATACAAGTTAAGATCAATAGACAGGATTTGTGGCATAATACTGATTACCATAATAATTCATTTTGACTTGCCTCTTCTTTTCTTAAAAAAAAGAAAAGTTGAAAAAGCACAGCCTCGGGGTCAAAGTGAGGCACTTTTTCAAAAGTATAGACGCAAGACATAAACAATAAGCATGTTCACATGATTATGGGTGATAAAAATCACATAGCCTACAATCCTTGTGTTATAGCCAATTTTATAACTACTTGGAAATGATGATGTAGTCAACAAACCCTAAAACCCTAAACTGACTGTAAAAATCACAATTTAAACAACTTTCAGCTCAAATAATACAGTGCATTCAGAAAGTATTCAGACCCATTCATTTTATTTTTAATTTTTGTTTTATTTTGCAGTCATATGCTAAAATGCTTTAAATGATTTCCCCCCACATCAATCTACTTTCCATAAGCAAAAAACAGCCTTTTTTTTTTAGAATTTTGCAAATTTATTAAAAAGAAAAAACTGAAATATCACATTGACACAAGTATTCAGACCCTTTGCTATGGCACTTGAAATTTAGCTCCAGTGCATCCCATTTCTCAGGATCATCTTTGAGATGTTTCTACACTTTGATTGGAGTCCACCCGTGGCAAATTCAATTGATTGGACATGATTTGGAAAGGCACACACCTATCTATATAAGTGGTCTCACAGCTGAAGATGAATATCAGAGCAAAAACCAAGCCATTGAGGCCAAAGGAATTGCCTGCTGAGCTCAGAGACAGGATTGTGTGTAGGCACAGATCTGGGGAAGGCTAAAACATTTTTCTGTCTGCATTGAAGTTTCCCAAGAGCACAAGTGGCCTCCATAATTCTTTAATGGAAGAAGTTTGGAACAACAATAAGGACTCTTCCTAGAGCTGGCCACATTGCCAAACTGAGCAAACAGGGGAGAAGAGCCTTGGTAAGAGAGGTGATCAAGAACCCGATGGTCACTCTTATTGAGCTCCAGAGGTCATGTGTGGAGATGGGAGAAACTTGCAGAAGGACAACCATCACTGCAACACTACTGATATGGGCTTTATGGCAGAGAAGCCAGACGGAAGACTCTCCTCATTGCAAGACACATGAAAGCTTGCTTGGAATTTGAAAAAAAGCACCTAAAGGTCTCTCAGACTGTGAGAAACAAGATTCTCTGGTTCAATGAAAAGAACTGTTTGGCCTCAATTACAAGCATCATGTCTGGAGGAAATCAGGCACCACTCATCACCTGCACAATACCATCCCAACAGTGAAGCATGGTGGTGGTAGCATCATGCTGTGGGGGTGTTTTCAGTGTCAGGGACTGGGGGACAGGTCAGGGTAGAAGGAAAGCTGAATGTAGCAAAATGTCTGTCCACCTATGGTCCCCATCTAACCTGACAGAGCTTGAGAGGATCTGCAGAGAAGAGTGGCTGAAAATGGTGTCGCATCATACCCAAAAACACTCGAGGCTAATCACTGCCAAAGGTGCTTCAACTTAATACTGAGTTAAGGGTCTGAATACTTATGTCAATGTGATATTTCAGTTTTTTATTTTTAATAAATTGGCAAAGTTATAAAAAATCTGTTTTTTGCATTGTCATTAAGGGGCATGGAGTGCAGATTGATGTGAATAAAAAAGATTTAGAACATTTTAGCATAAGGCTGCAACATAACAAAATGTGAAATAAATGAAAGGGGTTTGATTATTTTCTGAATGCAGAAAAATTAGTGTTTTTATAAAATTATAAGAATCGTATTTCTGCCTTTAAACCCTCCAAAAATTGTCCCCATTCACTTCCATTGTAGTGCCTCACTGAAACCTTTTTTAGAAAAGAAGGGATGAGTCGAAATAAATTGTGTTAATCAACATTATGCCACAAATGCTGTTGATTGATCTTAACTTTTATTGAACCTGGAATATTCCTTGAGGCATTTGCATGTAGAACTGCAGGATGACAACTCACCTGGACTCATCAAACATGTAATTAGCCCAGTTTATTGCATTTGCATAGTATGTCCATTTATCTTGTGTATGTAAAACATTATGGATCCCCTATAGCCTGTAGATATAATTTTAATTAAAAATGTCATGGTGTTTCTGGCTCTGATCTGACATCAATGCCATTACATGAAATGCAACAACAGATCCTGTAGGGTAGCACTTTGATTAAGATTTTAAGTAAGTGTGAGTTCATTGGCATGTTAAACCCTTGGGCTGTGGGGCACTGTTATGTTGCACTGTTCCAAAACCGGCTCAATATATATGCTGGCCTGACACAGATCATTTGGAAAGAGACTGCAGGCATGAAATGACCATTGATTAGGGTGTATTCTTAATGAGTCAATGTTTTGATTTGTGTGCTTTCTGAAAACATTTTCAATGTGCCGCTAAAAGAATAGTTGAAAGAGGTTTGACTCTTTATTTATTGTTCTTAGCTATCTTTTATGCATTATGACATACATTTACACATATTAAATAAAGGTGCTGATTATTAGATATCCCGATCACTGACAGTTTACCACTAATCTAGGACTTCAACAACAACTTTTGTGTATCAACAGCTGTACTAGAGACTTGTTCTGTATGCACCAGTGAACACAGTTGGACATGTTAATTAAAAAGCAGGATTGCTGTTTCTGAATATTTTGGCTTCTCTCGTAAAATAAACCTGGGAAGTGTTCCAGGGTCAGTGTTGGTGGTTTTGCAATAGGAAAAGCGCTAGATTGTTCTAGTGGTTAAGGGGTGGGTGTCGGGCCTGGCAGCATGACATTCTCTCAAAACAACTAGATGGACAACGTACTTAACAACTCAACTTAACAAAGACAGACAAATGATAAATGATACAGTTGAAGTCAGAAGTTTACATGCACCTTAGCCAAATACATTTAAACTCAGTTTTTCACAAGTCATGAAATTTAATCCTAGAAAATATTCCCTGTTTTAGGTCAGTTAGAATCACTACTTTATTTTCAGAATGTGAAATGTCAGAATAATAGTAGAGAGATATTTAAACTTTTCTTTCATCACATTCCCAGTTGGTAAGAAGTTTACATACACTTTGTTAGTATTTGGGAGCATTGTTTCTAAATGGTTTAACTTGGGCATTTTGGGTTGCCTTCTTCATGCTTCTCACAATAAGTTGCTGGAATGTTGGCCCATTCCTCCAGACAGAACTGGTGTAACCGAGTTTGTAGGCCTCCTTGCTCGTGCATGCTTTTCTAAATTTTCTATTAGATTGAGGTCAGGGCTTTGTGATGGTCACTCCAATACCTTGACTTTGTTGTCCTTAAGCCATTTTTCCACAAATTTGGAGGTATGCTTGGGGTCATTGTCCATTTGGAAGACCAATTTGCAACCAAGCTTTAACTTCCTGGCTGATGTCTTGAGATGTTACTTCAATATATCCACATAATTTTCCTTCCTCATGATGCCATCTATTTTGTGAAGTGCACCAGTCCCTCCTGCAGCAAAGCACCCCACAACATGATGCTGCCACCCCCAAGCTCACGGTAGGGATGGTGTTCTAAGGCTTGCAAGCCTCACCATTTTTCCTCCATTGTGGCCAAAAAGTTAACATTTTGTTTCATCAGACCAGAGGAAATTTCACCAAAAAGTAAGATCTTCATCCCCATGTGCACTTACAAACTGTAGTCTGGCTTTTTTTATGGTGGTTTTGGAGCAGTGGCTTCATCCTTGCTGAGCAGACTTTCAGGTTGATATAGGACTCATTTTACTGTGGCTATAGATACTTGTCTATCTGTTTCCTCCAGCATCATCACAAGGTCCTTTGCTGTTGTTCTGGGATTGATTTGCATTTTTATTACAAAACTACATTCATCTCTAGGAGACAGAATGCATTTCCTTCCTGCATGGGATAATGACTGCGTGGTCTTATGGTGTTTATACTTGCAAACTATTGTTTGTACAGATCAACGTGGTACCTTTGGGCATTTGGAAATTGCACCCATGTATGAACCAGACTTGTGGAGGTCCACAATTTCTTTTGAGGTCTTGGCTGATTTCTTGTGATTTTCCCATGATGTCAAGCAAAGAGGCACTGAGTTTGAAGGTAGGCCTTAAAATTCATCCACAGGTACATCTCCAATTGACTCCAGTTAGCCATTGGAATTTTCCAAGCCGCTTAAAGGTGCAGTTAACTTTTTTACAGTATGTAAACTTCTGACCAACTGGAATTGTTATATAGTCAATTAAAAGTGAAACAATCTGTCTGTAAACAATTGTTGGAAAAATTGCTTGTGTCATGCACAAAGTAGGTGTCCTAAATGACTTGCTAAAACTATAGTTTGCTAATATGAAATCTGTGGAGTGGTTAAAAAAAATTAGTTTTAATGATGACTTCAACCTAAGTGAATGTAAAATTCTGACTTCAACTGTAATTCCTGTAACTCAAAATGTAGAGCATGGCTTTAGCAACAAATTTATTTGATTCTTAAGGAACACATACTGATTGAATGTTTAAATTGAATGCACCGTAAGTTGCTTCTGATAAATACATCTGCCAATTGCATATTTAAGTATATGAGTTGGACTTGTGGCTCTCAATACTAGGTGGGGGGAACGAGCCAACCGTCTCACACAGTGGCACATGTCAGCAAGGCTTTCAGTCCTGCTGTCAGTGGAAATGAGACGGATCTTTCCAGATGGCATCAGCCTTTCAGAACCCCCCATATGTGAGAGTATAGGGTGACAGAGGTGCAGGAAAAATTCTTGTACACTGTTTGTCCAACAAACTGTGTATCTGCTTGTGAGAAATGGAAGTGACTGTGTCACATGGAAGTTGGCCTGCATACTGCCTCAACAGGAAATAGCACTCACCTCATTTATTTTATCACTACTCACAGTCACTCATGCAGATGTTCTGTAATGTGTGAGAAGTAAGCAGTATCACATGAGCAAGAGTTATGTTGTATTGAATGTCAGCAGGCTTGTGATTTGGCTGCTGGTATCAAGACAAAAATTCTATGTGACTTAATCAACCTGATTAGATAAGGTTACACCACTGAAAGTCGTTTTTAGTGTTAGATCAGATAGCAATACTCCACGTTTCACAGTGTACAAGGCTACAAGATTGCTTTTGTACAACAGGTAAATAATAAGTAACTGATATTTGACAGAATATGGGCAGCTATTTTTTATTTTTAGTAAGTGATTTTATCTCACTAAAATCGTGCTAACACATGATTGAGTGCCTCGCTGTTACCCAGAGTGAGACAAAGAGTGAAATGTTCCATTGCTGTTATATGAAATATCAGCACTCTTAGAATGCTGCTTATGCAATCAAATCTATCAAAATTGTCCCAGTTAGGATGAGAACTAACTTTTGTATAACAGTGTAGCTATGCATTTCCAAACACATTTCAAGACATAAATATGAGGAACATAATTTTACATATAACGCTTAATTGGGTTAATAATAATCTCATCTTGTAAGAAGCTGTTTCTGGAAAACTAGCACAATAATGTATACAGTAACTGCTTTTGGGAGGAAGTGATGATGACTTTGGACATGGAGGTTCAGCTTTTAGCCCCTGTGAGTGTTTTGTGAGTGATTGATAGACAGACAGCTGGCCTCTGGGATCCATCTTGTAACAGGTGCTTTAAATAGTCCCACAGACCTACAGAGCGGCCCCTTGTAGGTTATTTGGGTAGTAAAAAAGAGAAAGAGTGAGTCACTGATAGAGTTAATGAGTACATGAAAATAGACTGGAATAAGTGTCCCCCTTTCCTTCTCTCTCTTTCTAAATGTCACTCTCTGGTGATGAAGGACAGTGGATATGCAGAAAAGAAGTCTTGATTGATGTAAGATTGATTGGTTAGACAACCAGATAGACACTTGATTCTGTGGGGGAGTAATTTGATTTAAGTGTATGTGCTTATGTGGGTCCCTGAAATGCTACAGGGCTTTTATCAGGAAAGTCACTTATCGCAGTCAGGCATGTTCTACTTCGCTGTATGTACTGTAACACTTTCCTGACTCATTAAGCAGAGGTTTCCTTTGCAATTTTACACTAGTGTTTTTATTGATTCATCTCTTGTTTCAGTTGAATATTGCATGTTTTATCTTTTGGCAGGCGAGGCAGAGCTTATCTTTGCTTTGGGTTCAGCTCTGTGTGAGTTTTGGCTCCAAAAATAAAATAAGAATAATTCGGGGCTAAACAATAAGGATATCTTCTGCAGGCCCTCCCAAAATTTTCACTGGCTCCAGCAAAACACTGATGAAGCAACAATCAAATCATAGCAACATAATCATAGTCAAATTTCAACGACTCAAGATTATTGGAATTAATAGTGAAAAAGTGAAAATGATACTTGTAGCATTGGTGTAAGCCCTGTTTTATGGTTCAGCATGCCGATGCTGCTTGAACCGTCAGATCCTACCGGGGATGATGACAGCAGGTGAGCGGAGCTTACCCCCATCCTTGATGGTACCTAAACCCTAGAGATGGGGTGGGATGTGTGGTGAAAACACAGAAGTATGCGAACAATGAGAGAGTGCCTGATTGAATCAATCCAGAGATCTTCCTGCTAGAACTACGCTTATATGCTTACATTGACAGTTCCATCAATTGTCCCAAAACTCCTAACAATGAGAGAGTTGGGGCCATCCTTATTGTTGAGCCCTGGAATTTTAGTCCGGAGGTTTCCTGTAGCAGTACCAAAAGTCAGGCTAGACAAAAATGAAAATGGCTCTCTTTTTACGAAAAACAAGAAGCACTAGATCCATCAATCTTCGGTCAATCGCAAATAGGTTCTCTCCTGCTCTTTCTCTCTTGTGTACTCCTGCTCTCTCCATGCAACTGCGTCTTTAATTATTACCATGTGTCAGGGGCTAGTCAGTTCAGTGGAATGTTTATGCATTGCCAGCAAACACCCCCTACACACACACACACACACACACACACACACACACATACACAAACACACATACACTCATGCACCACTTTCACGCTCTCTAGAGATTTGACATGGACATAGTGCTTTCCTCAATTTGTCCCACTCCTGTTTGGTTTATTGATATCTTTAGTAATGCCAAAAATGTGCTTTTTCTTCACAATAATGCTGTATATCAGCAAGAAAGGCTACAGATGGCCCAGGTGCATCCTGAGTTGGCAGTTATCAGGTGTGTGAGTGGAACAGTTTTGCAACAACCGTTTCAGCTTATTACACCTTTGTTCTTGTTAGAAACTCATTGGATACAGATCTGTGTTTATTTGTCACTAGTTGTATTCAGATACGTTTTTTTGTCACTCTTAATCACTAAAATGCACTGAGTTTAGCCGTACACAAACTATTAGAGACATTGTTATATCTAAATGTTTATATTACAGCTTCTTTGTTTTCAGAGAAGTGTGTGATTTTGTGAATTAGGAACAGTTGCTCCAACGAATGATTCCGATTATGCTGTTCAAGACAGCAAATAGGTCAAACGGAATCAGAAGTTATTTATTCGGGATAAGGTATGGAATCTCGCTACTTGCTATGGAATCTCCTGTTATTGTCTTAACCCAAGACCATTCATAATCTTCATGTGTTGGAGAGCAGAACAATTAAACATAATATATTCAAAAATCACATTCCTTCCGGTGTGTGTTGTCATTCATCAGGAGTGACATAGAGGTTTTCATCTGTCTTTGGAGTCTTCCTGTCGGTGGAATGTCACTCTATCTCTAACGGCACGGCTGTCTGGGTTATTGGTAGGGTCAGTGCAATGAGGGTCTTTTGAGACACTTTATCAGTTCTTTATGTAACTCAGTTTGCTGTCGAATTTTTCTTCGATGATATTTTGTATGTCTGTAGGAGTAGGAGTCAGACAATCAGGCAGCCCGTGTGCACTCAGGGGTGTTTGGTGTCAGCAGTGTCAGGCTGAGCGGGCTCTTGGCGGCGCACTGATGATGTCATCAGCTGCCTGACTCTGGGTTGCCAGATTGAGTCAGACAGGAAAATCCCCTCATCCAAATACCCAAGTGTCTTTGTTTCCCTCATTTTCTCCACCGCACACATAGAAATTCTCGGACTGAATCCCAGCAGATTGAACAGGGCTAACAGAGAGGTTTATAAGTGGAAAAATGACTAATAACATGATAAAGGTATTTCTCTGGCTTGTCTCTGTATGGAGTGACAGTACTTTAGGGATCTGGTGTGGCAGTAACTGTATGAATGAGTGTATGTAGTACAGATGTGAGATATTGTTTGTGTCTGACTTTCAGTGTTCAGGTCTGATTTAGTTTTTGTGCAAAAAAAATATACTGGGTTCAATAAAAGTTAAGCTCTATCGTCAGCATTTTTGGCATAATATTGAGTACCACATAAATTAATAATGATAATAATAAATAATGGCACTTAGAGTGAATTTGGGGCCAATTTCTGAACGTTAAAAAACTTAATACATAAACAATATGTTTGTAAACATAATTTTAGTGTGATAAAATCACTTACTAACTTTTTCTGTGTAAAGTTATAGTCAATTTTACAACTTAGTTGCCATGATGATGTAATGTGATGTAATAGTGTGTTTTTATAAAAATAAACTTTTTAAAACTTATTTAAAGTTTCTGCTTTTAAACCCTCCAAAAAATGGGCCCCAAGTCTCACAGTAACCTCCTTCTTTTTTTTTTTTTAAAGAAAAGGGACAATTCAAAAGAATTTTTGTGTTAATCAACATTAAGTGCTGTCGATTGAGCTTAACTTGTGTTGAACCCGGAATATTCCTTTAAAGGAAAAGTTTGTCCAAAATTAAAATTCTGTCATCACGTTCCAAACTTGGATGTCTTCCTTTCTTCTGTGGAATACAATAGGAGATGTTAGGCAGAAGGTTCATTCTGCTCATTTGGAAGCAGACTGTGACAGTGTCTGTCAATCTCACATAATACAGAATAGCAACATAAAAGTTGTCAATATGACTTATGCACTTTATCCCAAGTCTTCCAAAGCCATATGACATAGGGTGAATACATGATGACAGAATTTTTGGATGAACTATTCCTTTAAGATGACCAAACCTAAGTAAGATATTTTCCATTGGTTTTATTTGTGGTTTAATAGAATATCTGAGGTCTTCACCAATTGAACTTCCCAACAGGAAACCCAGATGTGAATTAGCCCTGGAAAAGAATGACTGGATCTTCTTCTTTCTTATGAGTGGTGCACTTTTAGTGGAATTCCAAGGAATTTAAGAGGCACTGGAGTCGTTCAGAGCTCTTTCCAAAAAGAGGCTGAACAAAGCAGTAAAAATCCCTTTTGACTGACATTTGACAACTTCATTCCAAGGCTGTACTGTTTCTTGATGTGTTTTTGTTGAACGTTAACACAGAAGTGACATGCACAACTAATGGTTCATAGGCATGATACAGGGAGCTATTTCCTTTGGGAACATAAAGAAGTGTGTTTCCATCTTGTGTGTCTGTGTTTATACCAATGCGGCCTGAAGTGCTGACAGACTCATCTTTAACTGCTATTTATGAGGGGTGGGAATCAGCAGGGATCTGTCAATACAATATTATATCGATATCTGGGTCGCAATATGACCATTTTAGAGCATTGTGATTCAGAACTGTGATACATTGCTATCTTTTATTCTCTTGTTACTCATTCATCTTCATTCATCTCTATGAGATATATATATATATATATATATATATATATATATATATATATATATATATATATATATATATATATATAAAACTGACTCTTTAGTCAATACATATACGCGTATCTGATTGTGCTTGTTTACAATCTATGTTGTCGTTTTCGCTAATTCTTCTTGGTAACTGCTTTGGGTGTCCTATCCATGCCATTCTTTTCAGAACCCTGGGGCGACCGAGCCTGTCCTATTCCAGGCATTATGGGACAAAGGCTTCTGTGTGCCTGATATGGATGGAACTTCAACTTTGAAGCTTTGCTGAGAGTGGGGGAAGGGAGGGTGGCTGTGTGCTATGAGCAGACTGCTAGGATATGTGCGCATATGTGTGTGTTTTGGGCTCAGCAAGGGAAGGAAGACCTTAAAGCACATCAGTTGTTGGCTTCAGATGCCTGTTAGCAGTTGTGATGGCAGCTGAATGGGTTCACTCATTCTTCCCTCTGCTAAATGAGTACAGTACTGTGCTTGTGTGGCACTTTACATTTGAACTATTAAAATAGGCAAGATTTGTCCTCCGACTGCTCTGTAAAATTGTTTGTAAGAAATGTGCTTCATGTGGTAATAGCTAATTGAACTGGTAAAACTACCAAAGAAGTAAAAAATATTGATAACGCATTGATAACACTTTACAATGAGGTATATATTAGTTAGTTCATTAGGTATCATGAACCAATTTTTACAGCATTTATTAATCTTTGTTAATGTAAATATTTCAAAATACAATTGTTCGTTATTAGTTCATGTTAATTAATACGTACACATATACAACTCGCTTTGAATAAAATAAAAGAATGAAACATAAATGTAAAAACAACTTTTAATTAAAAAAATTTATTTGTATATATGTTGAAATAAACACTAACCAAGAAAGTGCTGTAAAAGTATTACATACATTATTCCACAAATGTTATGTAATGTGTTTCAAAAAATATTAAATATAACTAAATCAACCTTAATCATTTCACCAATAAAAGTAATGTTTTTTTAAAGTTATTTTTCAAGATTTTTTTTGTTTATTGTGGCATTTCAAACATATATAATCATTCATTAGAGACAAATCTTTTCAAATAATTACAAAAGCATGTTAAAAATCCTAATTAATATTTCCATTTTCCAAACTAAGTTCTGTGTTTAATGTTGGAGCTTCATTTCAGGTTTTCTTTATTTTCTTGCATGCCACAACAAAAAACTTATAGTTAAGGCTCAGATCAGATAGAAATGTCTCCATAGGGTAACATTTAAACATTTTCACTTCTTACATTGTTTTATGGCTGAACTTCATTAACAAACATAAAAGTGAAGGAATGAACAAGAAGTAGCCTAGAGGATAAGAGAAGAAATTAGTCTTCTTTCATTTCTGGAAGTTGCCATGGTGTCTTTTCTGCTGTGTGAAATATCTCCTCCGGAGTTTGGGTTTGGCCAGGAGAGAGCCTCTTGGTTTGGGCCTCCTTAGCTCTGACCGACTTATTACAGTGTTTTATTGGCTTCTTGACTGTAAGAAGAGGAATAATCCACACTGAAAAAACATCCTGTTGTTTTGACAAAAAACAAAACAAAACTGGCAGCTGTGGTTTTCATTTTATAATGAATTGTTTCTCACCGTAGTAATTACAGAAGGGAACAAGATGACATGAAGTTCATCAGTAGTGGCCCTTCCAGGATCAATGACCAATAAATATGTAGAGACAGTGCTCAGTGTCACTCACACAAACACCTTCAGGGTAACACGTGTGAAATTAAAATAATGTAATAAACATTAAATTAACTATATCAAATATAACACAGAACACCCCCAATGTACATAACTGATATTAAAAATGAAGAAACATTACAATTCCCATAAAATATAATTAAATATGATGTGTAATGCATGGAATTGTGGGAATGGCTGATTATTTTATTAATCATTTACTGTAGAAAGTGCATGTACTTCCTGTTAAAGATACCATGGTCTTGTACATGGTATGTACATATTTTACCATTAATTATACAGAACAATCATACTTTTTACATCTAAAACATTTTATTTCTACAATATTTAAATGTAAAAACTACTGTATTGTCTTTTTTACTGTATATTTTACAGTTAATGCAGTTAATAATCAATCATTTTTTTTCTGTAGCAGTTTTACAGTCTTTTACCGTTAAAATTACAGAAATTTTTTACAGTGCATATTTACAGTAAATGTTTAAGACCAATAATTTTTCAAGTACTTCTCATGAAGCACCCTCTAAATATTAGCCTCACATTTTTATATAAGAAGTTTCTTTGATATAGCGTGCCTTAGATATATTAGATATATATAACTTGGCCTACACAGAACCTGCACACTTTTCTGAACCAATTATGTTGGAAAATCTGCAGACTACTGTGGAATGAATGGATTTAAATGTGGTAAGATGTGTTAAAAGGAGTTATTTTGCTAGCTTAAAGCATTATCAAATCAGCCCAAATATTTTACAAACTAACGTGTAAGGGGATTCGAAGGTGTAGAATCGGAGGAGTTGAATTGATGGCCTTTATGAAAACGTGGAAATCTGTGAAGCTTTCTTGTGAAAATTTGCTGACACAGATTCAGTGTGTATGATGCCGGGAAGGGAGAGGTTCAGTTCACTTAGATTTGTCGTGGCCACGTCATATTAACTCATGGGAACATGACAATATGTTGTGGCCAGACTGGCCTCTAAATGTTATGTTGAGGGAACGGCATCCTTTTCTCGTGGCCACAAATTTTAATGATGGGGTAATGGCATTCTTTACTTGTGGCCCTGACTTTTTATGATTGTAAAACAGATCATAATTCATGGGCAAGGAAGAGGCGAGAAACCGGCTTAACATATAAACTAAAGGTTTAATGGAGAACTCAAAAGACAAACACATAATAAGACGGACGTCCGTAATTGAGCTCTCTCTCTCGATCGCCGTCTGCGAGTGGCCTTTATCCTTCTTGACGGCGTAGTTAGCCTAATACGGGACCGGGCGTGCGTAATCACGCGCCGGTCCCGCCCTCCACCGTGCCACAATGATGTAAAGGGCTAAAAAAAAAAAAGACCTATATGACTATGTCATAGACAAACAGCAAAAATGGAGATGAGTAATGTTTAAAATAACATTTTATTTTGAATTAGGAATGGCACACAAAGACGGTGTGGTTGTGCCGTTGCTGCATGGCATTAGACATGGTTACATTGTAAGTGAAAGGCATCTAAAATGCATTCAGAAAGTTAATGGGCTTTGCCAACAGTACTGTGCAAGTTTGAATGAAACTGTTGAGTTTATCATTGATCAGTTAAATGGTCCCGGATGCCTCCACAGAAACAGTTGGCTGTACACAAATTGTTTGGAAAATGGTATAAAGAGAAAAAGAAGTCGTTCCCACAACATACAAAGTCATTGCCAGAAGATGAGGATGTTGTTATCTCAACATAACATTTAGTGGGCACAACATATTATCACATTCCTAGTTAATTTGGGCACTGTAAGTATGGGCCTAGATGTAAGTAAACACCTATGTTAGCCATGTGTGAGTATGCGTATTGCATTTTCACACTTGCCACATGCATGTTGCATGCTGTATATAAGTAGATTTGGTTTGTGTTTTATGTTTATGAGGTAGATGTGATTGACCTCAAAGTGTCTGTGTTAGTGATTCCAGGCTGTTTTTGCTCTAACTTCATTTATTACCTATAATAGTTGTTTAAAAGGCTCACTGGTGCTGTCATGTCTTATTATGCCTTCAAAACATTTTCAGCTACTCTCACATATGTCTGTAGAATACTACAGGTCAGCTGTGTTCCTATTGTTGATGGTCATCACAGGTTGGACAGGAAGAACATGTGTCAAAACAACAGAATGTTAATCACTGATGTCCTTTTTGGACATTACCAAGACACAACACCTGTGCCATTTCTTAAGATGTACATGGTTTGTGTGTGTGTGTGTGTGTGTGTGCATTCATTTGGATTCATTTCTTCAGGCCGAAGTTTTTCAGAATTGTTTTTTCCAGAATTGTTTTCACCAAGAGCTTTGCATATGTAGTCAAGCATTTTGATCAATACGGAGGCACCAAGGCTGTATAGTTGTGGCTAACTATTTTCTACAGATTTCATATCCATGACCATGGTGATATATTAGTGTGTAAAAAACGTGTTTGTGGAATGGATGTTGATATATTAACTGCTCTGTCATTGTCCAGACCTGCTGTTTCGACCTGGCCTTCTGAGATTATTTCTCTTTGACCTTTGCGTTCTGGTGGAATGCTGATTGAGGAAGTCAGTGGCTGTCTTGCAAATGCTCCCAACGGCTGCCATCTGAAAGCATTTGGCAACTGGGGTCGTGTGTCACACATCACAACTAACATTTCATTCTGTACTCAATACATTAGCAAATCAATAACAAAAAAAAAAAAAAAAAAGAAATGTGAAATTATACTTTGCATTACAAAATAAAGTCTACATTTAGAGTTTAGAGATTTTTGGCATTGTGAAATAATATTCAGGACCCTTAAGAATATTTAATCACCCAATTCTCATTATCGTAACACGTCTGCATATATTACTTTTATTGTTCCCTTTGATTTTTTTTTATGATGAATCTAATTAACTTAACAGTATGTTTTTTTTTGTTTTTGTTTTTTTTACACTGTATCCCAGTAAAAATATGCAGTTGTTTAATTTTTTTTTTTTCATATTAAAAACCAGTGAAAATTATTGGCAGTACCAACAAAGTACTATTTTGATGTATAAATACTTTACAGTTTAAATAAAAAAAATTACATTGCGGTAATAAGAATATCATAATCGTAAACACATCGTACTGTGTGTGATGGTTTTTCTTGACGTAAGAAGATCAAGATGGGTTCTACATGTGCTGAGAGTCAGTCCTGGTACTTTGCTTCTGGGGGTTGTTATTCAAAGGAACTGCTTGATGCTTAATGTGTGTGTTTCACTTCCCTTTTCCTGAGATCCTGTGGAAAATGTGAGTTGTGATGGCATGTGTCCATGATGTTATCACCCTCTCCTATCCTCCCTGTCTTTATCTGTTGTTGGAGGGATGGAAGCAGTAATGGAATGACATTTTCTTGTCTCTTGTGGAGAACTCTGAACTTTGCCTTTTGGACATTGGACACATGCACGCTAACATAATGTAATCTGAATATTGTGTCCATGGCTTCAGGATGTGACTTCATGCAAGCCTGTCTTTTGTGTGCAGCTTCTGGAGAAAGTGAGATAACAGGAATGTTGTCTTTCTACAGCTACTGGTAGAATCCCTGCTCTCTCTCTCTCTCTCTCTCTCTCTCTCTCTCTCTCTCTCTCTCTCACACACACACACACACACACACACACACACACACACACACACACACACACATACACAGAGAGAGAGAGAGAGAGAGAGAGACTGACCAGCTTAAAGTCTGTCAGCCCCCTGCCTGTATTGTTTACAGCTCAGATCTCCACTCTGATATTCATGTCATGTGCTCTGCTCCATTACTTTCCTTTCAAGGCCTCTGGGGATATAGGACTTTCACTTTGTGACTGTGTTAGTTTGTTGAAAAAGTGTTTTATCTGTCCTAGGCTATTGCTTGCTAAATCATTAGCTTATCTTGAACCTCAGAGATTATACAAGTCCTTCTCAAAAAATTAGCATATTGTGATAAAGTTCATTATTTTCCATAATGTAATGATAAAAATTAAACTTACATATATTTTAGATTCATTGCACACCAACTGAAATATTTCAGGTCTTTTATTGTTTTAATACTGATGATTTTGGCATACAGCTCATGAAAACCCAAAATTCCTATCTCAAAAAATTAGCATATTTCATCCGACCAATAAAAGAAGTGTTTTTAATACAAAAAAAGTCAACCTTCAAATAATTATGTTCAGTTATGCACTCAATACTTGGTCGGGAATCCGTTTGCAGAAATGACTGCTTCAATGCGGCGTGGCATGGAGGCAATCAGCCTGTGGCACTGCTGAGGTGTTATGGAGGCCCAGGATGCTTCGATAGCGGCCTTAAGCTCATCCAGAGTGTTGGGTCTTGCGTCTCTCAACTTTCTCTTCACAATATCCCACAGATTCTCTATGGGGTTCAGGTCAGGAGAGTTGGCAGGCCAATTGAGCACAGTAATACCATGGTCAGTAAACCATTTACCAGTGGTTTTGGCACTGTGAGCAGGTGCCAGGTCGTGCTGAAAAATGAAATCTTCATCTCCATAAAGCTTTTCAGCAGATGGAAGCATGAAGTGCCCCAAAATCTCCTGATAGCTAGCTGCATTGACCCTGCCCTTGATAAAACACAGTGGACCAACACCAGCAGCTGACATGGCACCCCAGACCATCACTGACTGGGTACTTGACACTGGACTTCAGGCATTTTGGCATTTCCTTCTCCCCAGTCTTCCTCCAGACTCTGGCACCTTGATTTCCGAATGACATGCAAAATTTGCTTTCATCCGAAAAAAGTCTTCTCTGTAGCCCAGGTCAGGCGCTTCTGCCGCTGTTTCTGGTTCAAAAGTGGCTTGACCTGGGGAATGCGGCACCTGTAGCCCATTTCCTGCACACGCCTGTGCACGGTGGCTCTGGATGTTTCTACTCCAGACTCAGTCCACTGCTTCCGCAGGTCATCCAAGGTCTGGAATCGGTCCTTCTCCACAATCTTCCTCAGGGTCCGGTCACCTCTTGTCGTTGTGCAGCGTTTTTTGCCACACTTTTTCCTTCCCACAGACTTCCCACTGAGGTGCCTTGATACAGCACTCTGGGAACAGCCTATTTGTTCAGAAATTTCTTTCTGTGTCTTACCCTCTTGCTTGAGGGTGTCAATGATGGCCTTCTGGACAGCAGTCAGGTCGGCAGTCTTACCCATGATTGCAGTTTTGAGTAATGAAACAGGCTGGGAGTTTTTAAAAGCCTCAGGAATCTTTTGCAGGTGTTTAGAGTTAATTAGTTGATTCAGATGATTAGGTTAATAGCTCGTTTAGAGACCCTTTTCATGATATGCTAATTTTTTGAGATAGGAATTTTGGGTTTTCATGAGCTGTATGCCAAAATCATCAGTATTAAAACTATAAAAGACCTGAAATATTTCAGTTGGTGTGCAATGAATCTAAAATATATGTAAGTTTAATTTTTATCATTACATTATGGAAAATAATGAACTTTATCACAATATGCTAATTTTTTGAGAAGGACCTGTACATTCCACATTAGTTTAGTTCTTTTGCAGGTGATATATATATATATATATATATATATATATATATATATATATATATATATTTATTACTTTGAAGAGCCGAGTTGTAGGGTACAATGGAAGAAATACATTTATTTTTCTTAAACATTGATGGCGCAACATAATTTGTGTGAAAAGATATAACAACAGAAGGTTGTTTTGAATAAAATGTGTATATATATATATATATATACACACACACACACACACACACACACACACACACTGGCAGCCAAAAGTTTGGAATAATGTACATATTTTGGAGATTGGTACTTTTTTCACCAATGTGTCATTCAACTGATCACAATGTATAGTCAGGAGTTACTATTACAATTTGAAAAAAGTGTTCAGAACTTCTTAAACTACTTCAAAGAGTTCTCAACAAAAAAATCCTCCATGTGCAGCAATGACAGCTTTGCAGATCCTTGGCATTCTAGCTGTCAGTTTGTTCAGAGTCTCAGGTGACATTTCACCCAATGCATCCTGTAGCACTTGCCATAGATGTGTCTGTCTTGTCGGGAACTTCTCACACACACCTTACAGTCGAACTGATCCCACAAAAGCTCAATGGGGTTAAGATCCATAACACTCTTTTCCAATTATCTGTTGTCCAATGACTGTTTCTTTGCCCATTCTAACTTTTTCTTTTCTGTTTCAAAAGTGACTTTTTCTTTGCAATTCTTGCCATATGGCCTGCACCCCTGACTCTTCTCTTTACTGATGTACATGAAACTGGTGTTGAGCGGGTAGAATTCAATGAAGCTGTCAGCTGACGACATGTGAGGTGTCTATTTCTCAAACTAGAGTCTCTGATGTTCTCATCCTCTTGTTTAGTTGTACATCTGGACTTCCACATCTCTTTCTGTCCTTGTTAAAGCCAGTTGTTCTTTGTCTTTGAAGACTGTAGTGTACACCTTTGCATGATTTTTTTTTTTGACAATATAAAGCATTGTATAGCCTATTGTAGCAGGGCGGTATTAGGCTAATCAAGCCTCCGAGAGGGATAAAGGCTGACTGCAGAGGATGGTGCGGGAGAGAGAGATCGTTTACGGACATGTCCGTCATGTGTGTTTTGTCTTTTAAGTTTATCATTAAAATATTATTTATATTGTCAAGCTGGTTCTCGCCTCCTCCTTTCCCTTGAACTACGTTACACTGGTGCCGAAATCCGGGAAGGATTTACATGCTGTAAATGTCGCCAATTCCATCTTAATTAAATTGATTTGGATTTTAGAAAAGTTCTGAAAAAATCTGTCTTTATATTCATGCAATTCCGTCAATAAGAAGATTTCAACAGTATGATAACTGTCCAGTTTGAAACCGAGGTATATTGTGAAACATCCCCAGATGTAATGTACCTAAATGACTGTAAAAATGTCAATTTAACTTTACAGCTCAAATAATATGAGTTTTGACAGAAGAACTGATGTAAATGCTTTTATAAAATGATAAGATTCACATTTCTGCATGTAAGCCCTCCAAAAATGGGCCCTTTTCAATTCCATTGTAAGTGTCTCACTGTAACCTTGAGTTTTGCTGTTTTGATTTTTTTTTTAAAGAAAAGGAGATACAAGTCGAAATAAATTTTTTTGTGGTAATCAACATTTTGCCACAAATTCTGTTGATCAAACTTGATTTGTATTGAACCTGGAATATTCCTGTAATATGAAAGTTAAGTTTGTGCATATGCCTCCTTGAGTGTTGGTTGAATATTTCCAGAGGCAAAATGTCTCTTCCACACAGAGTCTATTGTCTTTGGGTCTTCTGCTCTAGTGATCATGGCAAAATTTCCATCTCCTCCAGGGAGACTGCGCTGTTTGTTTGTTCACTCCAAGCAACACCCGACTATCACCTGGTGCATCTAACCAACACAAACTGTGGTAATTCTTCAGGGTGTTATTGGTGAATACTCACCAAGTGCAAGAAGGAAAAACATGTTATCAGAGATCTTATTAGAAAAACTGCAAATATGTAGGCATAAATAAATAACGAAAGACTAAATTAATACAAATCGATGACAAATAATTAAAATAATATTGCAATGTAAACAATAACAATTTGAAGTAATTTTTTGGCAAACAGTCAGAAAAACTAAACTTCATCAATGTTTTCAGAAATTATCAGGAAAGTTCTGGTTACAAAAATGACATTGATACCAGTGTTTATAGAGAGAATGCTCTTTCTCTTAAAGGATAATTCACCCAAAATTGACAATTCTGTAATTTTTTACTCGCCGTATAGTCGTATGACTTTCTGTCTTCTTTGGAACACAAAAGATGTTTGGCAGAATTGTATCCTCATTCATCATTTACTTTCTTTTCATGGCAAAAAGATGAAAATGAATGGTGACTTAGACTAACTTCTTAAACTTATCAGTTTCATTTGTTGATGCTAGTGGGGCAGAAATGATACACTTCTATATAAAAGTGAGCTCATTTATGTAATTTCAAGTGTCTTGATGAAAATGTGAAATATTCCTTTTCCAATGATTGATTGTTAAGGCCAAATAGTACCCAGCCATCAAGTGATTATAAATTAATAGTATTCCAAATAGGAATTCCATGTGTAACCAACCTGTTGCATTATTGCGGAGTGAGACAAATGGGAAAGCACATTTGCAAATTTTTCATATTGTTCACACTCTCCATGCATTGGAAATCCTTTCCTTTCCCAGTGTCATAAATTATCTTTTCCCAAGCCCTGATTCTGTATTTGTTTTCCTACCCATTACATTGTTGTGCTGTAACCGAGCTGCCTGGAATTCCAGGCACATGTGATCAACAGTTCCTCCAAACTCCAAGGGTTCATTTGCAGCCACATGTGCTTGATGTTATCGGAAGGAAACACTTAGTTCTGATGTCTTTCATTAAGTGTGTTTGAGTCCAGCTGTTTTGCCAGACCCATGAGTCGGGAAATGTGATTTATCTTTGTCAGTTTGTGTTCTGCTGGGGTGCACATTGCTCAGAGTGGTTTTAAAACATTAAAGATATTCAGCAAATAGGGAATAGAGACCAACATGCTGTGCACTCTTTGAGAAAGAGTACATTTGAAAATTAACCTTGTGTTGTGAAACACTTTTAAGGAAAATTAGTCTGTGTTTGTTGACCACATATTAATTGACATACTACACTGAATATTTTCTAAAAATTAATTTGGCACACTATTGAAGTGAACAGCGAAAATGCTAGAAGGTGATTTAAAATGTTCAAAACTGCAGCTTAAATATACACTTGCCCTTTAACATTTTAACCTTAAACCTTGATGTTGAAAAAAGTTAATGTCCATGTGTGTGTTTGTCTTTTAGTTTTTAGTTGTAATTGTAAAGGGTTTAGCTGCAGGTTATAGGAAGTAACTGAGTTTGTTGGATGTTGTCAGATAAGGATCTACAGTACATCATACATTATCACACATTGTCATATAACTACACCTGTGTATTAATATTACAAGAAGTGGTGTTGCCATTGAACAGCCGCTGTGTGTGAGATCTTACTAATATCTGTTTGTACATGAAAATCTCTCTCTCTCTCTCTCTCTCTCTCTCTCTCTCTCTCTCTCTCTCTCTCTCTCTCTATTCATCAGTCTGATTCAGATAGCAGTTTTAATATTCTTTATTGGCTTGGGAAATAATTGTACATTTGTATTTTTAAAGCATTTGCAGCTTAACTGCGTGCACAGGAAAAAGTGGAGAAAAATGGACATAAGTTATTGAAAAATAATGATAAATCAGATAACATTAAAGAATACAAATTAATTACCTTAAAGATAGAAATCCACAAAATTATTATTATTATTATTGTTGTTGTTGTTGTTTTTGTTGTTATACAATAGCAGAGTTAATCATACCTACAATTACATACTATGCAGTATGCAAAACTATGCATATAGTTTATTGAAAAGGAAGATCAAATTTATAACTATAAGGAATACAAAATACATTTTGAATTAAATTTAAGGTATAAAAACAGAAAATAATAATAATAATAATAATAACAATAACCATTTAACATGATTATATACTATATTTAATGTATTATTTATATTTAATAAGAAGAATTAGAATGAGCAATAATGAAATCTGTCAATCTCTTTGTCTCTTTCTCTTCAAACTTCATCAGATATACCAAGAAAATTCTCAAATGTTTTCTCGCTGTCTCTTTCTCCCGGTTTGGTGCTAATGCAGAGTGAAACATAAATGTCTGGATGCAATCCTCTCCAAGCATCTAGATAGCATATGAACCCAAAACATAAAAACCCCTGGTCTTGAGGGGGCCACGGTATGCGCAACACACTGTACTCGCCAAATGTACAAGAAAATCTCAAAAGTCATATATCAAAGATCAGAGAAGAATTTGATCTAGAACTTGGTTGACTACAGCAAGGAAATATGCAGAGAGAAAGACACAAACACAGCCGTGTTCCCTGTGTTGGCAGTATTATTTGATTGGATGGATCAGATTACTCCTGGACTGCTGTGCACATTGCAGCGTTTAGTGTAGACGGCTCCATTGGAGGCTAATACAAAGCGCAGTCAGATTCAGCCAGCTTCCTGATCAAGTTTAAGCTGTGTGTGTGTTTCATTTAAACTGACATCATTCCACAGATGACATCAGCCCTTGGCATTCAATCAATGGCTTTTTCATGTCCATCTTGATTCATATTCCACACTGTAGTCCTGAGTCTATTGACAGTCTACACACTGCAGGTCTGTGGGGGCGTAGTATAGAATTTGTGGCTAATGTTATGTGTGAAACAGTGAATCTCACTGTCAAGAAATGTTAAATTTCACCCCAGAATAAAAAATAAAATAAAAAAATTTACATTTTACACAAAGAAACTGAAGCTTATCTGGTTTTGTTGCACTGTGACCAAGCAAAGATGCAATCTTTTGTGTTGTTTGGTTGATGAAAACATCATGAAATCAACCAAAATATTTAAAATGCAAGTGGTGGTAAATGATGGAACGTTTTTACGAATGACGTTGCAATTCTGTGGAAATTTGCTGATTTTTATGCAGATTTTCATCTAGGCCTTATTATGACCTTATTTTCATGACAATTAAGCTAATTTCCCCCAAATTCTGACTACTGTCATTTGTGAAAAATAATTGTGAAGTACAATTACAAAGGTAAAGTACAATTACAAAGTATACATCATGGTAGTGTTTGTTGAACTGAATTTAATTGATGATTTTAATGTGTGATTTTTATGTTATAGTATTGAGCAATTTGGGGTGAAAATCTGCTTTTATCTGCTCTGAGTTGTCATAAAAATAATCTCAGTGCTTAAGGGTCCTATAAAGGGTTAATTGTAGTTATGCAAAATATAATTATATAAATAATAATATATAAAAATAATCTATTCTTTTGAGAGGAAGAACGTGGGTCACACTCAGCCTTTAGAGTTCATCTTTGCTGTATATTTGTGCACATTTTGAACTGTGAAGGCTATCAACACAGCAGGTGAACGGACCAAAGAGTGTGTAGCTAATCTCTCTGGATAAACAAAAGAGGATAGAGGATATGCTTGGGAGGACTGTGTGAAAAATAAACACAGGTGTTGTCATTATTTCAGGCAAGGAAGAGTAGAAACCTCATCGCATGTTCGAGTGTCCTGAACTCACATTTGCTTTTTACATTTATAAAAATGTATATATACATTTGGCAGATGCTTTTATCCAAAGCGACTTTCAGTAATTTATACATTTTTAGCAGTTTGTTTGTTCTCTGGGAATCCAACCCATAACCTTGGCATTACCAGCACCATGCTTAACCAAATAAAGGAACCACATTTGGCATAAAATCAGGTTTTCCTCTCATTAAAATGGATTGCTCAGTAGCTTTTGGGAAGTTTTATGTGATACCTGGAGTCCTCCTGGTAGAGTGTGATAGAGAAAAACTTTGACACTTGGTTTATTTTTTCTTCCCCTCAATTTTCAAATAGTATCAGGCTATCGACCATCTGAATCCAAGCTTGACCCCCAATTGTCGATGGACAGAATGTGTCAAATAATATGCTATAATTCTGTTCATCCTGAACTTCATTAAACCTCTAGACTTTAATTGGAGCTCTTTATTACTATACATCCATATTACTACTACATGATTAATAAAAAAGAACTTTAGAATATTTAAAGTCTGACTTTAAGTACTTAAAGCTTTCAAAATTAAGATCTAATCTTGAAAATAATATGGACATTAATTCTAATGTGGAATAACACTCTTAAAATCTTGTATTTTTCTAATTGCAGATAGTAAAGCTATAGTGGATGGCAATCTGAAACTGATCCTGGGGCTGATATGGACCCTTATCTTGCACTACTCCATCTCCATGCCCATGTGGGAGGATGAGGATGATGAAGATGCCAAGAAACTGACACCCAAACAACGTCTTCTGGGCTGGATCCAGAACAAGGTCCACCAGCTGCCCATCAACAACTTCCACAGGGACTGGAGAGATGGCAAAGCGCTGGGAGCCCTGGTGGATAATTGCGCCCCCGGTGAGTAAAATTACCCTTACATGAAGTACTGTGGTGATACCATGGTACAGTGATGTATAAGATGGTAATGCTATGGTACTTTAATGTATACCAAGGAATTACTGAATGAATTGGTTAAGACAAGCCTGTCTCAATCAATTAAGACAATTGAGATATCAGGCTGATATGTCACAAGAAACATTACTTAAGCACATTTAAAACCACAAGATACAATTAAATCGTAAAGAGCCATATCATAAGAGAGCCCTATACACACACTATATATATATATATATATATATATATATATACATACACATAGACATACTGTACATATACATGTACACAACCATCAATTCATTCAATTTAGAGAACTCACAACCTTCAGTTCAAGATGTGTACAAAATATATTTCATTTCCACATTTATAAAAAAAACAATATTCAAAATACCTAACGTAATGATGCCACTGGATGCATTATGTTCTATTAAATGTGCTGGTAATTTTGTCTTATAGTACTACTACGTTATGCAATTCATGTTTTTAATTTTCTGCTTGTTTTGTTGAATTCTTATTTTTTATAAATGAGGAAATTAAATCTATTTTGTAAAACCAACCAATTTATGTAGCTCATTTTGAACTTCAGTCCTTTTGATTGATAACTAGTACAGTCAGTTTAAACCTGTTTCAATTACTTTAAGAGTCTCCATATGATGAATATTGGTGATTCTGTTGTTTTCATGACCATTTACCCTCAAATGTGTCACTGTGCATTAACCACATATGGACTTAAATGGAAACATTAGTTCATTAGGAAGATTCAAGGGTCAGTGATGTTCATCAGGGATATGCAGACATGTAGAGGATGTTTATTATCTGTATTGCTTCAGATGACAAGTGGTTTGATAATTGCAGTGTTGTGGCTTACAGCATATGACCTCACTATGGAAAGACCTGAGCCAAGACAAAAAGAGAAAGAGTCAAATATAGACAAGTAGAGGCCTCAGATCAGGTTTGAATACTCCTATCCAAAAACATTGATTCATGAATCAACTATTTATGGATAGGTTTGCAGTTAAACTAGTAAAAAAAATTCTGTGCAGTTCATAGAGAGTTTAAGTCCATTTCTGTGTTTGCGTCCTCCATCCTTGTTCACAATGTAATCAAAAGCAGCCATTCAGGCATTATGAATATACTGTGTGCTGATAAGTTTGACAGCTTTATTGCTTGCCCATATATCCTGTGGAGAATAGAGGGTGTATGAGGACAGAGACAAAGAATGGAGAATATAGCTGATTTTTAGGCCATACAATTTTTTGGGAGAGAAAAAGTAGTATAAAATATGGGCAAAATTATGTGGACACCCCCTTATAATTAACATCTTAAAACAATATTTTAACCAAAGATGGTCATTATTTACTCACCCTCATGGTGTTCCAAAACCACTTTCATTTTTCAACAGAACAAGGATATATTTTAAACGATGTCACAACCTCTGATTACCATACCAACAGTAATTTATAGAGACACACTTTAAAGCTTTAATAAGCATCCAAATGTGTCATAAAAGTAGTCCATGCCTCATAAGTCCTCTGAAGAGTTCTGGACACTTTATATGATGAAAAGACCAAAATATACATTGTTTTTCACTTTTAAATCAAATCAAATAATTGCTCATCTCATGCATACAGAGTCAAAATCAAATATAGCGACACATCAAAAGGATCAAACCTCATTGGTTCTTAATGAAGTTTGATGTTATTGACGTTATATGATGTGTGTTGGTATTTGGCCATGTTGTGTATTTCCTTACAAGAAATGTTGGGGTTTGGTAAGAGGTTAACATGTTTAGCCAAACACACACAGTGATCTGACTGTCTTTTAATGTACTTGAATAAAATATAAAAGGCTAATCTTGATGGTGGGTGTAAGGCATCTGTGAACTATTAATGAATGTGTTTTTACTCTGTCTCTTTCCAATGTCTCTTTCCAAACACCTCACAGGCCTGAGGGTGCGCTGAGGACTGATTTCCCACAATCAGACAAACATTAGGTCCATTAACACTGAATATATTTTTAAGTGGTGGACTGGAATTGCACAACAACAATACTCTTATTTAGAATGTTTAATCAGAAGGAATGTTGGAAAATAATTTTGCAGTTATGTTTTTAGCAGATGTTTCTTTCAAAATAGCTCAATGCATTTCAAGTGATGCATGCTATGTAATTAGATTACATTGCAAAGTAATTAGTAAAGTAACACATTATTTTATCATTCTACTTTTATTTTTCAAATAAGTAACAATAAGTTATTTTTCTATTTATTCAAATTTCTATATTCATATTTTCAGTATTGTATATATTTACTGACAAATACAACTGAAAACCTCTCCCTTTCCCATTATATAGTCACATGATGAGCATAAATCTGCATGAGATCTATAGTTTGATGCTGTCTGAATGGCATCTTTACATTGCCGTTTGAAAGCTGTTTTGTGACCCCATGATATTTTGTGTAAACTTCCTACATTGCATAAATCTGTACTAAAATATGACAGCTTTGACTCGTCTTAGTCTGAATAGGCTTTTTATGGGGTTCTGTACTGATATAAAGCATTAATATTACATTTTAATTTTTAAAGCATAAAATTAAAAGCGGTAATATGGCTTTTCATATACTCATAAACAGCACGACCATTCTCTTCAAATTAAACAGTGCAAGCAGAAGAGAAATTATCATTGCCAATTAGAGCTGACAGAGTGACCCTGAAAAGGAATAATTACTGACACGCTGAAAGATGAATGTGAGAGGCATGTTATATCACTGCCTTGTTCAGGTGTGTGTAAGTGTGTGTGTGTGTGTGTGTGCGTGTGACGGCCCAGGCTCTGCTGTTATTGAACCGCTGGTCTCTGCTGTAAGTGAATGGAAAGTGTCAGAGGCCAAGACAGCAAACATGCTTAAGTAAAAACACATGCTGCATTTCCTGCTAGCACACTCTTCATTATGTTCTACCATGTGTACATTTGTGGAAAAGAGAATCTGCATTACGGGTGTTGTGAAAAGCTCTTTACGGGGTTGACACCAGATGTTTGCTGCAAGAAAAATTATCTGTATTTTAGATTATCTGGATGTGTTTACGACTCATACTCTGTATTGAAATCCCTTATATTTCTCATTAGCATTTCATAAAACAAATTCCATTAATTGAATTCCAAAATCTAAATGCTGGCCATGATATCACTGTAATATTTGTATATTGTAATATTTATATACTGAATTGTGATTGGCCATTATACACTATCAAGTTTACATTTACATTACTTTTTTTAATGAAAAGTTAACCATACTAGAGCGCAAGAGTAGGGTTCCGGAAGTAAAAGCATACATTTCCCCCACAATCACTAACCAAGATCCTCCATTCAGAGAAGTTGCTGTTACCATGGAAAGGACAACTGAGGCAAAAGAGCTCAACAGTTACCACCCACTTCTATAAAGCATTAAGATTCTCAAACAAGTTAAATATTTGTATTTGAATACAATAGGCTTAAAATATATGGTACTTACCCATCTCTCTCTCCCTCTATCTATATTTTGGTTTACAACTTTTGAAACTATGATTTTTCCATTAAATGAATACCACTATTTTTGCTGTTTTGCAAGCACCTATAATAACTACAATCTTAATAAGTATTGTTCATTGTTAACTAATGTTGTTAACTAATGTTTACAAATGGAACCTTATTGTAAAGTGTTACCAAACTTTGTTTAACTTCACTGCATTTTCCTTCAATTTATTTTATGCTGTTAAAGATTTTCTTACCCTTCTGCTGCCATATTGGATCTACAGGGAAATGCCACTCTTGACAGTTATAAGTCCATTAAATCCCTCCAGGTGTATCAATGTTATCAGCAGGAGGTGGCCATTATACATACTCACTATCCAACCCAAGTATGGGGCCACAGTCTGTTGCTGGTGGATCTTGAAAAACAAAACAGGATCTGATATTAATGCTTGGCAGTCGTTGAGAAGTCTTGCGGCTTTAAGGGTCTCTGGTCCCATTTGAACTAAATGCCTCTTGATCTTCGATTGTAATCAAGCTTATAATATCCTAACACAGTTTTTTATACAAGACTCCAGGCAGTAGTAGAATTTGCTTCAGGGAGCCTGACCGCACTTATTAAAAGTAAAAAAAAGGGTGAAGTGATGAGAAATTGCTAATTTGAGATAATTTAAGGTCAAGTTAAACAAAAGAACATGGTTTAATAGATCTTCGGTGTGGAATGCTGGCCCTAAATCCCAAGTTATGTCCTCAGTTTACTCTCTTTTTTATGATTATTATTTAAATTTATGCACTTGAAAGCATCCAAAGCAACTTACAGTGCATGCAAGGTATGCTTTTTGCTGTATGTGTGTTCCCTGGGAATCTAACCCACAACCTATCTCTTGTCAGGAACCAGTGCTACTAGTTCTGCTACTGGAATGGGATTATCAGTTTTAGGGTATAAAGATATATGATTTTAATGTGAGACTGTTATTTGTTCTGATGATTTAAACCGTGCGGAGTCGCTTTTTGTTCACATCAATCTGTTAGTGTTTACTTACTCTCTTTGTCTTCCTTTTTTCCTTTTGTTTAAGGCCTGTGTCCGGACTGGGAGACATGGGACCCAAGTCAGCCGGTTGAGAACGCAAGAGAGGCCATGCAACAGGCTGATGATTGGCTTGGTGTGCCTCAGGTAAGAAACATTCAATCATATTTATTAGGATCCATGCTATTTTGCCTGATTTGAGACTGATTTGCTGTGTTATTCTAAACATAGCAAGACTAGCAGTGTTTTAGTCTAGAGTTTACTTTAAGAAGCAGAACTGGGCTACTGAAATTGTATTATGATTCAGGTGTTTCTATTTTGTTACTTAAGGGATGAAAATCCTATATTTTTACGTGTAGCATAAGTGTCTACAGAAATACTGTTTGGAGCCACTGTATGTTCAAAGAAAACACTAGAACATATTTGTGTTTGACCAATTTGGACAGATAGTGGATATCTGTTAGAGACTGGATTATGTTCAAGCCTATTGAGAGAAACTGAATGCTTTTGCAGGCTATCACTCCAGGAAAAGAAGTAGAGGTTTAAGTTATGCATTCCAATGACAAGCTGCATATTTCTCTTCCTCTCCCTGTGAATCTCTCTCTCTCTCTCTCTCTCTCTCTCTCTCTCTCTCTCTCTCTCTCTCTCTCTCTCACTCTTCACCTCTTACTTTAGCTGTGTTAAATACCATATAGAGCTATTTCCAGATAGCTCTTAACCTTCCAGTCTAGTGTTAAATATAGCAGGACACTTAACCAGTAGGACATGAAAGACAGGTATCAAGAGAGACAAGAGACACTCAGATAGAGAATATATTCCACAGCATTTAAAATGATTTGTTGTACCTCATCAGTTTTTACCATAGACCATCACTGCTTAGAGATGTGTTTGAATCTGATTGTCAAGTCTGGCGGTAGCAGTCAAGGAGCCTTTGTCAAATAGAATGTCAAATAAAGTCAGTCAGACATGCTTATTTGTCTGTTTTTGGGACTTTTATATGCATGTGAGAGTTAGTGATACAGTGTTTCTCAATCCTTGACTTTGGGCCTCCCAGAACTACACATTTTAGGTGTCTAACTAATCTGATACATCCAATTCAGGTCATGGAGAACTCTACTAATAAGCTGATAGATTGAATCAGATTCGTTAGACATCGAAGCCATCTAAAAAGTGCAGTGTTGAGCAGAATTGGGAAACACTGATCTAATGCCATCCAGGAATCTGAATTGAGCAACTCTTGATGAAACGTCCTCATGTGCAGAGCAGATGCTTCAGATTGTGCATGAAAATGGACTACACTACCCTGCACCATAGAGTAGCCACTATGTAACCATTGACCCTGACCTGTAATGGATCCGAGTCCTCACATTGCACCATTTAAATCAAGGTGATTGCTCCAGAGGAAATCGTGGATCCCAACGTGGATGAGCACTCAGTGATGACCTACCTGTCTCAATTCCCCAAAGCCAAGCTCAAGCCTGGTGCTCCTCTGCACTCTAAAACCCTGCACCCCAAGAGAGCCAAGGCTTATGGACCAGGTGAGACTGACAGATTAAGACAAATGTTACCACAATGACTGATGTTAATGACTGATTACATGATATGACAACTCTTATATTTTCACATTTTCTCAATCAAGCATTATCATTCCCTCTACCATTCCCTCTACTTCTACCTCTACATACTATACAACTACCTCTATCTCTGCTTCAACCTCCACTCTACATCTGCACCTACCTTTATTTGTACTTCTGCATCGACTTCTGCATTTTTATCTACGTCTGCCAATTTTTTCAACTCTCTCTGAAGGTATTGAGCCCAGAGGTAATGTGGTGTTGAGGCCAGCTGAGTTTGTGGTGGAGACTGTGGAGGCGGGGCTTGGAGAGGTGTTGGTTTACATTGAGGATCCAGAGGGTCACACAGAAGAGGTCAGTGTCAATCATCCTCTTACTTATGTGTCAATTATAATACTCTGATATTTATGATGTATAAAGAAAATATGAAATGATATATATTTTTAATAGTCACTGTCTTGTCATTTTTTCACAGGCCAGAGTAATTCCCAACAATGACAGGAGCAGGAGCTACTCTGTGGTCTATGTCCCAAAAGTAGAGGGTCTGCATAAGGTACCAATAAACCTATATATATATATATATATATATATATATATATATATATATATATATATATATATATATATTTAATTATAATTTACAATATTATTGATTAATTATTTATCATTAATCAATGCACAGTTGGAATTTTTATCTGTACCTCTTCAAGATGTATAATTTTGTAAACGGTACACTTGGGTCTTGATGGCAGACTTAACAGCTTTGTATTATTAACCAAAAATGTCTGACAGAGAGGGATATTTCTGTCTACTTCCAGGTGAAGGTGTTGTTTGCTGGGCAGGATATCGATCGAAGCCCTTTTCTAGTGAATGTGTCTAAAGCTCTGGGAGACCCAAACAAGGTACAAGCCCTTGGGCCAGGTTTGGAACCAGTGGGCAATGTGGCCAACAAACCCACCTACTTTGACATCTACACAGCAGGTATTCCTAGAATGCATCACATAAGTTTAAATATAAACATTTTGCAAAAAAAAAAAAAATTCTTGGAAAGAAATGTATTTTAGCATTTAAAGCAGAAATGTGCTCCCCTTTGACATAAAAATTATGTTGATATTATTAATTTCAGTATGTTGTGTCCATACTGTGCTGTATCACATCACATCTCATAAAATGTCATATCTAATTATGTCTTATAGTTTTGTCAATGTTAAGTGATTAGTCATTTTACTTTATTTGATAAGCTTGGTCTTTTCCAGCAGTTACAGATGGTCCATGTTTTTTACCCCTCAGGTGCTGGAGCAGGTGATGTCGGTGTGATTATTGTGGACTCTCAGGGTCGTCGAGACACAGTGGAGATCATTTTGGAGAATAAGGGTGACAGCGTTTTTCGCTGCACCTATGGACCCATTCTGGAGGGCCCTCACACTATATACGTGACATTCGCTGGCCAGCAAATACCCAGAAGCCCATTCACTGTCCACATCTCAGAGGGTGAGACCACATGCCTTTATTTCCTATTAATTGAGAAAATATGTTTTACACAGTAATGATTTAATGGTGATAATGGTGAGCTTTACTTCTCATCAATTCATAACTGTTTTCATTTCTCTGATTCAAAGGCCCTGATTTTAAGGGCTCAATCTGTGCTGGAGTGTGTGACATTCCAATGCAGACTCACTAGACAAAAAGTACAGTATCCAATTTGAAGTTCTACAATGCAAAATTTTCCTGATATTATAATTTCCTGAAAGCCAGACATTCTTGCATAATTGTATCATTATTGGATGCCGTTTAGAAAGAGCATATGGTTAAACAACGAAAATCACATTACTTTACACTGAAGCTATTAATGCACCAAGACATTAACATGTTTCTGCTTGAAGCCTTAGCAAAAAAACCCCCCAAAAAATACTATATCACTTTTTTTTTTTTGTGTTTTTTTTTTGGCTGTATTAAAGACTGACTTTTATGTGGAGTGATACCATGTCCTAACTAGGTGTCGATTAAGCTTCTATCAACAAATAATCTGTCTGTCCATGCTGACGCAACACAATCACATCCAATTAGAAAATATCTGATGTTTCATATATGTGGAGCAGAATTTTGGACCAATGAGATTTAATTGTGAGCGGGGCTACCCAGCACATCACCGCACAAATTTAAACCAGTCGACCATCAAAATGTCCATCAAAAATCTTTTATCTTACACATTTTGCCTCGTCACACCCAGTTAGTACATGGTTTGACTGCGAGTAATTTGTTTTACTATTTATAAAATGACTTTCTAATTATGCACCTGAAGAGCTTTTTAATTTGTTGACGTATTTCCCACTTCTAATGACTTCATACAGTTGTTTGATTGACAGCATGTTAATACTGGACAACACCCAGAGAAACAGCTCATCCTAAAGATCTTCTCTGTGTGTTACCGAATAAAACAAGGTTGTTTGGACTCTGTGTGCTCAGGGGATGATGACGAAACGCTTTATTGTGTTTCCTCTCTCCTTTTGCCTGTGTGTGTCATTCCAGCTCCCCTGAGCGGCCGGCAGATCAGCTCTCCGGTTCACATACTCCCTCAGTCTATACGCACGCCGCCTTCAGAAAAGGCCAAGAAAATGCCTCCCCCAACACCACCCAAACCCAGGCGACCAAGTTAGTACGGGCCACCAGGGGGATGAGGCAGATGCCTGCTCGAGCTTGGTCCAGTCTCTCCCTTTTGTCTCCTCCCCCTTCTCTTATCCTAGATGTGTCCTCACGGGCACGTCACCTCTGGCTCGTCGGCATGCACTAGCGCTTTGCCCTCTATGGCAGCTAAAATCAACAGGAAGCTGAAAAACACACTGCTAAAAAAAATTTCCTTAATCAGTATTTTGTGTTGTTTTCCAGTAAAATATTGAAATATTTTTTTTTACAAGATTCATTTACCAGAAAATAAAAAAATCATAAGATATTAAGACTTGTTTTGCTTAAAAAGTGTTTTTTCTTATACCAGTGGCAAATAGTTTCTTCCTTGTTTTAAGGATAATTCTATCAAAATTGAGTTAGGTTTATTTTTAAAACATGTAGCAAAATTTTTAAAAAAAAATGGGATCACAAAAATAAACTTAATTCAAGATATATTCTCTTGAAAACAAGATAAAAAAATACTGATTAAGAAAATGGAGTGAAACTGTGAGATTTAAAGTAAGAGTGTGAATAAGAATAAGAGAGAATCATTAGAAAGTGTTGTGAATGATGCTGCTTGTCTTAAAAACGATCCACTTTGAGTAGTGGAATCCACTTGCCTGTTTTTTACATAATGGGGCTGATGTATGTGTCAGGGCAGAGGACTTTATGAGATTGCTGACTGCTATGTGTCTTTATTTTATTTTCATTCTTTGATTGTTTTTCATTGTCCAATACCTTTGGCTGTGTCCATTCGATTGTCCTTGCATACCTCTTCTATTCGCAGTGCCATGTTAATCTGAACTAACTCTGACAACCCAGTGTATGTTTGTGTGCGTCTACGATTCATTCGTCTCTCTCTATTCGCCTTTTTGTATGTTTAGCATTTTGTGATCTCAATAATAACCCTCTTTCCTTTTGTAGCGAGTAACCCAAATGCTTGTCGTGCCATTGGACGTGGCTTGCAGCCCAAGGGTGTGCGTGTGAAGGAAGTGGCCGACTTTAAGGTGTACACAAAGGGAGCGGGCAGTGGAGAACTACGCATCCAGGTCAAAGGGCCAAGTACGTGAACTGTTTTGACTGAGGCAACAGATGCTGATAGTTTTTATATAATTTAATCAACATATCATTTCAAGTTAGTCCTTAGTTAATATTTGTATAAATGTGTGTGTGTGTGTGTTCAGGAGGTGGAGAGGAGCCCGTCAAGGTGCAAGACCTGGGAGATGGGGTGTATGAGTGTGATTACTACCCCATTTTCCCTGGAAAATACATAATCTCTATTACTTGGGGTGACCATGCCATCCCCCGCAGGTAATGCAGTTTACACACACCTGCCTATTTAGAGTGGTAGAGTCAATTTACTGGATGCATCATCAAAGAAAAATGTCAAAATCTATTGGCTAAATTAACAGAATGTGCCAACATATAGGTATTTTACTTGAGTTATACTCTATATCTGCTTCAGTGTGCAATGAGAATTAAATAAACAGACCATGTAGACGGTTGCCTTAAACAACCATTTTTCCACAGAAGTTAGCTAAATATAACAAAAACTCTGTTTGGGGGTATTTTGGCGCAACCTCATTTGGATTTAAAAAAAAAAAAAAATAATGTTTTTTTATTCTTTAAGTGCAAAGCAACTTTTATTTTAGAGTTAGGGTGTGGGTTGTGGTTAGTCTATAATATTTATAATTAACTTAATCAAAAACAAACAAAAAATGGCAATGATGTGTCCTCATTTATGTAGCTAAGTAAACATTTTGTCTGCAGCCCGTTTGAGGTGATTGTGTGTGAAGATGCAGGGCCTCAGAAGGTGAGGGCATGGGGTCCGGGCCTGGAGACAGGCATGGTGGGGAAATCAGCTGACTTTGTGGTTGAGGCCATTGGCACAGAGGTTGGCACTTTGGGTAAGAATCTTCTTTATACTCATTGATTCTTCTCAGCTGTTATATTTTGGAATGTAGTGTTTGTGGTGTGTTAATGTGCTAAAGAGATGATTTTGCATTGATTGAACACAAAAGATCTCTCTATGTGTCTGTGAAAGAAAAATGAGGAACATTACATTTCCAGGGATATCATTGATAATCATTTACTTGCTTGCAGGTTTTTCCATTGAGGGCCCCTCGCAGGCTAAGATAGAGTGTGATGACAAAGGAGATGGGTCGTGTGACGTTCTGTACTGGCCCACCGAGCCAGGTGATTATGCAGTCCATGTCATCTGTGATGATGAAGATATCAAGGACAGTCCCTTTATGGCCCACATCCTCCCTGCATCCAATGATGTTTTCCCTGATAAGGTCCACCCAATCACAATTGACTTATAATTAGTATAATGATTTTATATTGATTTGGATTGATTAACTGAAACTATGTTTTTATACAGGTTAAGTGTCACGGCCGTGGGCTAGAGCCAACAGGATGCATCGTAAATAAACCTGCAGAATTTACAATTGATGCACGTGTAGCCGGTAGAGGCCATCTACAGATTTACGCTCAGGTAAATGTACTTCTAGTTCTAGCCCGAATAGGGTTGGGAATCGAGAAGTGATTCTTGTTCAGGTTCTTTTTTTCTTTTATTTTTTTCAATCAAAAAGACACAAATACATTTCGAAACTCTTAAATTTCATCATGTCCAACTTGAAATAAACAGAGAACTCCTGCTGTGTTATGTGAACTTAAGACTTGTGAGATTTAAATCAGTCTAATTATTGACTAGTTGTTCATATGCCAGCTTATCTTAAATATACACATTCACAACACTGTTGTACCAAATGTTACATTGATTTGAAAAGTTACCAAAAATAGAATGTAAACATCATATTTTTGCTTCTTGCTTCCTACTTAAAAGAATCCTTAATACAATAATTAAGAAACCAAAATCACGAATTAAATTAGAATCAGGACCAGAAATGGTTTATATTTGTATGATTCTTTTTATTTATGATTTTTACAGTACAAATGATCTATAACGTTATATTTCTTTTATGTCTATTTTAGGATGCAGAAGGTTTCCCCATCGAAATCCAGATCACAGACAATGGTGACAACACATTTTTCTGTCTCTATATACCAACCAAGCCCATCAAACACACTATCATCATCACCTGGGGAGAGGTCAACGTTCCTAACAGTCCGTTCAGGGTGAGAGCTTAATCCATTCAATATTTTTAAATTGCTGATGGTCAATAAATTCTCTCCTTTTACAAGACCATGCTAGATCATAGATTCCATATTGGACCATAGCTTTACAAGAACCACCTTTTCCTAGTTCTGTAAATATGGACTTTCTAAATTTCTCAGGTGATCATTGGAGAAGGCAGTCACCCAGAGAATGTGAAGGTGCATGGACCAGGAGTGGCGAAAACTGGCTTGAAGGCCAATGAACCCACATACTTTACGGTGGACTGCAGTGAGGCTGGGCAAGGTCTGAGCTGAGCAACTTTAGTTACTACTGTTACTTTACCATATATTTTCATATCTGTGCAAATTCAGTTATTTTAAGTGTTTGTATGTTGAATTAACAAAAATGAAAGGCTCTCTATTTGCCTTGATAAACTGATTATCGGATTAGATTTAATTTATGATAGAATTATACGTCCGTAACATCCTTTTCTTGTATTTGTACCATCTAGTTGCTATCTCTTCTGACTCTTTAGGAGATGTCAGCATTGGGATTAAGTGCGCTCCTGGTGTGGTGGGACCTGCTGAAGCAGATATCGATTTTGACATCATTAAAAATGACAATGACACATTCACAGTGAAGTACATGCCCCCCGGACCCGGTCGCTACACCATCATGGTGCTGTTTGCTGATCAGGTCTGTCTTGACCAGTATTATGTTTTTCAGTCAAGTATATGAATGTATTCTGCATGTGATCTGTTAACAAAAATGTCTTATTTTGACTATGAATTAACAGGAAATTCCCATCAGTCCCTTCCGTATCAAAGTCGACCCATCCCACGATGCTAATAAAGTAAAAGCAGAAGGCCCTGGTCTCAACAAAACTGGTCAGTTTCATTAACGGTGACTGCAATTATGAAAACACTAGGTTACGGTTAACTCATGTACAGTTCTTGTCATGTGTCTGTGCCACAGGTGTGGAAGTGGGCAAGCCGACCCACTTCACGATCTACACTAAAGGAGCAGGAAAGGCCACCCCTGAGGTTCACTTCACTACAGTTGGGAAAGGAGAAGCCATCAGGGACTTTGAGATTATTGATAACCATGACTATTCTTTTACTGTGCGCTACACTGCATTACAGCAGGTGAGATTTACCAGCACCAGGTTATGGTAACATTCGGGACTCGGAATAGGAGTCAAATACACAAATTTATTTGCCACCGAATGCGCATTGAGTAGCAACGTCAATGAATAACTGATGAACTATTTCCTGTAACATACTTTCTCTGCTCATCTGCTGTGATCTCTGCTTTGCTCCGGTTAAATAGTTTAAGTAATGATATAGTACAAAATAATATTTTTTAGTTCCAATATTGCTGTTGTTAACCACAAAAATATTTGAGTTATAAACTTTAGACTGCAAATACAGTTGGACCACTGATTAAAATACCACCCTGCACATCCCGAGGTGTGAAGGCCAAATCACCACCCTAAGTTGGTGTTTTGGACTTCACACCTCAGGATGTGCATTCATTTTCAACAGTTCAGTGATCTGAGTCTTTATATACAGCATTAACCACATGTAGTATGCAGAAAACATGGACGGAATCTAGTCATAAAAATGTTATTTGTAGACTGTGTATTTATTTAATTTAATCATCTTTATGGGTATTAATAATCACACTGGGCCATGCAGTGAACTGCTTATATGGAGGTGAAAAACTACAGTCAAAAACATACAGAAACGTCAAAATAAAAGCTATATTTAAATGGATGCATGTAATTTTGCTTAAATATTACATTTGTTGGGCACATACTGTAAAATGTCCTGGAAATGTCCTGTAAACTCATGCCTCGAAAAGTGTGGGATCCCTCATAGTAGTATACAGTATACAAAGTAGATTTTTATAAAACTTCTCACTCTCCTTTGTCCTTCAGGGTAACTTAAGCATCTCCGTGTGCCATGGTGGTGACCCCATCCCCAAAAGCCCTTTTACCATCACTGTTGCTCCTCCCTTGGATCTCAACAAGGTCAAAGTTCAAGGACTCAACAACAGTAAGTCCACAGAAAACCACCAAAACAGAGCTTGAAGGAATAGAATACTTGCAACTGCTTGCTGAAATACTGCACAGTTTACATTATATACTGCATACTATTTTGTAACTTTGCAACTCAAACTCCTTATATTTGCTGCAACATTTTATGCAGTCCAAGTCACTGGATGTGCTATGTTGATGTATTTATTATTCTATAATTTTGTGTGTTTTGTGTAGAAGTGGATGTAGGGAAAGATCAGGATTTCATTATTAATACACGTGGTGCTGGAGGTCAAGGAAAGGTGGACGTAAAGATTACCTCACCCTCTCGTCGACCAATCCCATGCAAGGTGGAATCTGGAACATCCAATGAGGTTCACACAGTTAAGTACATTCCCCCGGAGGAAGGGCCCTACAAATTGGACATCAGCTATGATGGAAACCCTGTCCCAGGAAGTCCTTTCACAGTGGAGGGTGTGATGCCTCCTGATCCCTCTAAGGTACGGGCCACAGGAAGGAGAGTGTGATTCATCTGTTCACTCATTGAGCCATAATTATCATGATTACTTCTAATCCTTTTAATTGAAAAACATTTTGTACCTACAGTAGATTATGTCATCACTGATTCTATTTTTGTGATCCACTGGTGCACAGACTGTGCTTGATTGTGTCTTGGCATTTAGAGTCGTTCATGGATCTTCCTTAAGGACAAACATGTATTAAGAGCAGGGACGGTACAGTGCAATATGTGCCTCGCAAATCAGTTTTGGAGACCTTCAGAGAGTTTATGAGCCACTAACTAGAGTCAGAATGCTCACTTAAATAGAACCAGGCTTTGTAAAAACAATATTTCATGACCCTTGTGCATTTTGTGTAACTACAAGTTGTACTGTATATTTCAGGAATGCTGGATTAGTGATTGTTCACCCCAAAATGAAAATTCTCTCATCATTTACTCATACCATCCCATCTTTCTTAAGCAGAACACAAATGAAGAGTTTAAGAATAATATCTCAGCTCCGTTGGTCCATGCGATGCAAGTGAATGGTGATCAGACCATTGTAGCTCCAAAAATCACATAAAGGAAACATAAATTAATCCATGTGACTCCAGTATTTAAATCCATATCTTCGGAAGCAATATAATAGGTTTTTTTTAAAACTCAAAATCTCCACTTTAACTTTCACTTTCTCAAATCACTTTGAGATTGTGTGGAGTTTCTCAACCACACCTATTATATTGCTTCTACAGTTATGGATTTAAACACTGGAGTCGTATGGATTAATTTTATATTTCCTCTATGTGATTTTTGGAGCTACAAAGGACTGATCACCATTTATTTGCATTATATGGACCTACAGAGCTGAGATATGCTTCTAAAAATCTTTGTTTGTATTCTGCTGAAGAAAGAAAATAATGAGAGAATTTACATTTTTGTGTGAACTATCCCTTTAAGATAATTTGATAGTGAAATGATAAAAAAAGGTGAAACTATCTCATAGACTTACATTTAAAGAGTGGCCCGGGTCATATCTAGGGATCAGAATATCATAGGGACTTGGGGGCGGTGACTTTTTACTTGGGATACAAGCAACCACCTAGAAACCATCAGGAACCCCCAAGCATCTACCCAGTATAGCCTAGCAACCACATAGCAACTATCTGACAACCACCTAGAGCACCCTTACATCTTGATGGCTAGTTTTGCTTGGGCAAGAATTACTAGTTGTAAAAATCTAGATGTAATTTTAATGTTGATTAGTTACCCAACAATTCTATTTTATTTTCAAGGTGCGAGCATACGGACCTGGTCTGAAGGGAGGAATTGTGGGTAAACCCGCTCCATTCGCCATTGACACCAAAGGTGCTGGTACTGGGGGTCTTGGTCTGACTGTGGAGGGTCCGTGTGAGGCAAAGATCGAGTGCCAGGACAATGGAGACGGTTCTTGCTCTGTGTCCTACCTGCCCACCGAGCCCGGAGAGTATTCCATCAACATCCTGTTTGCTGATGCCCACATCCCTGGTTCCCCCTTCAAAGCCATGGTACAGTCTGTTTTCGACCCCAGCAAGGTCACAGCTTGTGGACCTGGCCTGGAGAAGGGAAAAGTTGATGAGGTAGCATCATTCACAGTGGACTGCTCCAAAGCAGGAGAGGCGGAGCTGACCATTGAGATTATTTCAGATTCGGGAGCTCAGGCAGAGGTGCATATCAAGAATAATAGTGATGGAACATATTCCATCACATACATCCCTCCTTTCAACGGCATGTACACTATCACGATTAAATATGGAGGACATGCTGTGCCCAACTTCCCTGCAAAGGTGCAAGTAGATCCGGCTCTCGACACCAGTGGAATCAAAGTCTACGGTCCAGGAGTGGAGCCCAGAGGTACTTTACTGCCCTGCAAACGCAAAACTGTTCATTTTTGCGATAATTATGGCTGATATGGGGTCTCTGAGACTATGATCTGCCATGTGACCCAATTTTGCTCACAAAACTTTGAAGCCATTTTTCAGTGTTGGTGTAGATACCGTGCCTTGACTTTGTAGAGCAGTATAGAAGCTAAGCGCAACATGAAACTATCTATCTATCTATGTCAGCATTTCAGGTATAAATAGGGTTACTTGTTGCACAATAGTCTTTGTCTCTTCATACATATTTCTCAACACAACTTTGGTAAAGTATTAAGTACAGTAAATGTTATATCACCCCCTTGTGGTCTCACAAAGCTATTATGCGAGACTACATTAAACGGAAAGCCAACTGACAGGGAATTGGAAAGCACACAAATTAGGCATCTAATTTAAATGTCAGGTAATGTGTGTGTGTATATATATATATATATATATATATATATATATATATATATACATCGATCCCTCAAATAGGTATCAAGAAAATAACCTGCCGATCAATAGTCAATGTATTGTTATTTTAAAACATTATTATTAATAATATCTAATAATATAAGAAATATTATATATATTATATATGATATATGTATATATTCACAGGTGTACTCCGAGAAGTCACTACTCACTTTGTCGTCGACACCCGGGTTTACAACAAGATGGGGGGAAGCCACATCAAAGTTCGTATTGTTAACCCCTCTGGTGCCAACACAGATGCGTACATCACTGACAAAGGAGATGGCACTTACAGAGTGGAGTACACAGCATTTGAGGATGGTAAGATAAATAAAAGCTTTGTTTGCATTGGTTTTTCATTTAGTTTCCATTGTCTTTGAAAACACTACATAGAAGTTATTGTTTGTCAACATTTTTTTATTGTGAGAAACAATAAACTGATTTTAGTCTTGGGTTTCATTTGCTTTGCATAAAGTCTGTAATTGTCTCTCATGCTGAGGTAAGCTGGCCTGTGTGTCTCCACCAGTTTACTTAATTTAACAGGATAAGTTGGCATTTCTTCTACACACACACACACACACACTCTCTCTCTCTCTCTCTCTCTCTCTCTCTCTCTCTCTCTCTCTCTCTCTCTCTCTCTCTCTCTCTCTCAGTGCTGACCGGTATTCTGAGCACGGTTGCTGTATTGATTGTTCTGTGTGGATGTCAATGTTGTGGATGGATATTCATTCATTATGTTTTGAGCAGAGACTTCTGATGTCTGTTTTCCCATGATGCCTTGATAATATTCTATCTAAAGTATTGATTGAGAGAAAAAAACAAATACAATCCCACTCCATATGGCCACATGCAAGATGATTCACTTCTAGATTCCTCTCATCTGTTTTTGTGTAGGTGTGCATCTGATAGAGGTGCTGTATGATGATGTACCCATCCCCAAGAGCCCGTTCACGGTGGCAGTAACCGAAGGTTGTGATCCCAGCCGTGTACGTGCCTATGGCCCGGGTCTGGAAGAGGGTCTGGTCAATAAACCCAACCGCTTCACAGTGGAGACAAGGTACATACATACACTATATTTTTGTCTTCTTTTCCATTAAAACATACTGTATATAAAATGTAATACTTAAAAATATTACAATAATATGTAAATGTAGGATATTAAAACTTGCTTTTAAAGATTATGTCATGAATTAAATTAGTTTTTCTAGTAGCATATGTTTGTATTTGTTAACATTAGTTAACTTCAGTACATTAGTTAGCATGAACAAACCATGAACATTACTTTAAGAGCATTTATTAATCTTGGTTAGTGTTCTAGTTAACATATACAGTACAAATACATTTTTAAAATTAAAAGTTGAATATGCTAAAATGAGTTAATGCATCATGAACCAACAAAGTAACATTAATCAAGATATAAAAATATTGTTCATTGTTAGTTCGTGATACCCAGGGTTGGGAGGGTTACTTTTAATATATTCTAAATTCTTTGGATTTCTTCTTCAGCACTGGTAGATTTTTTTAATTTATTTTGACTATAAAAACAGTAAGACAAAATACACGTTAAAAATACATTTTCTGAAAAAACTAAATATCTTACGCCGTGTTGATTCTAAAACAAGATCAATCAAGTGTATCTTTTTTTAAGGATTTTTTATATATTTTTACAGGAAAACAATACAAAAAATATTATCAAGAATATGGTTTTTGCCCTAATATCAAAGGTCTTACTAGAAAAAAAAAGAATTATGATCCAACATGAATTTTCTTGATAAAATTTTTTTTATCATGTCTGGTAACATGTGCATGTAAAATGGCTAGAAATAGCATTTTAGCTTAGCATAAAGCTGACAATTTACACAAGGTTTATTTCTACTTCATCTGCTCCAAACTTACTTCAAACGTACTTCTCTGTCTGCTCGTATGAATGTAACACATCATAAGAAAGTGTTTCACTGCTGTTCAAATGCACTTTAGATCGCACCATTTACATGTATAAATGTTTTCCATCTGAAAGGACTAAATATTAAATGGAACAAATGACAATAAAATGCAAAGTAATCTCTTCAGTAATCAAAATACTTTTTGAATGTAACTTTATTCTAAATACCAATTTTTTAAATTGTAACTGTAGTGAAATACATTCACAATATTTTGTATTTTAAATACATAATCCTGTAACATTTATTCCGTTACTCCCCAACACTGATGATACCTAATGCTTTTACTAATGTTAACAAATAGAACCTTATTGTAAAGTGTTACCAATTTTCTTAACACATTGTAAAGAGTTTTTTTTCTTGTTTTAAGTATAATACTCACTACATTTTTCTATAAAAATCTAGATATATTTATATATGTTAAATATCTTTCAATGTTACTGCAACAATTCATTGTTTTATGATGAAAATCCACACAGAACATACAATATCATCAAAGTGAATGCATAAACAACCTCAGACTTCGCATGTATAGTTTTAGAGCAAGAAATCTTTTTGCAAGTATTTTATTCCTTTGTGTAGTTAAGTTGCTTGGAATTTGGTAGAATCAGGCCTGCATATAAGTATTTAGTGGAATTCTAATTGCATTATATTCAGTCATTTATGATTTCAATCTGCCCCATTTTAACATCTGTCTTTTCTATTCTATCTTTTTTTTTTTTTTTAGAGGTGCTGGTACAGGTGGACTTGGTTTGGCCATCGAGGGTCCATCAGAAGCTAAGATGTCTTGTAAAGATAACAAAGATGGCAGCTGTAGTGTGGAGTATATCCCATTCACTTCTGGAGAATATGACGTCAACATCACTTTCGGAGGCCTGCCGATCCCAGGTATGATGTAATTTCCTTTTGCCCAATTCATTCCACGGTTGTTTCTGAGTAAACTGAATGTTCTAATTATGCATTGACCCAGATTTCAGCAGTTAGTGAATATGAGGCATTTGGAAGCCAAAATATTACCATGACACAATTTTGAGTGTCAGTTTGGTTTCATGCTCAAATATTTAATTCCGAGTCTACTGTTCAATAACATGGTTCAATTTGGCGGATGTTTAGGCAGTCCATTCAGGGTGCCCGTTAGGGAGCTAGTGGACCCCAGTAAGGTGAAGTGCTCTGGTCCTGGCCTGGGAAGTGGAGTCAGAGCTCACGTCCCGCAAACTTTCACTGTGGACTGCAGCAAAGCTGGTTTTGCGCAACTGGAGGTTCTGCTGTACGGACCTAAAGGTGAAATGCCAAAAACACACATACTGTACACAATTAGACACTTGAATTAAGACAACTGTCTGGACTGGTTGACGGACATGCAAATAGATCATCCATCTTATTTTTCTGTATAATAGGAATGACAGAGCCACTGAATATCACAGACAATGGTGATGGTACACACACTGTGATCTATACGGCCGCTAAAGATGGACCTTACACTGTGTGTGTGAAATATGCAGACCAAGAGGTGCCTCGCAGGTGAGAGTCATCAGAAATTAGAAAAGCACATCCTAAGTAACAAAATATGGAAGTGTATGGGGCAAGTCATTGCAATAGGATGTCCATTCAAATACTCATTTTAAGAGTATAGCCACGATACTTAAACATTAAACATTTTAACATGAGAGAGACTCACTTTCCAAACTTGTCTGAGCAAATTTACAGTATGTCCAGTTTTTCAAAACCAAATAAAGGCTTCAAAACCTGCAACTTTAGCACGCTCATCCATCTAGAACATTAGCCCCAAAGCTAAAATAACGATTTAGACAACTTTACAGCTCAAAAACACAACATTTGTTTGGAATAATTAATATAAGCACTTAAAAAATTGTGCAGTACATTTCTGCTTTTAAATTTGCTGGAATGTGTTGCAACATTGACTTCCATTGTACTGTAAGTCAGTTACTGTTAACACAAATTTAGTTTGATTTTGCAAACTGATAGATAAGTCAAAATTATTATCTGTTGTAGTCGACAGCATGTCACAGATAGATAGGGGTTTTGCTTCCATGTAACCCTAAACATTACTTTAGCTTGATGTGCATTCATGATCAATATATCTGTCTGTTTCACTCTTTACATCAGTCCATTTAAAATCAAGGTGTTGCCCGCTCATGATGCCAGTAAGGTCCGTGCCAGTGGTCCAGGTCTGAATGCATCTGGCGTACCGGCCAGCCTGCCTGTGGAGTTCACCATTGATGCCCGTGACGCAGGAGAGGGTCTTCTCACCGTACAGATACTGGTGAGTGACATCACCACCTAATCAGTCCTCTTTTTTGACATGTCGTAAGACAGAGGTTATCCTTGATGTTCACATATGCTTTAACGCCCAATGTGCCCCTACTTTGATCCCTCCCCTGCTGTTGCTGTAGGGTCCAGATGGGTGCAAGCATGAGACCTCTGTGTATGTGGAGGACTGGGGTAGGAGGGTGTGGGAGAACCACATTGTAAAGGGCACCATCCCCTTCCATATTCTTAGGAAAGGATGTGTAAGGCAGCCCTTTGTTTTTGGCCTCTTCTGGTTGTTATAACTCACCGTTTCCCCAGTAAACCTGCTCCCTTGTTTTCTTTTCTCCCTGTAGTATTCCCAAGTTCCTTGTTATGGAATGACTTAATTATCCTTTAATTGTTTTATAAAGAATTTTCTTGGTTCTTATTTGGAGATTATCTTGAATCAATATGTCTGTCTGGCTGTCTATCTGTCTGTCTGTCTGTCTGTCTGTCTGATCTGATTCTTTCTCCCTCTCTCTTTTTTGGCAATGTCTTTCCTTCTTTTCATGTCACTTATTTTATTTTCTTGGTTACACCTAAAATATTCCCCACCCTTTCATAGCTAGTTGTGACGTTGAAGGGTTTGAGATGACATGGGAATTGTATTTTTTAAGGGGGTAACAGCCTTGCTTTTCACAATCATATTACTTTCCACACTAAAAAGGAATGGAGGGAACAAAAACGGGTGTTCTTATACTGCACTCATTCAAAAGCATCCAAAAACATCTTCAGCATACACGAAAGTGATGTTTTTTGGATGTGAGAGTAAAAGTTTCCCCCGGGCAGCCATATTGTTGTACCCAATTGATGGGACTTTACACCATTAATGATGCCCTCTGCTGGTGTGTGTGGATTGACTTGTCATTAGAGGCTAATACTCTACATGTGGTTTTGCACTACATGACTAACAGTTAGAGATGCCTGTTGTCTGATACAGACATAAGTGTTCTTAATTTTTTTGTTTAGTCTGAGGAATATTGGGTACACTTAATTCAGCAAATAGTTAAAGACTTTGTTGTATTCATAAACACAAGGGTTTTTTGAAGCAATAGAAACTTCATGTTCAGTATAACAATAAAAATACTGAGGTTTAGACACATACACACACACACACACACACACACACACACACACACACACATTTAACTCGCAAAAATACACAAAGACAAAAACGTATTCCTTTTGCAGGACCCAGAGGGAAAGCCAAAGAAAGCCAACATTCGGGACAACAGAGACGGGACGTACACTGTGTCCTATGTCCCAGACATGACAGGACGTTACACTATAACAATCAAATATGGTGGTGATGAGATCCCATATTCCCCCTACCGCATTCATGCACTGCCCACTGGAGATGCCAGCAAATGCCATGTGACAGGTCAGTACAGACCCCTACTGTACTTTATTCAAGCACAGCTTTTATGCCCATGAATTCTAACAACTCTTTACTTTGATTTGTAGTGTCTATTGGGGGACACGGATTGGGTGAGTTATTTAAAAGCATCAGTTTCCTTTATTGATCATTGCATGTCTTTAATGTAGTGTGAACTTGTGTAAATTGGGAATTTTTTTTGCCTTTGGGATGAATGGCAAAAAGTGGACCAGTTTATCTGAATTCACCTTATAAATATGCACCTCTCTGTTTAGTAGATTAAAATAGATGCACATGCTATGTGATTGTACATTGGATAGGGTCGGGGCTTGGACCCACCATTCAGATCGGGGAGGAGACAGTTATCACTGTAGATGCGAAGGCCGCAGGGAAGGGGAAGGTCACCTGCAAAGTGTCAACACCAGATGGGGCAGAGCTGGATGTGGATGTGGTGGAGAACTCTGATGGAACTTTTGATATCTACTATACTGCGCCAGAACCTGGGAAATACGTCATCACTATCCGCTTTGGAGGAGAGCATATTCCTAACAGTCCCTTCCATGTAGTGGTGAGTGCATTCTGTTGCTATGCATTATTAGCACTTTTGTTTTTTGTATGTATGATTATCATAATTCATGAGTTCTGATATTGCACAAAGCAATTCAATTCCAGTTCAGTGGCTCGAATTGAATTTGCTGCATGAAAATGTGTGTGGTGTGAAACCCTAACCATGTGACAACCTCCCTCCTCCAGGCATCTGATACCATCCCAATAATTGAGGAACCATGTGATAAACTGCAGTTACAGCAGCCCTACGCCCCCTACCAGGGCTACACCCCTCATTGGGTACACACCAACCTTGGCCATTAGATAACATCCTAAACCCTCTCTGCCTCTTTGCTTTTATCATTGCACGTTTTAATTTCATCCATCTCTCCTTCGTTTCCCATGAGCTTCACTGCTGATTTCTTTTTACAAGTTGTTAAAGCAGCTTGTTGGCTGATCATGCATTTGTAGAGTTAATGAACATGTTGTTGTTGAGGCTCTTTAGTTGCTGCTTTTGCAAATATATTTTATCCATTGCAGCCCAACCAGCCTGAGACCTTCAAAATCACAGCCACTAAACTCTGCATGGATTTCTATCTGCCCACTTAGCAGTAATTTGATTCTGAAATCTCTTTCTCTTTAAGGCCACAGAGGAACAAATCACTGCAGTGGACTGCATGGAGCCGATGCTCCGCCCATTCAATCTGGTCATTCCATTTACTGTGCAGAAGGGGGAGATCACAGGTACTGCTTATTAGACAAAAAAGGAACATGGATCTGAGATTGAAAATTCAATTTAGGGTGTAATTTGACATTGTTTTACAGGAGAGGTGCGTATGCCCTCTGGTAAAACTGCCCGTCCGCACATCACTGATAACAAGGATGGTACTGTAACGGTCAAATACGCCCCCACCGAGAAAGGCCTTCACGAGATGGACATCAAATATGATGGAAATCATATACCAGGTTTAAAACAATTTGTATTAGTAACTTTGGTTTCAAACTATTAAATACCGTATTAACTAAAGTTTTTTTGTTTGTTTGGTATTTTTTTGTTATGTATTGTTATATACTGGAAGTGATGCCTGTTTAATATCTGCTTACAGGAAGTCCACTGCAGTTCTATGTTGATGCCATTAACAGTGGTCATGTGAATGCATACGGTCCTGGTCTAAGTCATGGCATGGTTAACAAACCCGCCACATTCACAATCGTAACTAAGGATGCTGGAGAAGGTAAAACACATCAGGCCCTGCAGCCTAAGAGTCACGTTGCAACAGTTTTTCGTTTCCAGACTTAAGAACCACCTGCTTAATCAAGAAGAGAAATGTCCCTGGCTGATATGTGTTTTTTTATTTGCCACGAGAAAAAAAGCTTGCACACAATGTCTATAGCAGGGGTACTCAATTAACGTTCCAAGAGGTCTGGTCTCTACATTTCCTTTCCAGCAAATGTCCGGATAATAATACGTAGCTTACATAGTGCCATATGGCTATGAAATTAAATAATCTATATTTTTGAATAGATTTTATAACTTGCCACATTGGCAGCAATAGTACTTTGAAAAAAAATAAAAAAATAAATAGTCTCTTCAAAACTCTCAGAATAAGATCAACAGTTCATTTTAAAGATTAATTAATGATTAAAAAAAAAATTTTTTTTATGAAAGGCTAAAGATTAATGAAGGTAAATATAGAAGGGAAAAGCATTATAGTCTAAAAGTGGCACGTTAACTTGGCTGGCTTATCTGAACCATCTGAATCACACATCAGACATGAAGATAATTTCACTTTGCCAGTATCTGTAGCTGTGTCTTCGCTACTGTTGTTAAAATAACTGATCCTTCAACTACATACAGTTCAGGCCTTATGCAGCACCACATATCTATAGTGGGGAGAGAGGCAATGCATGCGGAGCAGGAATAAAGCATGTTCATGCGAGCGCATACCTACACAATCACTTAACCACGTGTCAGATAACTAGCACAAAGATTTAGATCTCGGTCCGGATTGAATTGTCCTTCGGTCCAGATCTGGAGTCCACCAATTGAGTACCCCTAAAATTTGTTTAAGAAGAATTTATAAAGAAGCCAAAGAGAGTGCAAAAAGTGCCAAAGTGCTCAGTGCAAGTGCTTTTTGCACTTTTTTGGCCTCTAAATAAATAAAATACAACATTGTGCGCAAGCGTTTTCTCTTGTTGCATTTGATTATAAGCACCAAAGCAATGTTGATATAACAAGTTTTTCAGTATTTGCCTTGGATGTTTCAACTATTTGTTGTTTATTGATTTAAGAACTTAAAAAGTCGTGGAAATATTTGTGGTGAATATAAATGTTTCTAGTTGAGCTCAGCTATAATATTGACTATAAATTGCACTTTGTGAGTGCAATGTCTATAGAATGACAATTTAAAATCCTTATTCAGTAATTGCAAACAACTGACAAATTTAATATCATTAAAATGTATCGGTTAAAAGTAGTGCTGTCAGTCGATATTTTTTTTAATCATGATTAATTCCATAATTGCATTTTTTGTGGTTAATTGCGATTAATCGCACATTTTGATGAAAGTGATGAAATGTATTTCCTTCTTAGGAAAGAAAACTAAACAATATGAAACAATGCTTTATTAAACTTTTTCAAGCAAAGTCTTCCACAGTATCAAGATAAGAATGCACTAAAATAGCACCAATTCAAGTAACATTAACCATTTAAACCCAAAGTCTAAGTGAGAGTTTGACTAATTGAAATAATTAGTCCCCACATACATTCAGTATTCATTGCAATGGGTATTACATTTCTTAAACTCTCATCCTCCACAATATTAATTGGACAGCAGACAGTGGCTATCCTCTTTGTTACAGAAATCATGAAACTGTGTTCACAATTCACGTCAGTGCATCAACGCCAGCTTCAAGCGGCGCTTGCAGACAAAAACAACTTGTTTAGCGTTTTGGTGGAGTTAAGACTTTACGTGCTTCTGTGGTACTTAAAATCTGGACAGACACATCAAAAATGTTTCGCCCTTCCATCCACTGTTTATGCTGGTTTATGTTTATTATTAATGTTAAAAGCATTAATCGCGATTAAGAAACATTAACACGTTAAACTTTTTAAATAAATCGTATGTGTTATCGTGTTAATTTTGACAGATCTAGATAAAAGGTAACTGACATTTAGGGGCTTCTCTTTTGTTTAGGTGGTCTCTCTTTGGCAGTGGAGGGCCCCTCTAAGGCAGAGATAAGCTGTAAGGATAATAAAGATGGCACCTGCACGGTTTCTTACTTGCCAACTGCCCTGGGAGACTATAATATCATTGTCAAGTTTGATGACAAACACATTGCTGGAAGCCCCTTTACAGCCAAGATCACAGGTGAGGGTTTTGTGTATGCCTAAATATGTGTATGTACGAGAGAGAGAGAGAGCGCGAGAGAGAGAGAGAGAGAGAGAGAGAGAGAGAGAGAGAGAGAGAGAGAGAGAGAGAGAGGATAAATAAGTGGGGGCAAAGTTATGTCTCTCCAACAAGTCTATGAATAATTAAATAGTAGGGGTGTGTGTGTGTGTGTGTTTGCAAGAGTGATGTGTGTGTGCCTTCACTCTTGGAGATTTTAACCGCAGAAGTGCATCCGTGCAGTGCTTCTAAAAGTAGAAGACACATTCACAGAGATTTTAATAACAGGAAGCACCTGTTTCCCCTTTCCCCACAATCTCACTCTCACTTTTCTCAATATAAAACTGCTCTCTGCAACAGGCATGGAGTTGCACCCACACAGTGCATGTCTATTTTTATTATGTTTACTAGTACTAAAGTATAAAATGGATCCAAATGTATAAGAAATGTAGCCCATGTGGTTTGTGCATCACATTCCAAGTCTTTTGAATACATATGATTCATATGCAAACCTGAAAAGTGATTTGTTCGTGAAAATCTTGATATCTTTTGCGCATTCACGAACACAATGAGAGAAGCTTGTTCACAATGGTTGTTTTTAGTGCTAAACAACACAAGTTCTAACGTGAATATGCATGCCACTGTGAACAAACTTCTCTCCTAGTGCTCATGAACACGCAACAGACATTAACACCTTTCGTTTGGCTTCAGATGACTTCAGATACTTTTAGGTCCTTAAGCTTTAAAGTTAGGAACAATCTACTGCCAATGTACCAAAAAGACAAACTGTGGCATTTTGTAAAAATTCTCCTTTTGTGATTGCATGAGACAGAATGTCAAATGGGTTTGGAATGACATAAATGTGAGTAAATTATAATGACATTGTAATTTTGGGGTGAACTATTCCTTTAAAATCATGAATAATTATATTACTCGCATACTCAAGCACGGGATGGCTCGCTGGTTACAAATCAAAAAGATAAAAGACAAAAAAGACAAGTATTTATGTATCCTTTTACAGTTTTCTCTCTTTTTTTCTCAATGCAACTGTCTTTACCTTATTGTTTATTTTTTTATTTTATTATTTTTATCCCAATTCACTTTACCTGTTACTTGCTCTTGATAAAGGCGATGACTCAATGAAGACGTCTCAGCTGAACGTTGGCACGGCCACAGACGTATCTCTTAAGATCACAGAGACTGACCTGAGCTCTCTGACCGCGAGTATCAGAGCACCGTCTGGCAACGAGGAGCCCTGCCTTCTGAAGAGACTGCCAAACAGACACATCGGTGAGCAACAGCGTGACATGATCCATGACTGAGCGATAAAGAAGCATGTAAATAAGGCAAATTGTGCAAACTATATGTAAGCCATTCACAAGTGATTCCTCCAAAACGTGTAAACACTGAGTCTCTGGCTCTTTCAAAGCATTGAATTGTTTGTTACAGTGTTCCGACACAGCAACAAAGACCTTTTTTAACACTCCGGGTTTTGAAATGCGGAAGTAAATGATTGCAGGGTATACCTCGACAGCGGTGAATGGGAGTGAAAGGGAGATCACAGCAAATTATATTTTCACTAACCCATTTGCTCCAAGACCAAATGAAAAAATCCACTGTTACCTTTGAATGACTTTCCAGAAGAGGACAAAAATAGAAAGTGGTGGATTAACAATTATGAATTATGAGAAGATGCCAAATTTACTGTCAGACTCTCAGCAGCTGTAATCGAACCCCCTCGCAGCTGTGGTCATTTGTTTTTTAAAACTAATTCCAGGGTAATATAACAATAAGCATAATGTTATAAATGTACACTCAATATTTAAAGTATGTATAATGTATATATTTTTCTAAATATTTACGCTGCTAAAAAAGCAGAAACCCAAAAAGAGTTTGGGGCACGACTTTCTTTTTGGTGACCAATGGAGGACAGGTGCAGTGTTTGTGTAACCTGTTTGGAACCATGTTTGATGCTGCTAATGCTGCAGAAATTCCACACTTCAGCTTTAAAATCAGTCATTAGGAGTTAAACAGGAATTACAAACTCTTTGTTATGATGACGATACCCTAATTTTTACACTTTCTGAAGCTTGAATAATTTGCTTGAACACAAATTCTTTTGAGGTTTTTCAAAACAAAAGAATATCAAAATGCTCTGGCTGATGTCAGCAATTAAACACTGAAACCTTTTGAAATAATGACAATACTGTTTGGCTCAAAAGCCAGGCTACTTGAAACTAAAATCAATTTCCTTTGATTTAAAAAAGAATTCACTATCAGCTCAGAACAGACCTTTGATGTAAAGTCAAACGCCTGGAGCCTTACTTTGGTGTTAGATATATATGATGGTGCTTAGGTAAATTTATCTTAAGCCTGAACAAAGAACTCAGTCTAGATGTTCTTTATCCTCAGGAATATCCTTTACCCCTAAAGAGGTGGGTGAGCACGTGGTCAGCGTGAAGAAGAATGGAAAACATGTGACCAACAGCCCATTCAAGATCATGGTGGGCCAGTCAGAGATTGGAGATGCCAGTAAGGTGAATGTGTTTGGGAAAGGTCTAATTGAAGGACATACTTTTGAAGTGGCAGAGTTCATTGTGGACACCAGGAGTGCAGGTTAGTGGGATTTTGCATCCTATAATAAAATGTTATACTTGTAATTGGGTATATTTTTTGGCTGATCATCTTATACGCTTACATCTTATACTCTATACTGTTTTAAGTATTTATGTCCACTAAAATATTTGTTTAGAAAAAAATATTTCTAAATAAATGAATAGTATTTTTAGACAAATATGTTTATATTATGTATACTCACTTGAATACTAGTTTCACACAAAATTTTTACTCACCCTCATGCCATCCCAGATGTGTATGACTTTCTTTTTTCTGCTGAACACAAATTAAGATTTTAAGAAGAATATTTCAGCTCTGTAGGTCCTCACAATGCAAGTGAATTGTGGCCAGAACTTTGAAGTAATCCATACGACTTCAGTGATTTAATCCATGTCTTCTGAAGTGATCCAATACATTTTGGGTGAGAAAAGGCCAAACTGTAACTCCTTATTCACTGTAAATCTTGCCATTGAAGTCTCTAGGCACAATCATGATTTCAAGCTCGATTATAGTGCTTGACGCATACACAGTCTTAGAAGTGTCAATCAAGTTTGCAAGTGTAAGAAACTTTGAAATCATGATCGCCAAGGAAACTATTGATGTCACGATTTATAGTGAAAAAGCAGTTACATTTTGGTCTCTTCTCACCCAAACCAATTGGATTACTTCAGAAGACATGGATTTAACCACTGGAGTTGTATGGATTACTTTTATGCTGCCTGTATGTTCTTTTTGGAGCTTCAAGTTCTGATCACCATTTACTTGCATTATGTGGACCTACAGAGCTGAGATATTCTTCAAAACATCTTAATTTCTGTTCTGCAGAAGAAAGAAAGTCTTACACATCTGGGATGGCATAAAGGGTGAGTAAATAATGAGAGAAATTACATTTTTGGGTGAACTATCCCTTTAAGTCAGTGCCCCAGTAAAAGCTGTTCAATTCTGCATAAGGTGTGTCGCCCCCTCTGGTGGCTGCCGTGTTGAAATTTGACTTGAACTTAATTCAAACTCTGACATTTCCAAGAGAATGTTGATTAAGAACAAATTAAATGTAAATATAATTTTTTAAGTGCATTTTTAAAATCAATATTTGCGTTGAAATTGTTCTTATTGCATTGATTTAACCTAAAGAATCAAGCTTCAAAATGCATTGGGTTAAAACGCTCTTAAATATATTAGGTTCTGGTGTGTACAATAGGTTATGGTGGTCTGGGTCTGTCCATCGAGGGGCCCAGCAAAGTGGACATCAACTGTTTGGATGTTGACGACGGAACATGCAAAGTGACCTACTGCCCAACCGAACCTGGTACTTACATCATCAACATCAAATTTGCAGACCAGCATGTACCAGGTACTGAACTGTCCTCCAACATGAGTCTCTTTGAGGTGTTGGTACTTGTGAGGTAGACAGCTCTTTTAAACTCTTTGTCCTGTTATTCGACAGGAAGTCCATTTACAGTAAAGGTTCTGGGTGAGGGAAGAATGAAGGAAAGCATCACCAGAAAGAGGCAGGCACCCTCTATTGCCATGGTGGGCAGTACTTGCGACCTCAACCTTAAAATTCCTGGTGAGGACAGTTCCTTTAGGGAATGTTGGTGAATGCATAGAAAATCATAGAAGGGGGAAAAACCATACTGTACTAAATGAAGCTTTGGAGAGCAGATGCCAAACTATTGTCCTTCTACCTGTTTCTCTGTCTTTCCATCTGTCTCTCACTGACTCCCTCTGTCATAATGTGTTACTTCCTGTCTCTTGGAGTGTTCCCTCTGGTTGTCACACCAAAATCATATTGCATAACATATTAATACTTGTTTGCAGAGAATACATCTTGTATTAAGTATTACTTTTTATAAATCGTTTAACATTTAGTGAGGTTTATGCTCAAAACAGGAAATAAAGTATTTGCCAATGGGTTAAGAAAAGTTTGTTTTCACCTGGCTTGGTGCATGCATTTCCAGTTTCCCCTTATTCATCACTCCCTTTCTTCTTCCTTCTTTTCTTTTTCCTCTTTTCTTGGGTCCCTCTTCTGTAGGGAACTGGTTTCAGATGGTGTCAGCCCAAGAACGTCTCACTCGTACCTTCACCCGCAGCAGCCACACCTACATGCGCACAGAACGCACCGAGATCAGCAAGACCCGCGTGGGCGAGACCAAACGGGAGGTGCGGGTGGAGGAGAGCACCCAGGTGGGGCGTGACCCATTCAGGAATGTTTTTGGTGGATTCCTGGGCAGGGAGAGCCTGGGTCCTTTCAGCAGCATCCAGGCCCGACAATCAGAGGGTGTGTGTGTGTGTTTGCATGCAATACTGTATCGTTCATAGATTAAAAGGATAGTTCACTCAAAAATTTAAATTCTCGTTCTAATCCTCTATGTCCTTTTTTTCCTCAAACCCCCGCATCCCCATGGAACACAAAAGATATCTTGCAGAATGTCCTGTTGGATCTATTGAGCTCCAAAAATGATAAATAAGCACCATAAAAGTAACTTAAAACTAGCCACGACGACTAGTGCTCTATTAAGTCTTCTCTAAGTCTTAAAACAATCTCATTTGCTTGCATACATTCAAATACCACATGCTACGACACATTGCGCCTAATTTGATGTCAGCGACAAGAAATTTTATTGGTTGATGATGAATTTTTAGTAAATAATATTTTTATTAAATTCTGTTTCTCACACAAAGCTATCGTATGGCTTTTGAAGACTTGGAATGTTGCGCAAAAGTCATATGAAATACTTCTATGGTGCGTTTTTTTATTTTTTCATTTTTTGGTCATGATTTCATTGTGTGGAAAAGAGCAGCTAGAGTTTCTTCAAAATCTTATTTTGTGTTCCACAAGAGAAAGAAAAACATTTGGGTTTCGATGACACAAGGATAAGTAAATAATGACAGAATTTGTATTTTTGGGTGAATTATTCATTTAAATTTTGCAGCCAAAATTCTTTGTTAGCTTCTTTTTTTTTTGCCATTGTGTATGTGTGAGATGAAGTCACTGTGTGGGTGTTTATGGGGTTTTCAAGAGGAGTGAGCGCACCCTTTCCACTGCAAACATTTACAACAGGAGAGCCGAGCTGGAAAATCTGATCAGCCTTTAGCTCTGTGGCCAGCCCAGCCAAAACAGCAGCTCTTATTGAAGAAATGCCTCAAATGATATGTGAAATGTTGTTTGCGAGTCCCTGTCTCTTTCCCTTCTCTTCCATCTCTTTCTCACATTCTCATTTTCTCTCTCTCTGCTTTTCTCCTTCTTCCATTCTTCATTTACACCTCTCTATTTCTCTCAGGTGAGACAGGTACTCAGGAGATGACTGCACAGGTGACGAGTCCCAGCGGTAAGACAGAAGATGCTGAGATAGTAGAAGGAGAGGACAGCACCTACAGTGTGCGCTTTGTGCCTAAGGAGATGGGCCCCCACACTGTTAATGTCAAGTACAGGGCCAAGCATGTCCCCGGAAGCCCCTTCCAGTTCACTGTGGGGCCCCTGGGAGAGGGAGGGGCCCACAAGGTTCGGGCCGGTGGTACTGGACTAGACCGGGGAGTGGCTGGAGTTCCAGGTAAGAAACAGAAAGTCAGGAACAAGGATATCTGGGATATTGTGAGGTCTTTGGGTCTTTAAAGGTGCAATAAAAGGTTTTACACCCCAAGAAATATGTAGGACCTCTGAGAGATGTAATGAACGCTCAAGAGATTTAGACTCCAGTCATATCAATGGCCTTTAAAAAGTTATTTTATTCTACACCCTGGGTTGCCCTTAGGACTGGGTATTGATACAGATTTGCCAATTTCCGATTCGCAAGCTCTCGATTCCCTCCTTTATTCAGATTTCGATTTGATTTGATTCTAATCCATTTGGGTATATTTCAGTTATAATGTCCATTTTGCTAACATATAAAAGAGATTCTCTTTCAGATAATCGTGTAAATTATACAGGGAAGCTTCTTACTTGTTACATTGCAAAAATATTCATTTAAAAATATAACATAAGGGCCTGAAATATGCAGTTTAATTTCTATTTATTGAACAAATACAGTATAAAAATAACACAACCAAAACTGAAGTCAACTTTAAAGTAATTTTAAAAAGATGGATCTTGGAATTTTAAGAATTGATTATAGGATCGTTCAAATGTAGATTGCAAAAAAAACGATTAACAAAGCTGAGTGGTGGATCACCAATTATAATGGATGACTTTGTCTAGGATTGGAAACAACGTTGTTAACAAAACAATTAATCATTTTTGACCTTTTTAAAGATTGTTAACAATTTTATACAAAGTTTTACATAATGCAGCACAGGGACTTGAGTGATAAATTGGATGTAAATAGTTTTTTGAACTAGTTAATTGAAACAAACTGTCCTAACGAACTGATTTGCTCAAATAAAATAAAAATAAAAACCCATAATGCTACTCACCTTATTTCTGTAGCCCAAGACAACTGTGCCCAGTAAAAAATAACCAAAACATTTCTTAATGCACCTTTAAAGGAACCTATAAATGAAATGTTTAAGATTTTAGATAGTACAAGTAACATATTATACTACTAAGCAGCAGTTGTTCTAAAGTATAGTAGTATAGAGCTTTTTAAGGGGAAAGTTCACCCAAAAATAAAAATTATCTCATAATTTACTCACCCTGATGCCATCCCATATGTGTGTAACTTTCTTCATACTGCTGAACACAAACAAAGATTTTTAGAAAAATATCTCAGCTCTGTAGGTCCATACAATGCAAGTAAATGGTGACTGAAACTTTGAAGCTCCAAAAAGCACGTAAAGGTGGCATTAAAGTAATCCATAATACTCCAGTGGGTTAATCAATGCAATCGGTTTTTGCAAAGAACAGACCAAAATGTAACTCCTTTTTCAGCATAAGTCCTTACATAAGCAGTCTCCTTGGTGATCATGATTTAAAGCTCGATTACACTTCCTATGGCATCATGGAATGGATTACTATAATGTTGCCTTTATCTGCTTTTTGGAGCTTCAAAGGTCTGGCCACCATGCACTTGCATTGAAATGAACTACAGAGCTGAAATATTCTTCTAAAAAAAAGAAATAAAGTCATATACATCTGGCATGGTCTGAGGGTGACTAAATGATAAGAGAATTTATATTTTTGGATGAACTATCCCTTTAAACAAACTTTACTTTAGACCTTTAAGGGCTGTCAATTCTGTAACGAGTTTTTTAAGCCACTAGCAGAATTGGTTTGATTAACTTGTTTATATTTGTGTGTGTGATGGTTAGCTGAGTTCAGTATCTGGACTCGGGAAGCTGGTGCTGGCGGTCTGTCCATAGCAGTTGAAGGGCCCAGCAAAGCCGAGATTTCCTTTGAAGATAGGAAGGACGGGTCTTGTGGTGTGGCCTACGTAGTGCAAGAACCCGGTAAGATACCGGAATGCTAATATTAGCCTAGTTTTGCTTTAGCAGTGGAATGTTTGCCACATTTCATGAATAATTTACAAAACTCACTAGTATGTTTTACATTGGCACCCAGCCTTCTTATACACTTCATGCATTTATACGTTTGATGCCAGGTGACTACGAGGTGTCAATCAAATTTAACGACGAGCACATCCCAGACAGCCCTTTTATCGTTCCTGTTGCATCACTGTCGGATGACGCACGCCTCCTCACCATCAGCAGCCTGCAAGTGAGTGATTCCACATCAAACACACACACTCACTGACTTGCACTGAGTTTTGTTGAGGGGAATAACTCTGCTATGTAGCAGTGGGATGGGATAAGATTCAGAGACTCCTCGAGTGTGGATGTCAGCTCCTTTATCAATACACTCTGAGAGAGCACTTGATGGAGAGCAGGGTTTCACAGCTTATCATGAGATGAGACAAGTCTACTCACAGTTCTCTTCTCGAAGAGTTAAGAAGGGTTGTCTCGGATAAAAAAATAAGAGCATGAAGTAGAGGCAAATATTTTTTTTATGTTGGCAAATGTGATTTCAAGTATCGGCTTTTCTCTGGAAAGATTTTTTAGTGTTCATTTGTTCTCTTTCTCTGTCTCTCCCAGGAAATGGTTTTGAAGGTAAATCAGGAGGCCTCATTTGCGGTGCAGCTGAACGGAGCAAAAGGGGTGATTGATGCAAAGGTTCACACACCCTCAGGAACAGTAGATGAGTGTTACATCACTGAACTAGACAATGGTGAGCATACAGACACACTCTCATACAAGTCAGGTTAAATATTTTATCTAGGATCCAAAGATATATGTTACACAAAGACATTTCAGATTTGGTCATTGTTGAAATTGTTGAAGTGTTGATTTTTAACCAGTTTACCTGTGTGTGCAGATAAACATGTGATAAGGTTTATTCCACGGGAGAACGGCATCCACTCCATTGATGTCCGTTTTAACGGAAGTCACATCCCGGGAAGTCCCTTCAAGGTCTGTGTAGGGGATCCCGGCCATGCAGGAGACCCAGGAATGGTGACTGCATTTGGGCCTGGACTGGAGGAGGGAACTACAGGTATGTAACCGCTATGATTTCATTAGTTAATAAAGGGATAGTTTAACCAAAAAGCTAAATTATGTCATCATTTCCTCACCCTTGTTTTGTTCCAAACTCACATGACTTGCTTTCTTCTTTGAAACGTGAAAGGAGATGTTAGTCAATACGTTAGTCTCAGTCACCAATCATCTTTTTTCCTTATAATGAAAGTAAATGGTGACTGAGACAGAGTCATTCTGCCTCATAAGTCGGATAAGGATGAGTAAATGGTGACAGAATATTAATTTTTGGGTGAACAATCCCATTAGCCAACTACAATTCACAAGACACAAATAAACCTCCTTGCTTTATCTTTTATAGGTGTACCATCAGACTTCATTGTTAACACATGTAATGCTGGGTCAGGAGCTCTCTCAGTCACTATCGACGGCCCCTCGAAAGTGAAGATGGACTGTCAAGAGTGTCCTGAAGGATACAAGGTCACCTACACACCCATGGCCCCTGGCAGCTACCTGATCTCCATCAAATATGGAGGACCGCAGCACATCGTGGGCAGCCCATTCAAGGCCAAAGTCTCTGGTGAGACATCTCACTTTACAGTATTCTACACCAGTGATTCTCAACCTTTTTGACTCCAAGGTTTATAATTTTTAGGCATTCATCTTAAAGTATTTTTAGCATTTTAAATAAGTTTAATTATTTGAATTATTTTAATATTTCTTATTTTAAATTAATTTTAAGTCAACTTAAGGCCACCTTGGAAGAGGGCTGATGCCTCCTAGTGTGTCACGGCCCCTTGGTTGAGAACCAATGTCCTACACTGTATAGAAGTGAAACTGGCTCGGTGTGGCTTTCTGTTATTTAAAGGAATAATTCTTCAAAAATGTAAAGTCAGTTATTATTGAGGGGACTTTCCCCCCTCCCCCTGCCCTCGCTGATCTCTGTTCACATTATATTATTTGGGTCCGAACCGCGGTCAGATTGCATCATCAATGTGAACACAAGCGGCAACTGTTTACGACTGTAACTAGTTAATGACTAAAGAAGACATCAGCTTCACAGTGTTATTGAAGAATTCGTCTCTTTGGATTTACCACCAAAACTTTACATGCACAGAATGACATTTGAGTTTGTCTGCCACAGATGCATTTATTGTGTGTGATGTGAAGAATGTAAGCTGCTGTCTGAAGAGGATTTATTTGGAGTCAAGAAAGTATGAGAAATGCATTAATATTAGCAGCGAACCATACCAGAGTTCCCATCAATCGTTGCCTTTTCAAAGCAGACTCGAGTGCGGTTCACATGTGCGCACCCTATTTATGAAAACAGCGTTCACATAATCCAAATGAATCAAACTTTGACGTCATTCAAACCTGGGCACCATAGTGCTAGTGTGCAAGCACCGTTCCTCAGCTACATGATGTCATTTGTATCACTAAATTATAACAGATTTTTCATTTTGGGGGAGCTATTCCAAAAAGTTTGGGAAAAAAAAGATAAATATGGTTTAAAGGGATAGTTCACCCAAAAATTAAAATTCTATCATAATTTACTCACCCTCATGCCATTCCAGATGTTTATGACTTTCTTTCTTTCCAAAAATCACATAAAGGAAACATAAATTAATCCATATGACTCCAGTGTTTAAATCCATATATTCAGAAGCAACATAATAGGTGGGGGTGAGAAACAGAACAATATGAAGTCCTTTTTTTACCCTAAATCTCCACTTTAACTTTCACTTTCAGATGTGCAAGTGAAACTAAACAGGCATCACGTGACTTTCAGATGTAAAATTGAAAGTGGAGATTTAGAGTTAAAAAAGACACATTTTTATTTGTTTCTCACCATACCTATTATATCAGTCCTGAAGATATGGATTTAACAACTGGAGTCTTATGGATTACTTCTATATTTCCTTTATGTGATTTTTGGAGCTACAAATGTCTGATCACTATTCACTTATATGGCGAGGACCTACTGAGCTGAAATATTCTTCTATAAATCTTAATTTGTGTTTTGCAGAAGAAAAAAAATCATACACTTCTGGGATGCATGAGGGTGTGTAAATGATGAGAGAATTTTCATTTTTGGGTGAACTATCCCTTTAAGCACTCATGTCGAAATAGGGGAATATGGTTAAGCAGTAATAATCATGCAGTATGCTTAAGTGGATTTGAAAACAAATAAGCTTATGACAACTATGAAGTTTATAGTGTGTATGTTGAAGCACTAAGGATTTAAATTTGAAAATATTATGCTGTCCCACTTTTCCTATGCCACTAAAGCAAATAAAGCTCCCTGTTTGCTTCCACCCATAAACAAACAAGTTTACAGACACAGAAAGCACACACAGGTTAATATTAATCTATGAGTTTCAAAAGTGAGAGCGTTGTAGGGCAAAGATGTTTCCATGTCCTCAACTGAAACCAAGACACATATTTCTTAAAATAAGGAACTGATCTTTCCATAAAGAAGCAAAGTAATGATGATATAATTGCTCCCATAGGTGCACGTCTGTCTGGTGGCCACTCTCTACATGAAACATCATCAGTGCTGGTGGAGACCATGACAAAATCATCTTCAGTGGCCGGATCTTTCTCCTCTATGCCAAAGTTCTCTTCCGATGCCAGTAAGGTGATCTCGAGGGGGGCCGGACTCTCCAAAGCCTTCATAGGCCAGAAGAACACCTTCACTGTTGACTGCAGTAAAGCAGGTAAGACATACAAGTATATACAAGTTTATAAATATAAAACAGAAAATTATCTGTTAGAATCGATAGATGGATAGATCCCATATTGAACACACAGATTACAAAACATATTTTCTTTCCACCTTGCAGGGACAAACATGTTAATGGTAGGAGTGCACGGGCCAAAGACTCCATGCGAAGAAGTGTACGTCAAACACATGGGCAACAGAATGTACAATGTCACATACACAGTGAAGGAGAAAGGAGACTATATCCTGATAGTCAAATGGGGTGAAGAAATGGTGCCTGGAAGTCCCTTCCATGTCACAGTGCCTTAAAAAGACTCTTTAGACCTTCTCCACTATGCAAAGGCTCAGCTCTTCTATCTGAGAAAGAGACAGGACTCACCGACAATGCCTTGCGCCAAACCTTTTGATGACATATTAACTTAACGTGTATTCCAAGCAGTCAAGAAGGTGTCTTTTGCTTGTTATAGCAAGCTACTGTGCCAACTGTCTTCTGCATCTGCATATGCTTTACCCAAAGTCCAGATATGTTAATTTCACTCACACGGTTATGTACCATGATGCTTTGTATTCCATTATTTTTTGAGGTTCTGAGAATAGAGAATGTTTAAGGTGAATGATGAAGCATGTTTGCACTGCCTGTCAGTTGCTATATTGAAATAGAGAAGTGAACAAGGCTATTATGCAATATGCTAAATCATGTCCACCCTGTTAACAGATACTGTCTGGACCATTTGCAGACATAATTTAACAGCAGGTTTATTTAATCTTTTTTTAAATTTTTTTTTTTTATCTATTTCTAAAACTGGTCTTATTTTTAAGATGGAAAACACTATTTAGTCTCTTAAACACTATTAAAGGTTTTGAGTCTAAACCAGGTCTGATTGAGCAGAGATTCAGACTTATACTGTATGTCAGTCCTCCAATAGGTTTGGGCTCAAACTGAGTCCCAGGTGGCCCGACATCCCTGCAGACTGGGTTTGCGTGACCGGTTAGATGAGATTTTTGTACCAAACGATGTAGCAAAAACCATTGAGCATGTGAATGTTTGAAAACCCACAATTTTTACAGTAAAACAATGTTAAAGAGCAACATTTTAAAGTGAATTTATATGTATGGATATGAAACAGAAATGTATGGAGAAACACTAATTGTTTATGATTTTAATCTACTGTTTGGTAAAACTGTGCTGGCATATTAAAGTTTTAATTGCTAACTTGGCATTTATTGATTTCCATAAGTATTCTATTGTATTCTATTATTAACTGTGAACTTTACTATTTGAATGTCCTACTGCAGCTGCTGTTTGCAGTGGTTCAGAAGTGACTATGGCAGGTGGGTGGGGGGTGACTCATCCCAGTGACTCGAGTCATTGAATCCATTCACCAAAGAGATTCTTTCAAATTACTTTACTGACTTGTTCAGTCACCATTTCTGCAGATCACATCTTTAGTAGTTGGTGACAAATTAGGGTATTTTATGTGGTACAATTGAGTCACTGAATCATAGATAAAAAAAAACTCCAAGTACTTTCAGAGTAGACAGTACAGTGATGACATAGTAGATCTAATCCCATGGTATTGGATTCAATTCCCTATAAGGTGCCTTAATTTGCGAATCACTGCATGTGAAGTCATTGACTGGCTGGGCACTGAGTTACAATGGTAGATGCTTTAGCTTTCGGATGTAGCTCAAATCTGCTGCTAGAGCTGCTCTAGTTATTCATGACCAAAACAACGGAAGTGAATGAGAACAATTCGTTCACTTAAAAGATTTGTCCAAAAACACGGATTCGTTGACGAATGACACTAGAAATTACACACTTCTGCTTTAAACTTTATTCTGGAGATAAATAAATTAAAAAAGGACTTAGATATTGACCTGTATCTCACCCATGCTTAATATCTTGCTGCTGTAGATTTGGATTTAACCACTGGAGTCTTATGGATTACTTATATGCTGCCTTTATGTGCTTTCTGGAGATTCAAAGTTCTAGCCACCATTCACTTTTTTCATTGCATCGTATGGACCTACAGAACTGAGATAGTCTTCTAAAAACCTTCATGTGTGTTGTGCGGAAGAAAGAAAGTCTCGCACATGTGGGATTGCATGAGAGTGAATAAATGATGAGAGAATTGACACTTTGAACATAAGTCAAGTCTGTTTTGTCTGCGTCATCATGTGTTTGTTCCATTCACAGGCACTAGAGGGCAATCTCACACTATTTAATTGGCCAGGTGGATACTAGTTAATGAGGTATTAGAGATTGCAGCCTGAATCAATGCAAGCTGCACAAGAGGAAAGGTCCTTCAGGTCAGTGTTTGAACTATACAATTGATCAGGATTTAAAATAGCAGTGTTTTCCCACCTAATCTACCTCAGACAAATCCATGGCTTTGAAAGGCATTTCAAACCAGCACAACAGAATTGTTTTCTGTTATCAAGATATCAATATATCTTGGCACACAGACATTATCTGCCTCTCTGGTCCAGTGATTTTATGTCTGTGCTTGTAGGTGAATGCTGTTAAAATACTGTTAAATGATGAGAATAACATTTTCGTTGACCTGAGAGCACACACTGTTCCTATTGGGTTTAAAGAATTGCACTCTTGCAGTCCCGAGAGTGGTGTAGTTAAAAGTCATTTTGCCTTTGAAACTGCTCATGGCCATGGTCCAAATTCCTCATCTAGCAGTTTCAATCTTGTGAAGGACTCAAAAACAAGAACTGGGCTGAACCACATTAAAGCATGTTGTGCACAAGGGGAACATCTTATTTCTTAGAACTGGTACTTCCAGCTGAGATTAAATTTCTCAGTAATCTCTGGGTTTCTAAACTCTGTATGGAGTGAATATCATCTGTGAGTGCTGTTTAAAATGATCATTAAGGTTGCTGACTTCAATTATAATGAGCACAATGTAAATGCATAACTGTTTTACCCTGAATATCGTTATTCCACATTATGTAATCAGAGTAATATTCTCAGTTGTATAAATTCAATCAGTTCGGACAAGCTTAAATTATTTTGTTGGAGAATAGTCTATAATATCTACCTATATATTCAGTTTTTATTAAAGATGTGCAGTTTATATAAGACATTCAGCTCATCTATCATCTTGTCAGAGTCCTAATAAATCTAAAAAAATCTGATGAGTCATTGCAGTTCTGTAGTGTGAGATGTATATTTTTTTTCAGGTTTCATAGTGATAAATGATCACTTTGTTGGTGCAGGAACCAGATCCAACACAGGATGAAAGGAGGTAAGGAAAAGAAGGATGAGAAGGAAACCAGACCTTATCAAATTACTGGGTCACCTTGATTGGGTGAGATCTATTGCCTTATTAACTCTCTGTCCGTCCCTTTGGTTGTTATGGTACAATGTCTCTCTTAGAACTCCTTTCTCGCATATAAATCTATGTGTGTGATTACCACAACAAACTTCTGCAATGCACCAGAATATAATATGACCTTCTCACCTCATCATTACATGAAATTCCTCTTCAAAAGGTGCTTGATCTCTACTTTCTTTTTAACCTCGGGCCAGGCCTGCAGGAACGGCTTGATAGAGCCCGTCTGAATGAGAAACAGGGGACGACAGGAACCTAATGGATTCCGGGTCATTTGTAATGTGCATGTAAATGCAATAATGGCTCTGGAATTAAAGCTGCATATTTCTAACTCTGAGGCACAGAGTCATTCGAATGGATCCCTCATTATACTGAGACCAGGGAAAGGGACACAAGGGGGGAAAGCCATTTATAGGGAGAGAGGGGGATTATAACACCTGGCTGATGCAAGGGACAATCATTTTGCAGTGTATATGACCTTGCACCTGTGGATGGAGGTATAGTGGGGTAGACCGTCCTTCTTTTGACAGGGTTTGATTAAGTAGGTGTACCTCCTGCCAGGATGGTGACGCAAGCTGGGGAGAGTCAACATGACTTGATTCTGGGTTGTTTAGAAGGCATTTCATTGTTAATCTGTGTTCTTGGAGAAACATTTTAGATTTGCAGTTGAAAAGTAAAGATTGTGGGAATGAACTTAGAACGTTGGCTTGATATAAAACCATCCTTGCCTGCAACTTTAAAAGTGTAAAGGTTATGTAGGATAGATAGATATGTTATAGATATGTCGGTAGGTTCCCATTATAGGTAGTAGGCAGGTAGGTTATAGATAGATGTGTTGGTAGGTAGAAAAATAAATATGTAATTTATACATTTGTAGGTAAATAGACAGGTCATAGGTAGAGAGGTAGTTAATTAAATAGCAGGTAGATAGGCAAGTTATAGATGGGTGGGTAGGTAGGTAGGTTACCTTTATAGATAGGTGTTGGGTAGGTTGGTAAGTAGTTAGGTAGATTATAATTTTACAAACCGAAAAACAATATTTCACGAACATTCAGAGTCATATTCTCAACATTTGTAAATGTAAATTTTTTTTTAATTTTTTTTTTTTAATTTTTTTTTTTAAAGGGGATACAAGTGGATGTAGCATGACAGTACTTGGAGGAATAATAGTCAGAATGGTTCTATTTATGTCTGGGAATTGTCGGAATTTTTGCATTTTGGTCATCCACTGCTGGGAAAGCTTCGGTCAAATCATTTAGAAAATATATTTTACTATTAGGAAAACAAAGGATAAGTAATAACAGCATTTTGCCTTTTGTCAGGCCAACATAATTGTATCAGCTGTTTGCAGCTGGAATAGCAGAAACCACTATGATGGAAAACCACACTCTGGTACATTAGTGGTATGATCCTTTTCAGAGGGAATTTGCAGTTATACTGGCAGTAAGACACAGCATTACTAATGGAGGATGCTGGAGTGTTTTCTTGCTATTCCTCAGGCGTCATGGCAACGCTGTTTAATGGAGGGGGTTAGTTGTCTTATCAGAAAATGCAATCTGCTGAGTTTATTGGGGGAAGAGGACATATTGCGGGCATGATGGGAAATTTCCATCACCTGCTTTTTCACTTACACTTCACCACACGTCTACATTTGAAGGTGAGCACACTTCCAAGGATAAACACCCTTTGGCAACACTGATTAATTCAAATGTGTACTTCAGGGATCCTTTATGACATGTATGATTGTGTGTACACAAACACACATTAAATGCCATTCAAAGCTCTCTGGAGGCCTGTGTCTTTGCTGTTTCAGTCACATAACCCGAAGCGTGCTGGGGTCATATCCAGCCTAATCCGTGTTCATAGAACAAACACTGCCTTTATTTATTAATGAATCATAAACAGGAGCTCCAATTGATACTCTTGGAGGAATGCATTTCTGTAGCAAAAAGAGGGGTAAATTATTAAGGTGCTATGATTCAACATGGCAATATAAAGCGTTGTGTTTGTGAATGTGTTTCTATGCACACAGAAGGTGACATTCAGTCCATTACTTTAGTGGGAGCAGTTTTAATCTCTGGCCACTTGATGGCAGAAGACACTACATGAACAGACTTATAATCAATATTAGTCACATGTCATTAATCATGCAATGGATGAATGCATATAAGAGCCCTTTTATGAAACAGCTTGAATTACATAAATGCCACAGTATTATAACACTAATGTTTATCAAAGTGACCTCATTTCAAATTAAAGCAGAAAATGTCAGTGCTGCTATCCACAAGTGGTTAGGGATTTTGAACTACACGGCTGAGAATCTAAAATGAGAATTGACTGGAAGGCTACTGATGGACATAGTTTCCCTTACAGTAATGTACTGTGGCCATACCATGGTACATTGATATACATGGATCAGCCAAAACATTAATACCACCTGCCTAATATTGTGTAGGTCCCCCTTGTGCCACTAAAATGAAGCCAACCTGCATCTCAGAATAGCATTCTAAGATGCTACTCTTCTTACCACAATTGTGCAGCGTGGTTATCTGAGTTACCGTAGACTTTGTCAGTTCAGCAGTTCAATGTCAGAGATCATCAGTTACAGAAATACTCAAACCAGCCCGTCTGGCACCAACAATCATCAATGCGATTATCTAATCAGCCAATTGTGTAGTAGCAGTGCGGTGCATAAAATCATGCTGATAAGGGTCAGGAGCATCAGTTAATGTTCAAATCAACCATCAGAATGGGGTAAAAAATGTGATTAAGTGATTTAGACAGTGGCATGATTGTAGGTGCCAGAAAGGCTGGTTTGAGTATTTCTGTAACTGTTGATCTCCTGGGATTTTCACACACACAACAGTCTCTAGAATTTACTCAGAATGGTGTCAAAAACAAAAAAAACATCCAGTGAGCAGCAGTTCTGTGTATGGAAACACCTTGTTGATAAGAGTGGGCAACAGAGAATGGCCACACTGGTTTGAACTGTACAATTGTGGTGAGATGAATGGTATTCTGAGATGCGGGTTGGCGCTGTTTTGGTGGCACGAGGAAAATGCTCTCCATAACCACATACCTTGGAAAACGATGACGTTAGGAAAATGAAAGTGGGGTTTTTCATTGAAAACTATGGCTAATCTGTGTTCATTTGAAACGGTGCTCTACTCTACACTACTGCTTACTTTGGAAAACGACTACGTTTTCAGGTTCCTAAAGTCATTGTCTTCCAAAATACGATATTAAGTATTTTCGAAAGGCTTATGATTTTGGTGGGGGAATCCACCATGCTAGTGTAGATAACAGCCATACACATAGCAAAAATAATGCACTTTAAACTTTCAAACAAAAACATATAAGTTTGCATGTGGCCTCTACTTGGAACAAATGAGTTATATCACACCAAAGGTTGGAATGAGAGAGAGAGAGAGACAGGTGATGGAGAATAAGACAGCAGTGATGGAGGAAAGAGAGGGTCTTATAATTAGTCGTTAGTGTTCCTGATGGTACATTTTCATGATGTGGCTTTGAGATGGTGATTAACACTGTTTTTTTCCACCCTCTGACCATCTGGGCAGCAGCTTAATGGACCACTGCAGTCAGCCCACTAACCAACCGGCCATCTTTCATTGCGCCATCTCTGATCATCTTGCCATGCTTTCAAGATCTCTAGTTTTAAGCTCATTGAACTGAACGAGACATTCTTCAGAACCATAAATGGGTTCTAATGGACCAATCACTTCCACACGTTTGCATTTGTAGCTTTTATACATGTGTTATAAGGCTGAGTGGATGATTTGCAATTAATTCTATTCAGAGTTGGAAGGAAGGGGGAGGTGGGTGTGGAGGAGAAAACCAAGAGATAAAAATACTCCTCCTATTTTTATGAGCCGCCGGAATTCTAATCCAGGAGGAATGACGCATCAGTCCAATCCATTAACAGACCAGAGGATCGAATATCACTTTTTTTTTTGTCTTCTATTCGTCTTCATATTCTTTTGTTAGATCAAAGGCACTCTTCCACTTCGAGGCGTTCACCGAGTTAAAACGCATGATCAGGTTTCATCAGTTTTCTGCAGTTGCAAAACAAAAGCACCAAAAATGTTTTTATCTCATCCCTTCATTAACATGTTCATTAACCTCTGCTTTTCTATTAAACATCAAATCTGTCTTCTTTTGATGTTTTTCCTCTTACATGGATAAAGTCACCCTAAAATGAAAATGGTCAATTATGTTGTTAAATGTATGACTGACTTTTTCTGTGGAATGCAAGAGGAGATGTTTAGCTGTGTGTTAGCCTCAGTCAGCATTCACTTTCATTACATCTTTTTCAAGACAATGAAAGTCAATGGTGACTGAGGCTAATATTTGGCCTAACATCTACTTTTCTGTTCTAGTGAAGAAAGTAATACTTTTTCAGAGCAACATGAAGGTGTATAAATGACAGAATGTTCATCTTTGGGTGAACTATCCCTTTAACTGTCTTTCTCTTTTGCTTTCTACATATCTGTCTGCTAACCCAGTTGTTCTGGACAAAAGTAGAAACATTGGGGGAAGTGGGGCAGTAGTGCAGGCAGCGTAGTAAGTATATGTGTCTTTATTTTGTGTCATTCTCAGCGGTTAGCCATTTATCTGTTCTACTTGTATCTATGTATCTTGTGTATGCCACACAAAATTAGTGGAACATTCTGTGCTCATATGCGTGTTTGCATGTGTAAAGGCTAGTGTTTTCTTTCCTGTGATGTATTTCCTATTGAAATGGGTAGCGGGACATTTGAAAGCAAAAAAAACAAACAAAAAAAATTAACACCCAACTCCTTTAAGTGTGGATTATAGTAAGTTCAAAATGACACTACTGGGCACCATGAAGCAGCCATTCCAAAATATTTTCAATAAAATAGTCAGGCAATTGTGCAAACATCCATCATGTAGGTAAGTATGCACCTTTCAAGCAAAAGTATGCACACACACCTGCAACATGCCTCATCAGCTCAGATGCAGACTGGAGGATGATTGGGTTTCAAATTCAAGTTTGACCTGTCAATCCCAGCATTCCAAACCTGATGAAATTCCCATCAGCCATCAGTGGTGAGATCAGTCCACAGACAGTGAAATTACTCACTACTACATCAGCACATGTACCAGTAACCATCTGCCATTAAGGGTACAGACTCAGAGGCTGGTTAATAACATGCGTATTGAATTAAGGGGAACAAGCTCTTGAGTTTGTTTGCGGTGAGGATACTGAGGATAGTAACCATAGGAGAAGTCCAGAGACAGACTATAGGTCCATGGCGTGTTCACTTGTGAATGGCATGGCAGCATAATTGAGGTGCACATTTTGCAGTGTATGATTGCGGTAAAACCATCAGGGACAGGAGTGGATGAGATGTAATCAGATGCCATCTGTAGAAATGGGGTTGATAAAAGATGGAAAGAAATAGAGAGAGAGAGAGGAAAGGCATCAAGTAAAAAAAAAAAGTAGAACAGACCAGGCACATCAGCTACTCCTGATCCCAGAGCAAGGATTCGAAAATGTTTTGGTCAGCTTGGACACGTACAGGGTTATTCTTTTTCCATGCCACCTGTGATGAACTGAAAGGCCTTCTTTTACCTTTTCATCCATCTTTTGCAACATGATCACACTTGAGCATAATCACTTACTAGTGCGGTTCAGAGGTTGGACTTTTCCCTCGAACATAATATTTTTACTCGACTGATGCTTAGGTTTGGGGATTGAGGGGGGGCGGGGGGGTTAAGTTTATAAATATGCATTCCTCTTCACTGTATTACAGCCTCTACAGCTGAAAACACCTCGCTTCACTACTCCCTTTTGGCACCCCTGTGGACAGTAAACCTAGAAAATGGAGCTCACAGATGCCCATACACCCAACTTCACTTACTGCCTTGGCCCCTTGGGGCAGTGTTTCACATTTCAGTAAGTACAGACCGATTTTAACTGAAGTTTATCTGCTGTGTCACTGTGAGATCAGTCTGCTCATGTTATGACACTGTTCTGCTTGGAGCGTATAAACACGCTTCCATCAGCGGGTTTGAGCGCATAAACACATTTCCATCAGCGAGAGATAGAGAGAGACTGGCACATTTCTAATGTGATGCCAATTGAGATTGGTTATTCATTAGGCCAATTACAGGCCGCTGGAGAGGAGAGCGCTGGTATGGGGTTCAGGAGGTGACGAGACGCTCACCTGATTAAATAGAAAAATGACAGTTTTAACTTGAGCAAGGCGGTGGAGTAATTAACAATTACTGCACATTCATTGCTTAGCACAGATGTTAATTAAACGTGCAATTCTACTCAAATGGAGAACAGAACATCAGACTGGTGGACCAGAAAGACCAAGAGCTCCTTACACCTGATGCCAGGGGGTGTGAACACTGATCAACAGCATTGGCAGAGGACTGCTGTTCAAATTAAAAAGACAATTAAAAGAAAATACAAGCCTATAACATTACCACCACTAGTGGCAATAAGTAGAATTGCAATCTGTTTGAGCAGACCGATATCATTGGCTCAACAACCCATGATGTCAGCTTGGGGGGGGACTAGCTGTTAGGCCAAACAATGGAAGATGGTGGAATGTTTGGTAAAGCAATAAGCCACAAGAGGCTCGAAACATAATATGGTTTCAATCAACATTTGTTTTAATTGTACAGAAAAAAGACTGGTGGGACTGATGGAAAACATTGTGCCAAACATCTCCTTTTGTGCTTCACCAAAGAAAGAAGGTCATACACATTTGGAACAACATTAACTTATTACATAATTACAATTATTAAATGTATTTATTTAAATAATTGGAAAAACGATTCTTCCATGTATTTCTTGAGCCTAGCTGTGGGCTGTATACACATAAGAAATTACTCAACTTGCTGTACCTTTAAAGAATGTATTTTTCCCTAAAAATTATTTTTAAACAATTCTCTTTAGTGTCATTATCGGCACAGAAATCTCAAACTTTAGTTACACTTCCCAAAGTTTTATTCAAGTCTCATGGCTTTAATTTACCCATAAATCGAAATAGAAGCAGCACAAATACACATTTGTCAGACAAGAGAACAGTCTATGATTGTAAGTGCACAGTAGACCACTATAGTTTTTCTGTGATACCCGAAAAAACTACTAAATGAGAGAGCAAATGAGAATGAAGACTCATTTCACATTTGCATTTCAGTTTTCCAGTAAAATGGATAGTTCCCAAAAATGAAAATGTATCATGCTTGTGACATCCCAGATTTGCATGACTTTCTTCTGCACAACACAAATTATGATTTTAAGAATATTTAAGCTCTGTAGGTCCATACAATGCAGTGAAAAAAGTAAATGGTTGTCAGAAATTTGAAGGTCTAAAAAGCACATTGAGGCATTATAAAAGTAATCCATATGACTCCAGTGGGTAAATCCATGTCTTCAGAAGCGATATGATAGGTGTGGGTGAGAAACGGTTTAATATTGAAGTCCTTTTTTACTATAAATCTCCACTTTCCCTTTCACATTCTTTTGTTTTTGGTATTTCACATTCTTCAGAAATATTGCCACCTACTGGGCAGGGAGGAGAATTTATAGTAAAAAAATACTTGTTGCTCACCCACACCTATCATATAGATTTAGTCATGTATTAAACCTTGCTGTCAATTGGATTATTTTTGTATTGCTTCCTTTGTGTGCTTTTTGGAACTTCAAAATTTCTGTCACCATTCACTTGCATTGTATGGACCAAAAGAGATGAGATTCTCTTCTTTAATATTTGTGTTCAGCAAAAGAAAGAAAGTGATACATATTTGAGAAGGCATGAGGGTGAGTAAATGATGAGAGATTTACATTTTTTAGGTGAACTATCACTTTAAGAAGACAGAGGTGTTTACGGTTAAGAGGCTGTGGCTGGCACTCCCTCCATTTGAATAATTCATTCTGGGTACTTTATGCATAAAGAAGTGCAAACACTTTGAAATGTTGTAGACCAGCAGAGAGACAGACAATTGTGGTCTCAAGAGTGTGGACTTGAGCACACACTCTCGCACATATCAACACACATTTTACATCTTTCTGTTGGACCACCATTTTACACAGATACACTCACTACAGCATCAATGAATAAACAGTATCCCACAATTCCAGGCTATCCTCACCAGTCCAGCGCTCGTCTCATGTTGAGTTTCCTAGGAGGAAATAATTTCCTTAATCCATGTTGGTTATCTTTGAAGACATCTAAAGTATGTATGATGATAAATATGCAGAAAATACAAAATTATACATTACTTTGGGAAAATGGAACAAAAATATTGATGTCTCATTTACATTTCCTACCATACTTTGCACAGGACTGATTTGAGGGAGTGTGTGTTAATTTAGTGTATTTCTATGCAAAATAGAAAAAGTAGCAGACTTGTTAGTATTAAAAGTTCTTTTATGCTGGAATTTAGAGGTGTTTTGGAGGTTACCATTGTGGAGTAGAGTGGAGCTAATGGTTAGGTCAAGGATAGGAATAAAGCAATTTACAAATTATAGTGCATTGCTTTAATCAGAGAACATCAGTGTAGTGACTGATTGAGGATTATGAAACCCTCAGAATCACCCTATATCACCCTTTCTTGTCATCCTATACAAAAGATATATAATATGCCAAGACCTATTATTGCTAACCTATTAATATGCCAAGACCTATTATAGCTTTGCAAGGTTATATGAAGTCATTTTAACATTTTAATCTCTGTAAAATTAATTCGTTCACCAAGGTCTATCATAATTTGTTTGCAGATGCCATTCAGATGTTTTTGTACAGTATGTGACTTACTGTACAGTGTCCAAATCCTTTTTTTGGTCACTGGACAGTATATACACATGCATACAAACGATAATTAGGAGCACAATAGGTTGTTAAAATGGAATAGAACAATAGCATTATCCTCTGGTTCCTTTTTATCATACACACATGCATACAGTTTTTTTTCCAAGCAGCCTCTCCACAGGAGGGCTATAAGGAGTAATGTATGAGTGTGGGTGTGTAATTAGATGGAGGTCTGCTCGTCCTTTTTGGGTGACACTGACTCATGGAGAGCCTCTCAGGCTGTTAATAGATGGCTTGTTTGTGTGCCCAGCTCCTGTACACGTCCTTGGGTGGGTGAAGGGCCTTTCCTTTTGTCTCTGAGGATGTTGGGGCCACTTACAGATCAGTGGTCATTTATGGCACTTTTCCACTGCACGTTACGGTTCGACTAGACTCTACTCTCTTTACTTTTCTGAGCTTGCTTTTCCACTGCTGTTTAGTGCCGCCTCAATGTGGGTGGGTTTATAGGCTGATCGTCATTGTTGCGACACCTCTACTGTCATGACATCATGGAGTGACGTTGTGGGCTAAAGCACATATATGTAATCAGAAGGTTGCTGGTTCAATTACCCACATCCACCACCATTGTGTCCTTGAGCAAGGCACTTTACTACAGGTTGCTCCAGGGTGATTGTCCCTGTAATAAATGCACTGTAAGTCGCTTTGGATAAAAGCGTCTGCCAAATGCATAAATGTAAATGTATACGCAACTTAAAAAGTAGTTTTTATGCTGCATAAAGTAGTTGTTGCATGGGAATTTTACACAAAGGGTAACCGTTAAATTGGCCTGGTTGTTTTAGAATCAAGCTTTCCAGTAGCTGGTCAACTAAATAAAGTGCATCCGGAAAGTATTCACAGCGCTTCACTATTTCCACATTTTGTTATGAAAATAATGAATTTAATCCATTTAGGAATAAGGCTGTAACATAACATAAAATGTGCAAAAAGTGAAGCGCTGTGAATATTTTCTGGATGGACTGTATATTTGTGGATGCCACTTTGGCTTAACAGGTCACTAAGCTTGGCACAAGTTAGGCATCTAGTGGCTCTGATGGAGGCCCCATGGCACTAGGTGTTTCATCTGTCAGCCTGTCTTTTGCTCTTCCAGTCTCTTTCTCTATTCCTCAGTCGGTCAGACTCTTCATTCAAAGGACTTGTACTTCCCCTGACAAGCTCTTTTATCTGGGCTGAATGCAGAGTGCACTTGTTTTCCCTGCACCCTTTGTGCTAACCTCTCAACCTCAATCATTCATGAAAAAAAGAAAACACACAACAGCTAGGGGAAATGGAGGCAAATAATAAGAGAATGGACACACTGACTAGTTTCACTTCATAGTCAGAGCTAGTTCTATACTGCCTAATGTGTAGCTTAATACTGCCTTAAAATTATAACCCTCCCCCCAACAATACATATCAGTCCTGGTCAGTAGGAATAGTTCACCCAAAAAGAACAATTCTGTGATTTACCCATTCTTATGTCTTTCCAAGTGCATATGACTTTCTTTCTCAATGGAACACAAAAGGAGGTGTTAGATGTCGGATGGATGCTGTCAAGTCCAAACGTGACAAAAAAGCTCTCATGTATTGTAAAAGTAGTTAATATGACCCTTGCACTTTATTCCAAGTCTTTTGAAGCCATGCGATAACATTGTCTAGGGAACAGACTGAATTAAAATGTATTATTCACTGAAAATCTATTAAAGAGAACGGCAGTGGAAGTGAAGACTTTCTTGAGGAATGCACTGAGGAAACATTGAGTTAATTGCCTTTATGGCTATCTGAGAATGCTTGCCTTCATGTTCCGTATATTGAACATACCACTTGTATAGGCAGTTCAGGGGGCCATGGTTACATGCCAGGCCCAGACAATAGTTGTCAATGCGCTAGAACCATCTAAAACATTTTAAGAGTGCATAATGCATCTAAATGCAACAACTCCACTGAGTATAATTGATCAAAACTACCAAGGGGTCAATCAAAAGTTTTTATCTGGAAACATTCCTTTTACAAACACATCTGAGAGGCAGAGATGTGTAATGAAGAGAAAGAGAGTAAAATACCTAGTGATTTTGCCTACATAACTTGTAAACACTTTAAGGGCAAATGTTTTGCAGTGCTTTGTTTCGTACCATTGAGTCTGTTAATGACCCATCAGCTGGGTGCTACTCTGTGGGCTGTTTTTCATTTGTAAATGGGTTTTCACTCATCTGCATTGCTCCCTCCCTCCCAAAACTTTCATCCACCTGCTCCTTACAGCCCATTCTAACTAGCACACTGACTGTTTCTACGGTCCAGTCTGTTTTTAAGGAGGCCTCCAATGCGTCGTACAAATTGGATACTTAGCCTCCTCTCTGGCATTGATCTTTCTTCTCAGACGTCAGTTGTTATTCATAACATTGAAGAGAAGTGGGGATGAGATGGTCTATTTACTTTAATTAGCTTTGAGAAAATAATCCCTTTTGTGCTGGAGAGCATATTAGAAGACATCAAAAGTTTGCTGACCTTAATGGAACAGTTCACCCAAAAATTACAATTCTCTCATCCTCATACACACCCTCATGCCATCCCATATGTGTATGACTTTCTTCTTCTGAACATAAAATAAGATTTTTAGAAGAATATCTCGGCTCCATAAAATGAAAGTGAATGTTGGTTAGAACAGGTAATTAAAGGTAATCCTTACAATTTAGGTGGTGTAATTCATGTCTACTGAAGCAATCGAATTGGTTTTGTGTAAGAACAGACCAAAATGTTATTCCTTTTTCACTATAAGTCTTGACAGCGATCATGATTTCAAGCTCGATTACACATCCAAGTGCCATGTAGCGCTCTGCTCTTGTGTCAGATTAATGTAATCTAGTTTGAAATCATGATCGCACCTAGAGAATGCAATGGCAAAATATACTGTGAAAAGGAGTTATCGGTTTGTTCTCAACCAAAACCAATTTTATCGCTTCTGAAGACATTGATTTAACCATTGAAGTTGTATGGATTACTTTTATGCTGCATTTTTGATATCTGGACCTTCAGAGTTTTGGTCACCATTCACTAGCTTTGTATGGACCTATAGAGCTGAAATATTCTTCTAAAAATCTTAATTTGAGTTCAGCAGAAGAAACAATTGCCTCCACCTGGGCTGGCATGAGGGTGCGTAAATGATGAGAGAATTTTAATTTTTGGGTGAACTATCCCTTTAACTGAACCAACTGTCACACATTGTAGGTTTGGTTTTGGTCATCATCCTACGGAGGTACATTTTTAGAGAGAATTGTGCTAAATATTTGGTAATAGATCCAGGCCTGTAACTACCATTAAGGTTGGGAATTGAGAATCTATTTTTACAATAAAAACAAAAACAAAAAAACACTGGAACCGAATCAAGACACTTGTTTCTGCTAACAGTTCTTGAATGTAGATGTAGACTGAACTCTAAACACACAACATTAAAATGTTACCAAATAAGAATTGTTTTCTATTTTAGTGTTATGTTTAGTTTGTAGATGGGATAAATGATTGGGGATTACCGAAGTAAAAAAAAAAAAAAAAGCAAATATCTGGGTTACAATGAGGCACTTGGAAGTGAATGGGGCCAATCTATGAATGTTTAAAAACTAACTTTTTCAAAAGTATAGCCACATGACGTAAACGATATGCATGTAAAAATGATTTTAGTTTGATAAAATCTCTTACTATCCTTTTCTGTGTAAAGATATAGCCATTTATACAACTTCATTGCCATGACAATGTAATGTCAACAAACCCTATAAATGACTGTAAAGATTATGATTTAAGCAACTTTACAGCTCAAATAATACATGAGTTTTAACAAAGTGGTTTTTTAAAATAAGCTTCACACTTAGACTCCAGCCACTATTGTTAAATGCATTTCGGGTGCCAGAGCATCTGACATCAAATCAAATTTACAAGTTCTGGCTAATTCTAAACGTAGATTTTCTAAAATTGTTATTCATGTCGGCACTAACGATGTCCGGCTTTGCCAGTCGGAGATCACTAAAGATAATTTTAAAGAGGTGTGTGAATTTGCAAAAATTATGTCACTGTTTAAGACACTAATATGGTCTGGTCCCCTCCCTATTCGTCGTGGTGACTAGGTTTATAGTAGATTAGTGTCACTGAATGGCTGGATGTCTAGAGAATAGAATAGGATTTATAGACAATTTGAAGAGTTTTTGGGGTAGACCTGACCTGCTAAAGAGAGACAAACTCCATCCCTCCTGGGAAGGTGCTGCTCTCCTCTAATAATTTGGCTCAAAAATCATAATAATGATAGTATTTGACTAACTGGGACCCAGGTTAGGAAGCAGACAAATTGGTTAATACGAACATCTGCTAGCTGCATTGAGACGTCACATAAACTTCAACACATAGAGGCTGTATCACCGAGATATCATATAGAGACTGTGTCTGTTCCCCGAACTACCAAACACAAAACCCTCACTAAATCATTTTTTAAAAAAAATTGATTTCGGCCAAACTTAAACAAATTGAAGATAAACATAATATAAAGATAAGGCTGCTAAACATTAGATCTCTTTCTACCAAAGCACTAATTGTAAATTAAATTCTAACAGATCATAGTTTGGATGCACTCTGTTTGACTGAAACCTGGCTTTGTAATGTTTAATGTGTTTCATGTATTCCATGTTTTTTATTTGGAAAAGTTTAGTTCCTGTATCCCTAGTCATGTGATTCCTGTTTCCCTCCATATGTCTTGTTTTCATTGGTTTATTGTCTTGGTACTCATTATCAGTTCTAGTTTGTCATTGGTTTAAGTACAGTGTATATTAGTCTTGTTATTTTGTTTATAGTTCTGTCTGTTCATTGGTTGTCTTGTTACCCATGTCTGTGTATTTAAGCGCTCATGTATTTCCCTTGTCAAGTATTGAATGTGTATGTTGGTAATGTCGTTATATCTATTCATGCCAAGTCTATGCCACTTTATGTTAAGTCAAGTTCATGTTTATGTTCACATTGTTTAAGGTTTTTGGATTTCACGTTTGTAAATAAACTGCACTTGGGTTCTTCATCTTCACATCATCGTCTTCATGATTGCCAGTGCCAGCAGTGTTACAGGCTTAAACCGGATGAATATATTAGTTTAAATTAATCTACTGCCCCAGGATATTGTTATAAACATTAGCCAATCAGCTAATGTTACTCAATCTACACCACGCTATCATTCAGGTAGAACTATTCTTTCGACCACTAAAGATAGCTTCAATAATAATCTACCAGATCTATCTCATACACTCAGTAAACCCCAAGGCATAGAAGAACTTGATGAAATAACAGAAAATATAAATACAGTCATCTCTAGCACCCTTGATGGTGTCGCCCCCCTTCGTTTAAAGAAAATGAAAGAAAAAAAAAAAATGTTCACGCTCATGCTGTCAAGAGAGTAGCTCGGAAAATGGAGCACAAGTGGAAGAACACAAAATGAGAGCTATTTTGAGGTGCATGGAAGGATCATGTCTGTTTAGACAGTTACTAAAAGCTGCCAGGTCAGCATATTTTAGCAAACTCATAGAAAATACCCACAACAATCTTAGGTGTTTATTCAGTACTGTGGCTAAATTGTTTAGGAATAAAGTCTCAACAGAACCAGAAATTCAGTCATGAGAGTAATGACTTCATAAATTTCTTTACTGATTAAAATTGTAATAATCAGAAATAAAATTGGAATTATGCAATCACCTGTCATAGCATGTCTCATAATTTTCTGCACATGCTACTTCAATCTATCGCTGTTATAGGTCATGAAGAGCTAACAAATCTTATCGAAACATCAAAAGCCACAACATGTTTGTTAGATCCAATACCAACCAAGCTCTTAAAAGAGGTTTTCCCTGTAATCTCAGAACCTCTTCTTAATATTATTAACTCCTCGCTATCCTTAGGACATGTCCCAATAAACTTTAAAATGGCAGTCATCAAACCACTTATTAAGAAGCCACATAGACCGATTTCAAATCTCCCATTTATGTTGAAAATACTAGAAAAGGTAGTATACTCCCAAATATGTTAATTTCTACAGAGAAATAATGTATAAAATTTCAGTCAGGATTTAGGCCTCATCACAGTACAGAGACTGCACATATGCTCTTCATGAGTTACAAATGACTTGCTCTGATCATCTGATCGTGGCTGCATTTCTCTTCTAATGCTTTTAGATCTTAGTGATGCATTCAACACGACATATCAAGAATTATGTTGGCATTTGTGGAGTTGCATTAGCATGGTTTAGACTGCTACCACTTTGTCTATGTAAATGAGGAATTGCCAAACCTAAAAAGAGATCAGGTTTAGGGCCTCTGCTTTTCTCCTTGTATATGCTTCCCCTGGGAGATATTATCAGAAATCATGGAATAATTTTCCACTGCTATGCCGACGATACCCAACTTTATATTTCTTCAAAACCTGAAAAGATTTCAAATTACCAATGTTTGTAGAACAGCATTCTTCCACCAAATATTGCTAAATTACGACATATGCTCTCTGTTGCTGATGCTGAAAAACTCATTTATGCATTCATGATGTCAAGACTAGATTAATGTAATTAATTACTGGGAGGATGTCCAGCAATTGGTTCAAAATTCAGCAGCCAGAATGCTGACTAGATTTTATCATTGTTACATTGGCTACCTGTTAAATTATGTATTAATTTTAAAATTCTGTTAACTACGTACAAATCTTTGAATGGTCTAGCTCCACAGTACTTAAGTGACCTTCTAACACACTAGGCTATATTCCATCATATTCATTACGATCACAAAATTCTGGCCTGTTAATAATTCCTAGAATATCAAAATCCACAAAAAGAGGTAAATCTTTTCATATTTGGGTCTTAAACTGTGGAAAAGTCTCCCTAACACTGTTTGAGATGCAGACACACTCAGTTTAAGTCTAGACTAAAGACTCATGTATTTAGCCAGGCATACAACTAATTTATCATTCATCTTACAATTAGGCTGCTTTAACAGGTCTGCTGGAACCAGAAATGGTGATCATGATCTATAACTCTGCAATAAATTGAATGGCATCTATGCTAATATTATTTTATTTATTTCCCTGTCTCAAACTCGCGACTCCTATCCTGAGGTCACCAGAACCGGCTGGATCAAGCTCCATTCCTGCTTTGTGTTAGACTCCACTGCTATGTGTCAGGCCAATGAAAACCATGCTGATGCCTTTCAATATTTTAAAGCTAAATATCTTGTCTTATGTATCTAATTTGAAATCCCTGTTGAATGCCCTCACGTTATACCCTTGATTACATAAGCCATTTAACATGGTTTAGTTCAATCAGAAAATGTTGATTATAATCTCTGTGGTATAATAATTTTAGGATGGGATGATTTCATGGATATGAGTTTTTTGTGGAAAGGGACTGTGTGGGGTTGAAGCAGCGTTTTGATTGTGGTAGACAGATACAGTATGAGGGAGACAACAATGGTGTCTTGCTCATGGTCACTGTCTCATTGTTTCAAAAGTTTGAAAAAGCGGTTACCATGACGACAGTCACATGCGTTCTGCTGGGGTAATTCAGTTTGAAGTACCATGACCATGTCTGTGTGTTTCTGCTAAAGTGCTAAATGTGACCTCGCTGATTCTCTGACACATTTTATTCTGAATTTCGTTGTGATAGCAGTGGCCTTTTTGGGAGCGATGCTTCGTGCCTAATGAGAGAAGCCTCTTAATGTTTTGCAAAAACAGTTCTGATGTTCTGTACTGTTCCTTTTTTAAAGTCATCGTACAATGACATATACAACCCATTTTACTTCTGTAATCTGATGTATTTCAAATGAAACGGGATAATCAATAAAAATAATGGGGCGAAACTTGAATTTATCCATCTGGAATTGATTGGATCGTAAAAAAAGTGATGTTGGATACTAGAATGGAACCAGGTGGTTTGAGGGGAGGGGCTGAATAATAAGAGGAATTGGTTACGTTCACCAAAAAGCAAAGATCTTTCAGAGGTAATATTTTTTTAGTAATATTCTTTTAAATAGATGTATCATGCACAATAAAACCAGAAATGTGTATTGAAATAAATTGGGTTATTTTGATTTCATGTTGACTTTAAAGAAAATTGTTAAGGCATTCTGCTACTGTGCATATATAGTAGTTGCTTGACTAAAATACATCATGCATCCAAAGTTAACTTTTTAAACCTACCAATGGTAATAGGACAAATTTACTGGCCATAAATATTTCTAACATGGACAAAACTGTATTTAGGGGCCAAGTACAGAAGGTGCAAGGCACCTATTTTATCCGTTCGTATTACTATTAGGGGGCAAACACCAAAGGTGCAAAGGTACTTATTGTATCATTAGCATTATAATTATTTGTATTCATCCAATGGGAGTCTATGGCAGCCCATAGAACCGCAAGTAGGAAAATTATTACATTTGGCACGCTGATAGGGGTGGTTGTGAATACACCCCACACAAAATTAGGTGTCTCTAAGACAAACTCTATAGCACCACCACCATATAAAAATACACTTTCTTTTATGTGTACCTTGTGAACCATTTGTCCTAGAAAGAAAATTATTTTTGTGTCTGATTACTCCCCTCCTGATGATTAAAATGAATCCATATACATTGTAACTCTAGCCGCTACTCCTTCAAACAGTACCCAGTTCTGCCAAGCAAGGTCTCAAAATGATCTCCAGACCAAGCCACTGATTAAATAATATGGATTTTGCCATATCAGCCATACTGTCCACCCGCCAAATTGAATCTGATCAAAAAGCGATATATCTTTTAAAAGCATTGTCAGAAATACATTATGTATGCATCATCAACATTATGTCCTGATGATAACTGAGCAGTTTGGAGACAGTGCTACATATATTTCAAAAGATAACCTACACTTGTGTGCTGACTCTAAAGTCTCTTTGCTATGGCTGAGCCATGACAACCAAATGGTGCAGAGTGTTAAATCCTGACTGTAGTTCTGAAGGTTACAGGGTCGATCCCTGCCTCTGAAAGTCATGCTGTAGAACTTTCTGTAGTTATGGTGATTTTGTATCATGCTTACTAGGTTGATGCAGATTTTGATCTCTGTTGAAATGTTACATGAATTCAAATGGTGCAGTGGATAGATCATTGACTTGTGGAATGAAAAGGCATTGTTTCGAATCCATCCTAGGGTGTCGTGAAATTATGTGTTTGTTTGCTCTGTATTTCATATGTGCTCTTTGGGCTGTGCTTAGTGTTGTATGGCGGTCACCTTGTTAATATGCTTGCATATACTGTAAATATATGTTTGATTTTTGCATGTGCTTTGCATGTTTGTAATTGAGAGCATTGTTCCCTCATTTGGCTTTTCAGTGATGGTAATAGTGCACAGCTGCAGGGATACGGTCAGCGTGCCGTGCCTTCTTTTGTCTGCGTGACATCATTCCACCAAAAAAAGCAACAAGTGGGAGTTATAGACAGCAGGGCCTGGCATTTCACCATCTTCCCATAATTAGCTTGTTCTGTTAACACAATCCTGATGTGGGGAAAAAACAGCCCGCTCTCATCCTCTAAATTACACAGTATTTAGATAATTCACGTTTCACAGAGAATTACAGGGATAACACAAAACAGCAGAGGAATTTGGAGACATTGGACTCAACATATTTGTCTATTTGGATTTACCACCAGCACTTGCTCTTCTCTGCTCTGAGGCATTGCAAGATATGCAAATGGTGCAGTTCAATGGTTTATAGTTATGTACGTATAGTACTGAAACCTGCTCTCACACTAACCAATCGAACTGTACTTTCACTCAAACAGCTTCAAATGCAGGTGAAGTGTTGCACCTAGCTTTTTGTCAGACAGTTATGCCAAGGATTTGTATGGTGGTGTGTCTTTAGGGGCCTGAAGCAGGTGGCATGCTCCATTACACCTTTCTATCACTGTCTCCAAACCCCATTTACCCTCAAACAATCACAATTGCAGCTCCAGCAAAGATGACACACACACACACACACACACACACACACACACACACACACACACACACACACACACACACACACATTTACACACTGAAATGCCCCAAACCCTGCTTTAATAATTTTTTAGACATGTTGTCTTTAGAATCTAGCAATTGCATAACTGTATAAACACATATAAGATAAGGAAACTGATACAGGCTAATGGATGAGGTGAAATGAATGATGAATCTCATCACTGTAGGTTCATACAATGCAAGAGACAAGAACATTAAAGCTCCAAAAAGCACATAAAGGCAGCATAAAAGTGATCCATGCAACTCCAGTGGTTACAGTACATTTCTTCAGAAGTGATATGATGGGTGTGGATGAGAAACAGCCAAAAAAGTGAAAGTAACAGTGGAGATGAATGGTGAAAAGGGACTTAAATATTGGTGTTTCTCATCCACACCTATTATATCCCTTCTGAAGAGATGGATTTAACCACTAGAGTCGTATGGATTACTTTTATGCCACGTTTATGTGCTCTTTGGAACTTTGAAGTTCTGGTCACCCATTCATTGCATTGTATGGACTTTAAAGAGCAGAAATATTCTTCAAAAACCCTTTGTTTGTGTTCTGTTGAAGAAAGTCAAACAAATCTGAGATGGCATAAGAGAATTTAATTGGACAAAATCTATAGTGTAAGAGGAGTCATCAGTATTTTTGGAGAATGACAGATTATAAATGTGAATAACTGAGTGGTGGTGGCATAGTGGGCTAAAGCACATAACTGTTAATCAGAAGGTTGCTGGTTCGATCCCCACGGCCACCTCCATCGTGTCCTTGAGCAAGGAACTTAACTCCAGGTGTTGCTCTGGGGGGGTTGTCCCTGTAATAAGTGCACTGTAAGTCACTTTGGATAAAAGCATCTGCCAAAATGCATAAATGTGAATAACTGCACAAATATAATTGTCAACTTTAAGGAGCACACTAGTATAATGATTGCTTCAAAGCTAATAGACATGGACTACAAGCCAAACAAAACTCCAGTTTTTATTGAACTTAATGGAGACTAGTCTCTGCTCATATGCCTGGAGAGGGAGGGAAAGGATCGTGAGACCAGCTATTTTTAAAATTTCATTTTTGTCTGTTTAATCAGTCCTCCCTACTGCCCGGATGTCACTCATGATCTGCAAGGTCATATTTGGCACCCAACAGAGTCTTCTCAGAAAGGAGGAATGATGCATGAGGGATCAGAGAATGAATAAAAGCATGCTTCATGGTGAAAATGTTTGGAAGGGAAAAGTTGAATACCATCGCTTTCATGCCTTGAAGGTAGATGATGCTGCATGCCACAGTGTCTTGTCTGATATACTGTAGCAGCTCAGTTTCACAGTGAAACTGTCTAAAGCTACAATACCTGAGCCTGACAGCCTCCATAACCATTCACTTTAATTGAACGGAAAAGAGCAGCTCAGCCTCCACAGACCATCTCGGGACTGAGTCTAACTCCATGCCGAGAAAAGAGATGCTCTGAACCGGGAAGAGCTTGCTCTTTTCCCAGTTGACCTGAAGCCCTAGACGGCTGAGGTGCCTGAGCACCTGGTCCCTGCAGGCACACAGTAACTCAAGAGTGGGCCAGGATGAGCCAGTCGTCTAGGTAGTTGAGTATGTGGATGCCCACTTCCCTTAGCGGGGCAAGGGCTGCCTCTGCGACCTTCGTGAAGATGCAAGGGGACAGGGACATGCCGAAGGGGAGGACCTTGTACAGATCTCGCCGTCAACCGTAGAAAGGGTCGATGTCGAGGCAAGAAAGAGACGTGGAAATATGCGTCCTTCAGGTCTACTGCTGTGAACCAATCTTGATGCTGGACGCAAGTTAGAATGTGTCTTTGCATGTGCATTTTGAACGGGAGTTTGTGCAAGGCCCGGCTGAAAACCCGCAAGTCCAAGATCGGTCGTAAGCCACCGCCTTTCTTGGGTACGATGAATTAAGGGCTGTAGAAACCCTTCTTCATCTCGGCTGGAGAGACAGGCTCTATCACGTCTTTGAGTAAAAGGATCGCGATCTCCGCACACAGGGTGTTGGCGTCTTGGCCGTGCACCGAGGTAAAGCGACACCGCCAAAAGGGGCCTAGCCGAGTCTGATGTTCCTGGCCAACCAGCGTGATGAGTTGGGAAGTGAAAGCCACGCGTACATGCTCTGTGCGAGGGGCACTAAGCAATTAGTGCACAAATTTTGGATTGCACCATCTCAATCCAGCATCAGACATGCTTGTGTAGCGTCTTGGGTGTGTTGCGTCATAAACATAAAATGTTTAGGTCACTGTGTCAAGTTAAATATAGTTTAATACTCAATCTTTAAACACATCTTGAGATCCCTTAGTTCGCATTTACGCTCCAAGTACAAGAACATGACGCATGTTTGTGTTGTTCTGCTACTGAAGTGTTTTCTTCACTGTATAAAGTAAGTGTTGCTCATACAGCTGAAGTTTCACTTACTGCCCTCTGGAGTAAATGGGTGGTACTACAAGCTTGCATTTCTCAGGACTCTTCCTTTCATTCGGTGCGATTAAATGCATTATTTTTGGTAAAATTAATTGCACTGAATTAATGTGTTAAATCGACAACCCTAATTTCGTCATGAGACATTCTGTACATTTTATACTACTTGTCACGTTCTGATTTGCACTGCAGACAGGTTGCTGTGTTGTGTGATTTACATTTGATGTCAAAACAAGTCAAAGACATTTTTTTAAAAACTGTATTCAACCTGCCTGTTGTGTTTTTATATTGCCAACAAATGGTTATGGTATATTGTTGAGAAGGTTTAGTAAAGGCACACACATTCAGAGGCAATGTCGGGTCATTTCAAACTTGTCACGCTACAAAACATGAAATTAATCGTGAATCATTTTAATTTACTGACAACCCTCAAACATTTGAAATGTAACTTTACATATGAATCTTTCTGGATAACGAAATGATTTACTTTTTTATTTACTGTGCAGATGCAGATCAGTAGAGCTGGCAGGCTTATATTTTTGCATATGAATTAATTGATGCTGCAATATTTTTTAAACACATTTCATTACTGTTTATAATAAGTTAGAAAAAATAATAATAAACATTCAAATCATTGTCGAGTCATGCAGTTCAAGTCAATTCAAGGTTCGAGTCAAGTCAAAGTCAAGTAATTTTCTACATTTAGTCAAGCAAGTCACAAGTCCTTAAATTTGCGACTCGAGTCTGACTCGATTTGTAACACAAGTAGCAACAGAACAGAAACTGTGATTGAGTTACTAATAAAAAAAGTAATTCCTTGAATCACATCATAGTAGGAAAATGTAATTTATTCTGATTATTGTTATGCGTCACACTCAAACTGCTTGTGCTGTGCAGTGACACTGAATGGACGTCAAAAAATAAACCAAGTGCTTTGAAAGTTACAAGCTCTCACTCAGTATAATGTCTGTTACATTACAGCATTGTCAGAATGAACTTTTCCATAAAAGGGAAAATTATTGGCCACTGGATTACATTTTTTACGTTTATGAGGGCAAATAAAAATGTGTCATTGTTTTATTTTTTTATCAAAGCATATTTTATGTTTTGTGTGTAATGCTACTGTTAAAGTAGATATTTAAGAATAATCTCAGATGGTAAAAATAAATATAGAAACCAGTGCATTTTTTGCCCCAACATTTATGAACTAGTGTATTTTTGCTGCCATTTTTACCCCAAGAAATACGCACCCATGCACTCGCGTTCTCAGTGAGATGGCACTGACGCAAAAGGAAACAATATATTCATACACCGGAAATTGTAAAGTGTGAGCAAGCAAACGTTTTCTTGTGTGCATGGGAAAGTTTCTCTTGCTCACGCGACAGTTTTCTCGTTCACATGTGAAAATTTCTTGTGCGCACGCATAAATCTCTGTGGATTTTTTTGGACATTTTTTTCTTATTTTTATCTGTCTATCTATCTGTCTATCTATCATCTCTGACAACCTTATTTGCCAATGACCCTTATTAGAAATCTCAACATACTCCAGTTCCAGCTATATTCAATTGCATGCATCATTGAAACACAATAGCATCCTCAGCATTGTTGAAAGTGATAAATTCTGAAGAAAATTCAGTCTTCAAAAAAACAAGGTAAAAATGCCTTCAGAGTGGTATTTTGGTGAAGAAATACAACATCACTAGAGTGTGTAAGGTATGATCAAAGAGGGATTTGTAGGGTCAAAAAGTCAGTAGACCTGATTGTCCTTTGTCGATAATGATCCAGGATACTAAAAATAGCAGATAATAAGATGAATGTAATGTGATATTACATTTTCTGCAGCTGGACAACTTAATGATCGCATCATTCTGTGTGTGTCTGTGTGCAATGTTCTTTCATTGTTTGTACGAACATCCCCAGCCAATGTGGCGTCACAATACCAGCACCGTTTCTGGGAATTTGGTATGAGACATCTGTTAGGCCACTGATTAAGACTTACAAAAGAGACTCTATAAAATCCCCATAGCAGACATGCTTTTGCCTTCTCCCAATGAGGGAGTATTAGACCGTAGGCGGCCTACACCTTGCTGGCCTTTTCACCTCATTTGAGTGATTAAAGTTAAAATGATGGAATATGATGTTCCACTGGGTGATAAGAATAACAAAGCAGAGGTCCACTGACTACAGTGTAATACTCTTGGCGGGTGGCCATAAGACGTGTGTGTGTGTTTAGATTGAACTCTGGCTGATGTAAGATGGATTATGGCTCCGATGGGAATTCCAGCTGGCTCTCATTTCTCCACTCCCTCCAAAACCCTCATTTTATCTAATAGCGGAATGTTATTAGAAAAGAATGTGTGTGTGAGATTTTTGAAAGAAGAGATCAAAAGAGAGAGAGAGAGAGGTAAAGGGAGTGGAATGATAGTACATTGAAATTAAATACCTCATTTATTTGATCTCCTAAAGCCAATATGTGAACTGTGTCATATATTTAAGCCTCACAGGACTTCTGTAGGGAAATACACTGAAAAAATCAGTACTGGAAGATGGCAGTGGTTCTCAATAGGGCTGGTTAAAAATATAGATTTTCTGATTAATAACAATCTTCGTTTGAATGACCCCAATATCAATGTTTAATATCCCACTAATATATATATATATATATATATATATATATATATATACACTGATCAGCCACAACATTAAAAACCACTGACAGGTGAACATTTATTATCTTGTTACAACGGAACCTGTCAAGGGGTGGGATATATTAGGCAGCAAGTGAACAGTCAGTTCTTGAATTTAATGTGTTGGAAGCATGAAAAATGTGATTGCTAGATGGTCAGAGCATCTCCAAAACGGCAGGTCTTGTGGGTGTTCCCGGTATGCAGTGGTTAGTACCTACCAAATGTGGTCCAAGGAAGGACAACCGGTGAACTGGCAACAGGGTCATGGGCACCCAAGGCTCACTGATGAGCATGGGGAGCAAAGGCTAGCATGTCTGTTCCGATCCAACAGAAGAGCTACTGTAGCGTGAATTGCCGAAAAACTTAATGATGGTCATAATAGAAAGGTTTCTGAACACACAGTGCATCGAAGCTTGCTGCATATGGGGCTGCGTAGCCGCAGATCAGTCAGAGTGCCCATGATGATCCCTGTCCATCCCCAAAAGAGCCAACAATGGGCATGTGAGTATCAAAACTGGACCATGGAGCAATGGAAGAAAGGCCTGGTCTGATGAATTGTGATTTCATTTAGATCATGTGGATGACTGGGTGTGTGTGTGCGTCGTTTACCTGGGGAAGAGATGGCAGCAGGATGCACCATGGAAATAATGCAGGCCGGTGGAGGAAGTGTGATGCTCTGGGCAATGTTCTGCTGGGAAACCTTGGGTCCTGGCATTCATGTGGATGTCCCTGATGGCACTGGCCTCTTTCAGCAGCACAATATAGACTGTGTATGTTATTTGTATTTAAACAGCAGATCCAGATCTTATCTTATGTTATCTTATCTTTGATATTGCGCCCTGCCACACTGCACAAATTGTTCTGGAATGGTTTGAGGAACATGACAAAGAGTTAAAGGTGTTGATTTGGCCTCCAAATTCCCCAGATCTCAATCCCTAAGCATCTATGAGATGTGCTGGACCAACAAGCCTGATCCATGGAGGCCCCACCTCGCAACTTACAGGACTTAAAGAATCTGCTGCTAATGTCTTGGTGCCAGATATCACAGGACACCTTCAGAGATCGTGTGGAGTTCATGCCTCGACGGGTCAGAGCTGTTTTGGTGGCATGAGGTTGACCTACATGATATTAAGCAGGTGGTTTTAATGTTGTGGCTAATTGGTTGCTATATATATATATATATATATATATATATATATATATATAGTTTTACTTTAAAATTGACTTTAGTTTTGGTTGTGATGATTATTATATCTGTCGAGAAAAAGTTATCCCTAGTTATCAGCTGGTTTTGCTTAATGACCCAGATTTTACATAAAAAATCAAGTGGTGACATAATAATATCATATAGAAATGTATTCACATTACCATGAACTGAATAGGCCCAAATATGTGCAGGTGAACTTGTATTTAATGTAGATTGTATTGTATTTTCTTCCACATTGCATAAATTTGTTAATAGTTTTCGAGAATCAGGGAATCTCACTCACTCTATTCATGTTGACATCTGCCTAATTTCATTTAACTTTAATAAATTGACCAATAAATTTGCATCAAAACACAAACTTTATAGTCTTCATGGGCTCACAGCTTTTGATATCAACCAAACAAGATAAGGGAAGTGTTTTCTTCTACATATTAAAAATTGACAAGCCTATTTATTTTTCTATACTAACTACAGTATACACAATTACATGGTTGGTTGAATGTTATAATTTGCACTGAGCATTGTTTTCCCCCTACTGTCCTCGACCCAATCAAAACAGACATGCAACACATTTTTGGGTCACAACCCACCAGTAAAGAAACACTGGGATAGAGGATTGGAGAAATGATGGGGAACGACAGATCTGTCTATCTCTCTCTCTCTGCCTCTGTCTGATTGGGTGTGTTATGGGTCACTTTGGCACCCCTGGTTCACCATAAGTTCAGTCTAGGGGCGTGGCTGACATTTGATGGATTTATGGCAGTTCAAACTTGTTTTAAAAGCTATTTGTCTGGGGAGCGGGATGCTGATAAAAGTGCATTCATCAGAGCGACACCGGAGCTTGAGTGAGGCTCCCACACGCTCCTTTCCACTCATTTTCAAGAGTGATATGACAGAGATGGAGATATACATCACGGCCATGCTTGCGTTATTTACTGAGCTCTGGTCTGCCGAAGTATGTTTACCGCATAATGAGATGCGGTCAAAGGGTTATGTGTATGGAAGGTATGCAACTTCATGCCAGATAACGCCGTTACGATGCACCATCGTCTCACTTGTGACAGTCATTACATCAGTGTGTACATATAAAAAGCGAGCCATTTGTTTTGTTGTACAGTAAGCAGTTTGTATGATTTCAGTGTAAATGTTGTGGCATTTTCAAAACATTATGCTTTTTTTTAACATCCCGACCAACCCGACACAGCAACATTTGCTCCAACAAATGTTTTTTCTATTTATCCTTCTAGAGGGGGGAGAGTTCGGGAAAACTGTTTGAAAGCAATCGTTATTTTTTCAAATCCATTTTGTGATTCTAGTGGTGCAGAAATCAAACATGTCATCTTCAACGCCATGTTTACAAAGTTTACATCATTGACTTGAATCAAGGTGTAGAAATGTCTGCCTGCTTGGCGACTGAAAATAAAATATTGTTGCAATATGGTAATGATTTTCTCAAGCAAGAACAGAGCCATCATATATATGCAAATTTTATTCAGATGGCATGTCTTTAAATACTCTAAAAAATGAGCTTTTGGTTCTTATTTCACCCTGCATATACAAAAAGTTAATTATTCCCAGTCAACAGATCTGACTTCTAACTATGCAATTAATCTTTGCCGATCACAAGGGTAATACTGAGGTGGCACTTATGCAGAATCACTCTGTCGCCTTTGGAAAACTGTTGGGAATGTGTTAGAAGACATTCTGCACACCAAATCACCAGCTGCTTTTTTGACACCTTCCTATATAACTGACACAAATACATACACCACACCTCAGCATATCACATCTCATCGCACTGCTGCACATTCTCTATACAGTGCATTTACTCAATTTCTGAGATTATACTACAGCAATGTGGCATGCTACATTGCATCAACATCTTAAAACAGCATTTTCAAATTTGTTTATAATGTTTATGCTTGCAGTTTTGTGATCTCATATTAATTGAGAGATTACATCACCCTGCAGGACTACTTAAAGGTGAATTGTGAATAATTTCTTTCCTGCATTATGTGCACCAAAAGGAATGGCAAAAGTCATGATTTCCAGAGCACTCTCTGTATTTTCAATGCTTGGGAACATATCTACTCTTGCTGCCTTATTTTATTTTTTATAGTTATCTCAGGTTTCAGAGTAGCACTGCAGTTAAATGGACTGTTACCTCATATATCCCTGATCAAACTTGTGTGACCACCTGCCTGCACTCTGTGCCAGACGAACGTTATTTGAAATGGAGGCATGATGTAATATCTGTTGCTGGTGGTATTGTTTGAGGATAAAAAAGCTTTAATATATTGGCACGGCACTTTGAGATGACATTATACTCTACCAATCTGTTGATGGTACATATCATGCACTGTAGCTGTGATTCTTGGCAGAGAAACATATCACGGTGGCACCGATCCCAGGTCGACGCTACTTTTTGATCATTGACATTTTTTAAATAAAAGGAAATGAAAAGAGAGCATAATTTATTTGAGCAACTGATAACCCTGAATAAACAAGATTTTATATAAATGCATTCTGAAGGTCTGTAGCTTTTGTATATGCTTCTGAAAGCCCCACATTTTTATTAACGGAGTAGTTCACCTTGTAGGAAAATTCTGTTATCATTTACTCACTTGTTCCAAACCTTGTATGACTTTCTTCTGTGGAACACACAAAGAAATATTTAGCTGAAATCCAAGCTGTTTTCCATACAATAATATACTGTACAGTATACACTACTATATATCAATATTTTTCTGTAAAATTAAAATACTTTTTTTTCTATACTTTAAATCAGTAGTTCTTATTTTTTCCCATCATTTTTTAATTGCTTGTGTCATGTGCAATCCTTCATGAGACTGTATTTCATTAGTTCATTAAAGACATGAAGTATAGTCTTAATTTTTTTTGTCCAATTTTCAATACGTTTTGCTTCAAATGAAAGTTTGTTATGGTGTGATTCACCTCACATCAACTGGTTGGTTTGGATCATGGCTTAGAACTCCTTTATGAAGGATTTTAAGAAAGCCCTTTGGAAAAAATTACTTGGAAAAATACTTCCCAAACCAAGACAGCACTGTGAGCGGCACTCATGTGCGTTAGTGGTATGGACTCTTATTTGTTGCTTTTATGGTGCTTTGTGGCCTGTCAGTAAAAAAATAAAATAAAAATAAATAAATATTTTTATATGAATTACTCCATTAAAAACAGGATGTACAGGATCCGTTTGCTTTTAATTACCCTTGGGATTTAGAATTCCCCTCAATCTGACTGTTGGTGTAAATACTGCGGCACCTAGTATAGCTATTAGTTCATTCATCACCATGATACCATTGAAATTTATGTAAAAATTCACTTGTGTAGTCTCAATGTAATTGGAACACTTCTAATCATAAGAAGATTGGAGCTGTGGAGTTCCTCAACTTCACTTTAGGGCCACTGTTTGTTACAAAGACAGCATCCACTGTTTTTTACGCTCGAATTGCTCTCATCTTTCCCTCTATTTACTCCAGGTTTACTTTTTATTTCACAGTTCAGCTGGTCTAGGGTTAGCTGCAGGGATTTTGGATGTCTGAGATGTTCAACTCACCCCAACCAAACAAAAAAACACACACACACACACACACACACGCACACAAGGGCTGAAGAGAGGAGAAAAAAGAGATGTTTGGCAAAGTATTTTTTTTACCCTCTTATTTGGAACTGGATAGTTTGCCCATCTCTGTCTTGCTATCAATGTTCTGCACCATTTACAGTCTGACTCCTCCCGTTCTCATCCCAGTGAGTTTGATTTAGATTTTCTGCAGTGACTTTGGAAATACACAAGCTGCCACTACTATAACTGAACACACAGACTAACATGAGTCAAGGCACGCACATCGGTTGAAAATGTGTAATGTTTCAAAAGGACAGATTCTTGCATATAAATTCGAACTGTTTTATTTTAATAAAACTCAATTGTATTTATCATGACAATATGCATCATATTTTTCTAATTGGGGAAAAATTAACTTTCTTGCAAATAATTGTTTAGGATAAGAACATGAGCATAAATACTGAAAAACACAAGCAGTAACAACAGACAGCAGTGTAGTATTTTAGTATTTCACTTCACTAATATGATATTTGTGATACTAAATGGGATGCTTTTAATTGTCTTAAAGGTTTTTGAGGTGTTTGATTTAACAATAAATTATACAAGCTGTTAAATGATCGATACTGTTCAGTAATTGTTTCTTAACAGAAAACAAAAAAGAAATCTGATCATTTGACATTTTGTAAACCCTAATAAGTTAGCAAAACTCTGATTTTGTACCACACATGCATGTTAATTGCTCTTAACACTAACTGAAATATTTTGAAGGCTCTTAACTTTAAACTCTTTTGAAATTGAACTCTTTGGCTGAACTTTTCCTTGATCTTTTGATATATAAGAGGTCATTGTACTATAAAAGCATACTGTAAGTTTCTGAGCTGAAAACATCCTCCTTAACAGAAAAAGAACATTGATTTAAACCAGGCTGTTGAAACGGCTCGTTTGAAATTTTTGGAACTTGTGATGTCACAAGGACCAAATACATTTGCATTTGACTGCCTCTACAGCACGACATCAGAGACTATTTTTCGTCATTGCACCCTTGGCTCCGCCCTCTGGTGCTCAGTCACAATCATTCAAATGAAAAATGAGAGCGGTTATTTCATGGGAGATTCATCCAAAGGGGACTTAGCCTACACAGGACACCTTCATGTGCCTATCTGGATTTAAATATTTTTACATAAACACACTAGTTAAATGGCTTTCACCATTATCATGCATTTTGCGATGTCAAGTTATAACTCTAAAAACTCTGTTTCATTCAGCTGCTTTGTCTTGCTGGTTGAATGCGTCCTGGACCGTGTTTGTACCCAGCTGCGCTATTTTAAGTGGTCTTTTTTGGTCTTTTGTGTTCTGTTGAAGTACCCCAACATCACCATGGATTGCACTTGGGTAATCTGAACATTTCAGCGTGGATTGCTTGAGAACCTGTCACAATATGATTCAGGCTTGGTAAAAGAACTGTTATTGAAAGATGGGCCAGTAAATGTATATAAATGTATGTGTTCCTGACATGTAGTTTTAAAAATGATAATGTGAGGTTTGTTAATTTTCTTCGGAGAGCATTTCAAATATGGCTGTATTAGAGGGGCTGCATGATGTTAGCCAATCAGAACAGTGGGCATTTACATTTAAGTAAATCGGCAGAAAGCTTAAAACTGAGTGTTTCAGACAGATGGCCAGAGACAGGGTGGAAAATTATCATATATTATTAAATTATGACTGTTTTAGTGCAAAACAACTTTACTAATATTATAAGTGGACCTCAGGGAATATAATATAATTATTTTAAATAGTACGTCATGACCCCTTTAAAATTACCATGTAATCTCAATTTAAATACTTAAAGTAGAAGGAACCTAATTGAGTTAAGGAAACCCAACCAATTTATAGATGTGCATTGGAGAGCGACTGGACGTAAAAAAATGGTCTCAATCACCATTTAGTTTCATTGCATCTTTTTGTCATACAGTGAAAATAATTTGTGACTGCTGTCATTCTTTCTAATACAGTATCTCCTTTTGTATTTCACAGAAGAAAGGTTTAGAACCACATGAGGGTAAATAATGAAACCCTCAATTAATTTTTAGGTTACCTTTAATAGGCCTTTCAGTGTTTAATGGCTATAATTGCCTGTTTTCTTTTTTCTTTTCTTTTTTGTCACAAAAGCTTTCCATTTAAAAGAGGTATCAGTGTTAGTAACGATATTGGTGAGATCAGCCTTGATAGTACTTGTTAGTGGGTTTGCCCTTCCCTTTCCTCAGCTGCCCTGCAGGCCTGAAGTATCAAGGTCAGTCATTCTTACGTGAGAGGCATTCGGTTCTATATGACACTCCACCACCATTGATATGAGCAGCATCAGATATTCTATCATATTCCTGCAGCCTGCGGCAAGGTGAAAATCAGTTTTTTATTAGCAGTCAGGAGGAAAAATTAGAACAGAGCCGCAAGAGGATTAAAAAGAGGAGAGGAAGTTAACAGATGTAAGTGAGGAGGAAAGGTTCTGCTTTGGGGGTCATTGTTCACTCTATACCTCTTAGCTCTGTTGAGTACCATGTGGAGATGCCATAGGCATAAGAAGGAACATTAGAAACTTGAAATATTTGTTATAAATCAAAGTTTATTTGGAGAAATGGCCTGGTATGTAGTGCACAACCTCTGTGATCTCATTATTATTCATTGTACATTATTCGTACATGAAGTGTGGTTCCAAAACATGTACATTTTTCTACATTTGAAAAGACACTGACATTTTTTTTTAAACAAACAACTTTGGAGATCCGATATTCTGCTTTGTGTGATTTCTAAAGAATGGTTGAAACCATTTTTACAGCAGACACCAACTCAAATGAGTAAATACTGAAACGTATGTTAAAAGGAAAGTTCACACACAAAAAGAAATACTCATGTTCATGTGGTTACAAACCTGTGACTTCTGTTGAACACATTTTAAGAAACACACTATTTTAAAGAAAGTAAGCTGTTTTAAAGTAAAAATGTGCATTAAAAGTCTAAGCTTTCAGTGTGATTCATGCCATTAAGGAAACACGGTTTCACAATGAATAAGAAATCCTATGCCTTTGGGCATCATATATTATGTCACAGCTAACTAATAATACCAACTGACATTTTAAAAACACATCCATGCACGAGCGGCAGAACTTGAAACGACACTGAATGCTCAAGCAAGCCTAATTTTAACTGCAGCACGACTGTTTGTGAAATGAACGTCTCCTGAACAGACATTCAAAAATCATAATTTTTCATATGAATCTAGAAGAAGGTCTATAATACCTGGAAAAATTAATCTAATAATATTTGCAATTTAAATGTTGCTTGCAATACATTTCGTTTCGTTAGTGTACATGGTTAGGCTGCGTTTCCATTCAAGTTGGATGTGGGATATTCCTACTTGATATCTCTGACCATAAATGCATTCCATTCCCCCGATATTCGGAAGATGACGTTTAAGGAAACAAAACTGCAATGCTCCCGTTCTCTTAGCAGGTGCCAATGGGGCCTGTGTCCAGGGGCCCTTGACTAACAGGGGGCCATTGACTGCCCAAGGGGGGCCCTGGGCTTTAAGGTTGCAGGTACAACTAATAAATCTGGCCTTTTCTTTCTAGTAACAACTTACAGTAAAGGCCCTTCCAAACAATTATTTTTAAAGGAATTAAGTGAACATAGTAGCATCCAAATTGCTGTCTGTGTGTTTGCATGAAAGTAGAATTAAGAAGTGTTGTTCTTGTTTTGGACTGCACATTTGATTTGGTCCATCTCTTTGAGTGATGTTGGCACCCCCTCCTTCAACCTAAGCTTGGGAGAAACCCAATGAAATTATTTTAAGAAGTTGGCTGGCAGAGAGAAAAACAAACTGGGATATACTGTCTGTGGGCAAACCTAGATAATCGCATGAGTGCTCGTGACTTGCTTCAACTCTGTAGTTTGTGATTATCTTTTAGCTATCATCATTCATTTAACGAGGAGATGGATGTGTCTCTGTTTAAGGAATATTGATGCACTTAAGTACTGAATTATTAAAAGAAGGCAGGCGGCCAAGAAAAGCTGTCAAGTGCAATTCCAGGCATGATCCGTGTATGAGACACATATTTAAATGTTCAAACACAATGAGACAAGTCTAGCCATGAGTGAGCAGTACAAAAATCCCACAGCATTTTATAGCCCGGGCCTGTGTGACAGAGTTTCTGGCTCTCTCACTTGCCTTGTTGCCCTGCTGCTTATGTTTTTATGTTCCAAAATTTTAATATGCATGTGTTTTATGCCTTGCAAATGTAAACATTTGGTAATGTGTTGAATGTTGTAAAGATGATATTGATGAGTTTTGATTAAAATTGCGAGTGGCTTGTGATAGCTTGGAAGCATCAGATAGAATGAGTTGAAAATGATGATCAAATCAGTAACGTTTTGCATTGTATGCCACTGAAAGCAGGGACTACAAACTTTATTCAAACACTCACTCACAGACTGTGATGTGGCAAGGTGTCCGCGGGAACCATAATGTTTAATGCCCCCCTCCCCTCACCCATACTGACATGCGTGTAATTGGACGGCTGGGGGTGTCGTCTCTGATCATCTTTCATCCCATAATACTCAGCTTGGCAGAGATGAGGAGTGAGCTCACCCTTCATCAATCTCCCTCCACCATCATCATCATTTAACTTGAAGAGGGTGAGGAGCTGGGAGGAGGAGCACCAGAACCCATCAGATGCTCTGCTGCAGGAGCAAAGAAGGAGAAGAGGCGACCTGCTCTCAGATAAGGAACGCTGATGGCTTCTCTGAGGAGCCGACCCAATTCGCCTGGGCATTTATCACAGGCACAACAAGGTCACGGCTGACAAAGCAGCCCTAGTGCAGTTTCTTAACACTGCAGGGATGGGATAGGGAGCTCGTTGGGCCGTTGAGCAAATGCGTTTAGCTACGTTTGGTGTCCAGCTGATATTTCTGCCATGTACATTGGGATTTTGGAAAAGATCTTTGTTGTATACAAAACGTGCATAAATCGGCATATCAAATCTGTTTATATCAAAGCAAAATCTAGTTGCTGTATAATTACATGTTTTTTACATGTTAATAATTGTGTAATAGCAATGTTGAAAAGATTCTAGCTTTACCATAGGTTTATTTCCATTTTATCTTGCTGTAGTACTATTCATCAATTGCAAGTCACTGTAGAAAGTAATAATAATAATAATAATAATAATAATAATTATTATAAAAGTATTAAAATTATTATATTTTATATAAAAAGTATTATATTATAATACAATTATTATTATTACTAATATTATTATTAACAATACTAATGTAATATACAAATAATAACTAATAATATGTATTATCTTTAGATTATTAATAACAACAGCAACAATAAAAATTATATTAATATTTGTACTATTATTATTATTATTATTATTATTATTATTATTATTATTGATAATAATAATAGATATTATTATTATTGTTGTTATAAATGTGAAATGCAGACATAAAAGAAGGCATCGCCATCTATAACATAATCTGCTGTTTTTGGGTAGATTTTTTTTTTAAAGAAGTTTAAAACATCTGTAGGGCTTTGTTTGAATCCCTAACCCTAAGGATAAGCAATAGGCGCAAGCACTACTAATGAACAATCAGAAACATGGAGAGCCATGCTTCCTAATTTATTCTAGAGGAAAAGACAACGGAATAGCACAAAGAGTGATTGATTCAATACGCAGAAGGCAGATAAACTAAAGCTAGAGAGATTAGCGAATTAATAGGGTGCAGACAGAGAGAAATACTATTCACATATCCCTTCTTATTGTGGTATTGTTAGATCTGTGTTTACCAGGGAAATGAAAAAAGTAATCTTTGCCACCTTAAGCTCTGCCACAGCAGCATACATGATTGAATGAAATCTAATGTGAAAAGAATGGTAGAAAAGTCATTGAGAGAGAGAGAGAGAGAGAGGGAGAGAGCTGTTTAAATAAGACTGGAGAGCAGTATTTCAGTAAATGATGAACACCATCTCCTTACAACTATTAAGTTTCTTGTTCCCAAGAAATCCATCACTACATTCCATAATAATGTGAGGGGCACTTACATTCAGGGATTTTGGCCCCATCAACGTCTATTCAGAGGTGAACAGAGTGAGATGGAATACTCAATAACTCCTGTCCAATTTATCCTGTGCTCTACAGGTAAAAAGAGTCTTTGTCTATGACTTGGATACCATTTTAGCAGCACATCTTACACTGTAAAAAAAAATATCAAAAAATCAATTTTGTCAGGCAAACTCTATTTTAAAAGCCAAATCAAAAAAGAACTATCAAATATAGAAAAAGTTGAGATTACTTAAAAAAATTTTTTTAAAAAAAAGTTCATCTTTTAGGCCTTTCAGTGTGATCAACTGAACATTTTAAACCACAAGAACATACAATGTCCAGTTTTGTCTTGAAGGTAGAACGTGCAGGCTTTTGAGCATGCTCAGTCCGATCACTGCGGAAGCCAATTGTGGCAGAATAATTCCATCTGCTTATCATTGCTACTAGTGTGCAATCACTGCAAGTTTGGCTTGATATTTTTACAAGAAATATTTTCTTATTTAATGTAATCTATTTGTTTTGTAAATATTGATTGGTGACATTTTGGTCAGAATTTTAGCGTCCCATCTTAACTGTTTTCTTAATTCTGATTGACTTTTCACATTGCAAAGGATTATGGTACTTACTATTTTCTCTCACCATCCAGTAGAAGTGTAGTGCTTTTTGTAAGGTGCTTTTGTGAGTTGTGTGTTATAATTGATCTGTATTATGTAAAAGATGCAAAAGCTTTTGTGTGTTAATCATGTCTGCCTGTAATCCATCTTGGTGACATAACTAAAGGAGATTATGCTGAACTCCAAAATCTGTGAGGCATTACAGAATGTTCGATTGTGCACTAAATATACTATATGGGATTATTAGACAATTTAAAATTTTGATTTAGATTTTTTGAATATTATCCAGCAGTCATGATATGGACCAGAAAATTAATGGGTTAAAAGATTTGTAAACATTATTTTGTTGCATTTGCCACTAAGCATGCCAATTGGAGAAACAATTTGTTTGGAGGCTATACCCATAATCCCTTGCACTTAAATTTATTTATGTGTCTTTGGTCAAAGCATGTAGACATGTGAGTACATGTAGCTTATTATTGTTTAGAATTAATACAGTAGATGCTCCTCGTTTTTGGGTTTTAGTGTTTTAATGATGTCTTGCTGTAAAAGTTGTTTTATTTGAAGTCACCATCAGGGTGAGTAGAGCTCACTTTAGTGAAGTTTCTTCAGTATTCAATGTGAATGGGTGATACCACTTATTTTATTTTTAATCCGATACCAATAATTTCATGTACCAATGTTGTCTATCAATGCTTCTGTTATTTATTTCTTGCAATTATCTGGGAAAACATGGGTAATTTAAAATCAAGTCATTTTTTTAGCCTAAACAGCAAATATTTAATCTTTTGTTTACCCTTACATAAATTAACCATTTCACTACAGTAACTATAGTATTTAGTTAAACTTTATTAGGCTACTATGAAAACTGTTCATACTTTATTATTAATCTAACTAATAAACTAATTCATAATACACAATAAACTAATATGAGAGGAGTAATGTTCATGTTAACACGTTATCTTGTATTACCATATATAGCCCACATAAAAATGTAAGTCTGCAGCCAAACGTTTTATACAGCATGTCATTTTGAATTGCAATAATGGTCACGTAAATTTCATGAGACCAGGCTGACTCTGTTTATTATAATTATTATTATTATTTAGTTTTGTTTTAATGGTGGCATTTTAATTAGGCAATTTAATCCCCTTGAAAGTACAGCATCTATAGTCATGCACACTAGGACAGACGTCCTTGACCATTGTGTCGCATCTCGCACTGTTGTTCCATTCTGCTGCACTCCATCCTGTTTTTGAACACAAGAATGCATCTTTTGTTAATATGTCTGGGTCAGGTAAACCTGAAACCATCCTAGGGCTTCCTTAAAACTTAAGATTTGTTGACTAGTCATCAGGCAAACCACCAACTAGTTGATTTTTGAAAATATATAGTTTTGCACATACTACTAAATGCCACTGGTGTCTGTTGAGTCAAGCTACGTTCTCTGTCTTTTAAAAGCCTTACATATCAGGTGAACTGAATTTAAGGCTAAGAGACAGATGGGAGTGATATGGACCCATAAACATTTGTGGGAACTGATGTCATTTTAATAACATTGTCAGTTAATGATTGAGCTTGAATTCTTCGTACTTTCTCATTTGGTTGGAAGGCATGAAAAGACTGATTGTTTTGAGACGACGACCCTTTGCAGATACCAAAAGAGCGGTCTTCTGCACCCTGAGATTGTGTGCATTGAAATGCACTACCAGTGAAAGGTTTGGATACACTGACTTATTATTTTCCACATTTTAGAGTAATAGTAATCAAACATAAAATGACACAATTAGAAGGATGGACATCACATACTGTAGTGACAAATGTTTAACAACGCAGAACTATAATTAAATGTTAATTTCTTCAAAGTAGCCATCCTTTGTCTAGATTACAGCTTTGGACAATCTGTGCATTCTCTCAACAAATTTTAAGAGGTATTACCCTGAAATGCTTTTTAAACAGCACTGAAGTTGTTCCCATTTATGCTGGAGACTTGTTAGCTGCTTTTCTTAACTATATCCACACAAATAAAAAAGGGAAAGGGGAAAAAAATTACTTTCACTATTGTCAGTTTTACTTACTCTTCCTATGTTCACATTACTCTAAAAAGCATGTAAATCAAGTGAACTGAGTTCTTTAAATGAGAAAAAGTTTCTTGTCAGCTTTAATGAATCCATTTGTGTAATCCACTAAATGTAAATAGCAACAAAGTATCTTTGGTGCAAATATCGGCAGAAAGTATTTGCACCCCATTTCAATCCTTACACACAGTGTACAGCAGGTGCATCACTGCAGAATGTTTATTGTGTTTATTTAGTGTCCCACAGACACCTTATACAGTTTGTTTCAATTTCTGTGTTTCCACCAGACTATTGGAGTGCAAATAGCCACGTTGTGTGGCAGGTGCTTTTTACACCTAGTGCAAACAGTCACTCCTTTAAAAAAAGCTATTTTAGTTACAATTTAAGTTTCGTAAAGAAACTATTATTTAGGCACAATTTATTATTGTCTACAAAACTAATTACAAGCATTTAGGAATAAGCCTTTGGACAGAAAAGTAATATTGTATTATAATATTTAATATCGTAAAAAACGTAAACTAACTTTTGAATAGTAGTATATGATTGAGGTTCTACAGAAATGCCCTTGTCATGACATTAGTAGAATAAAAGACAGAAATAACAGTCACTCAAAATGATGTCATAATGAATTACTCGGAAATTGTTACAGTGATTGATTGAGACCCTGTCTCTCGCTCTCTCTACTTACCTCCTCCCTCTCTCTCTCTCTCTCTCTCTCTCTCTCTCTCACACACACACACAATCTCTCTCTTTCCCCCTCCTTTCACTGATACTGTCTGTGGTAAGGTGCAAATGTGCTGACAGAATAGAATATCCTCTCTAGATGTATGTGATAGATTGCACATCTCCTCCACGGTAATGGTGAATGATCAGGTGACAGAAAAGTGCTCCGTTTTTGTCATGTTAATAATCTCTTGGCCAGGTATGCCATTAATACGACACAGTCTAATCTTGTTGTCATCTATCTCCATAATCCATGTTCAAGAGTAGGAGAAGATTTCTCTCATTTTTTCACCTTTTGGCTGCAGATTTCTTAAATGAAGATGGCAGGAGAAGACTCGTTCATATTTGTATTAAAGGTTTAGGGGCTTTGTTAGGTTTGGGTTGTAGTTTCTTCGGTCTATCAGGTAGAGCTTTCAGATTAATAATACTGAATCGTCCAATCTGGTTTTGCTTTCCTCTTGGATATTAGTGACTCTTCCCCTGGCATCCAATATATTAAAAATTCGCACCCTGGAGCCTGTTGTCCATATGCCAAGCAGCAATATATATGTCCCCCAGACTATTAGGGCACCTAATTGTGAACTAGAAGAAATAATTTATTAGTGGTCTCTATAACTATTGCTGACACTTGGGTTTAGTATTAAACTTTGGTCTGTAACCCGTCCCTCACATCTTGTGCTATGAACATGAAACAATTCCTCATATCGATACATCAATATTGTTAAACAATCAGCAATCAGGCTTCTGATTTTCACCTGGTTGACAATACAGTGGGTGAGGAGAATCACATAGACTTGCATTAAAGGAGGGACGCAAGCCAAACTATTATAAAGATGATTTTTAGGGGTTAGCTCTTTTGACTTGGGCCAGTAAGCACCCTAGCAACCTAGATCACTATTTTGTCAGCATTTTGACCAACAAAATGCCATGTCACTCAATGAGGTCACTGCTTGTTTCGACAAAAATCTAGTTTAAGATTACCTGTCTGTTGAAGTTATATCACACAATCGTATACGGAGTAATTGAGGCAAGCGTATATGAGTATATGGTTGGGTATGTGGTACTAGCTTCATTTTCACCCAAAAATGAAAATTCTCAAATCATTTACTTACCCTCATGCCATCCCAGATGTGTATGACTTTCTTTCTTTTGCTAAACACAAATTAAGATTTTTAGAAGAATATCTTGGCTCTGTAGGTCCATACAATGCAAGCTGATGATCCTTTTAGGTGAGAAAAAGATCAATGTTTAAGTTCTTTTTCACTATAAATGTTCACTTCCGGGAAGTCTCCAGTGTGTGTTCATGTGAGAACCGAGGTCACGTAGCCTCTCGCTTGACGGGAGTACGTTGGCATGCTCAAATGAAAGCAAAACCAATGAAGCTCTGTTCCATATGGAACCTAGAAGGCTGAGTACACTGCCAGAACAACATAAGGCACCTCTCTGCCATTTTGGTGTACAGCATTCTGTTGTATACAAAACAATCTGCACTTCCTGTTTAATCACACGACCGTCAGTTCTTGCTTGAACATGACAATGAGCTACCGTGAAAGGTTGCCTAAACTCGGTCTTCTCATGAACGAACATGGAACGCTCAGTTGAACCCATTGAACACGTTGAACACATTGAATGCTCAGTTAGCATTTACAAACAAACACTCTTCCTTCAGAATCTGTTGAAATTAGCCTGTTTCTGCTCCAGACTTTGTCTGCACTGTTTTGTTGAATGCCCGGCTAAGCAGTAATGATGTCCATCATTCTGTTTCAATTATTTCCTCCATGTGAAGTGAAAAGAGAGCAAGGGTTTGTTCACTCAAATTGACAGTAACCTTCAGCCGCTGCCAGATACACTGCCCTCATTCAGTACCTGATGGAGAAATAACCTTTCATCTTTTATAGGAACACTGTCACATTAGACTGGCACTGTATAATGATACATGAAGGTACTATTTAAGTCCTTTGAACTTTGATCTTCCTTGTTTGCATCACTTGGAGAGTCTAACTCGTATCTTTATTTGAAGTTTAATTAAAGATAGTCAGACAAAAAGATAGTCCGGCTCCAAAATTAGACCACTGGTTGAGCCAATGTTGCTGTGTTACGCTGATTAGAATGCTCAAACAAACAGCAAAGTTTTGATATGGCAAGAAAACTTGAAATCGTGCACAAGTCAGACGAAACACTTTTTTTTTTTTAACACATTTAAGGTGCTTTATTTGTCATTTTGGAGCTTGACATTCTCAGTAGTCAAGTCAAGTAATCATTCACTTTATACATAAAAGGGTAGCCTTTAAACATTCAGATTTTTTATTGAATGTAAGAAAGAAAGTCATACGGGTTTGGAAAAACAAGATGCGTTAAGGATGCTAGAATTTTCATTTCTGGGTGAGCTATCACCTTTAAAGCTGTCTATAGAAGTTTGGCTCTAAGACTCTCAACATTGGCTCTTTTACTTCTCTCCACTTAGTTCCCCAGCTCAGCTCATTGTCAGTAAAGTGTTTAAGCCTTCAAATGCTGACACATCACCAGATTTCCAATTAGATTTACATAACGATCAGGTTGTCTCAGTATTGCCGCTATCACTCTGCACCTCACTATGAAATCTGAGATGTGTTAGTCTCTGTCTAGCACTCTCACTTAAATATATGCAACCCCAGTGAGCCCACGGTTGAAGCAGATAAACCGACAGCTTTCAATCCTCCAAATTAATAGTACAGTTAGCACAACATCCCAGGGAAGGAGCCTTGCCCATGAACCGCTATAAAAAGCGGTTTGGCGAACGCAAAAGGAATCTGCATTATTGAATTGTATCTGTGGTTCCTGTGCCCTTACCAGCCTCATTGGAGAAAAGGGACCCTCTTTTGATCTAATTCGCTTGAATTATTTAACCGCCATCACAATGACTTGCTCTGCAATTCATTTTTATTACATTACTACAGTCACATAATTGCGCATGTCGGGATGAATTATGGATGAGGTTTACCTCTATAAGATGGAGAGATGACAGATGGGAATTCAGGTTCTGCTTGAGTCCCGTGGGCCCTCTGAAACTGCTGCTCAAATCGGGTTCGGTCACAGTCACTCAATTACCTGCCAGTGCCACGTAAGCGACTCCATGAAGGAATGCAGAATGGAATGAAGAAAATCTATCTTGTAAATATAATTAAAATAAATAAAATGCGCTAGATTATTGTGGCTAGATTAGTGTGTCTCATCGTGTGATGTTTTCGTGTGGTTTGTTGTTGGTTAAAGTGTCAGTGTTGCCAGATTTGTTTGACATTTTCCAGCCCAATAATTGCACAAAACCTGCCCGAATGCATAAAAAAAACTGACCAAATAGTGTATATGAAAATGAAATGCACATTAACCATAATGCTACAGCATTGCCTTTACAACTTTGACAACACAATTAAGCAAAGCAAAGATAAAGTTTCATAAAACCTTTCCATTTTTCTTTATTCACACATTTAAGATTAAGATTCAACTTTATTGTCATTGTACAGAGCCAATGAAATGCAGTTGTTTTTGCATATCCCAACTAAGCTGGAGTCAGATTGCAGGGTCAGCCATGAAACAGCGCCCCTGGAGCAGATAGGTTTAAGGGCCTTGCTCAAGGGCCCAACAGTGGTATCTTGGCGGTGCTGGGGCTTGAACCCCCAACCTTTCAGTCAGTAACCCAGAGCCTTAACCGCTGAATTCACTAATACATAGAACAGTCAAAGTTCCTAGACAGCAGTTATTGTGGATGTAACACAGCTGATTTTCAATCTTTCCATGTTTCTGTGCACACATCCATGAGTCAAGAAAGAGCAGCAAATTCAAAAGTCACTTGAGTCGTGTTACTTTATGATACTTCTGTGATCACCATGAGTGCCAAATTCATAATATATTCTCAACAGCATTACACTTCTAGTCAAAAGGCATCAGTGGCCTGGTCATGGGAGAAACTCAAAGGTGCAATTTCTACAAGAAAAACTTCACAGATAAGTCCTGGCATTAACCACCACTTGATATTAGGGTCATTTCCCCATTTTTACCTCGTCATTGTTAAGATTGCATAATTTCTATCACAAAAATCAATGAACAACACCTGCAGATTGCACATTCAGAACTTAATGGTGGATGTGGCAACTCGTAGCTCCTCTGAACCGGATCAAACACATTTTCTGTCAATTAGTGTTCTGGCTATTTTATTGAATGTTTGTGTGTTGAGACTTTTTCTTTATTTTAGTTGCATGGGCAATGGAAATTCTTAATTTTATAATTTTAACAATCTGCAAAAATTATTCCACAGCAGGCCAAATTTTTATCACCCACCCAAGCATATTTTTACCCTCCCAATCTGGCAACACTGACAGCTGCGCATTGCCTATACAGCTGGATTTTTACTTACTGCCCTCTGTTGAAAACAGGTGGTACTTCAAGCTTGAATCGCTCCCATGGTAGGTAGGAATATTCCTTATTATTGCTCTGGGGACATGAAGAATTGCGTAATTTTTTTTCAATTATTTATTTTATATATAATAAATCACACCAAATTATTATTGACAGCCCTAATTAAAAATTCCATACTCTGGAGAACTTTCAATCTCTACATATTATTTCCAGTCCATAACATCCATGGACCCTGAGGAGGACACGTCACATGCAATATTCAGATTGTTGTTGATCTATGTGTTTTTTCTATTACTGATTTATAATTGTTTTTAAAATGTTACAAATAAAAACACAATTATTTTGATATTCTCTGTTCTTCAGTATTTGGATTCATCCTTGACGGTTACCAGGGCTGAACTGGCAATCTGGCATACCGGCCATTTTCGCGGTGGGTCGGCGTACTTTGGGGCCGATCAGGCCAGTGGGGTTGGCCACAAACCGGGCCGAATGGGCCACGATAATCTAAAATGAGCCAAGCGTTATGCAGAACAGGACAGTGAACTTCAAATTTTCCTATGCCAAAATTGTAGTGGATTAGAATGCCTTTGTCTTTGCTTCGGCTATTTGGCAGGCTACAATATTAGGTCTGACCTCCATTATGATGTCATAATGGCCTTTAGAATGATTTTGACATTTGGAGGGAAATATCCTCAATTGAAACACATCCATTTAAAAGGCTTGTGGAAATGTTTAGCTTTAATTATGAAAACATGCCGTTGTGCAAATGAGTGCTCTGCTGTTCTCCCTCAATCATAGCCTTCACATTACTGTTATAAAGATGTTAATTATTGCCTGTAAAAAGAGACAGATTAGTATATTTACACATGCATACCTCATTTTCAGTGAAGCAGAGGATGAAAGCATCTACTCCCTGGGGAAATGGGTGCTGTTGATGGTGCATTAACTCTACAATTACAACTCTGCACCTTTTACCGTTACAAGGTACTTATGATATTATTATTATTATTATTATTATTTCACAGTCTCACATTATATCAATTGAACAATGTTATTTCAGGGAGATGATATTGTGTTTAGATATTAGTCTTGTTTGGTGTTTCTCCATGAAACCCACAAATATTCTGGCATATTGCGAGAATGAGTGAAATCAGGGGTGAAGGAGGGCAAGCATCTTGGCATGTGTTTGTATATTTGTGTGCCTGTGTATGTGGGTTAGACGTTAAGCTGCTTATAGACAACCAGACAATCTGTACAGCAAGGACATGATCAGAATAGCACTGAACTATCCACCCTTTTCCTCAACAGGGAAGTGTTTCACGATTCATAACAAAAGCCTGTTTTAGTTTTCATGTCTCCAGTGCTTTCACTTACATAGGCATATTTTTTTAGTGGATAATGTTTAACTTTTTGACAGTGCCTCATATTAGTGGGTAGGTAACATGAAGTCATGTCCAGAGGTTAGTTACATTGATTTAATTTACTTTGAGTTGTTAAGACAGCCAACGACTGTACAAGTTGAGCCTGAACAATTTTTTACCCCAACTACACTTAAAATGGTTTTCCATCTTGATTATTGGTTTTGGTGGTTTTTACATTGCTTCTTGTGAAGATCAGAAACAGAAAACTTTCTATTGGCAATCAGAATCATCATTGTACCTCCAATGTTTGGTCAGAAAAACTGTGAATGTTCTTACAAATGCTGCACTAAATATCATATGTATACTACAGTATGTGAAGTATGCAAATGCAAGCGCACACTGTGTGGAGTACCATTTCATATACTATACCACAATGATTGATTTGTCTAACATTTTACATTTAAGCCCCTATTTAAGAGCACTATGCCTTAAGCACAGCACTATGCGATTCATCATAAGCGCAAAGTAAGTGGGCATGGCCATGACGTTTTAATATTTTCGTCCAAGGATGTGCAAGTGTGTTGGTGAAATCGCATGTGCAAAGCGCTAATGGGCACTTATATTTTCCATTCCCTGAAAAGCAACGTTGAAAAAAAAAATCAAATTATTTGTTATCATAAATGGGCTGTATGTAATGCATAGAATAATAGAAATATGGACCATTACTTACATTTTTTTGCGCAGTAACAATGTCCTTGCTGTGAACTCTGCTGTTTTGTCTGCCATCGTTCCAGTGCTATAGTGATTAGCGCCGAAATACTAGAGGAAGTTTGTTTCCTCGTACCTCTATCAGTCTGTCACTCCTACGGTCATGACAGTGTTACGGGACTCTTGAAACATACTTTGCTGCTCTTGCACTGTTCATTGTTCTGTAATGTATATTTGTTATGCATTTCTCTGTTGAATATTTTATGTTTAATTTCTGTCCAGCATCCTTTGGAAAGGCGCTATACAAAACGAACATATTATTATTTTTTCTTATTAATAATTTTATACTACTGACAAACAAATCATGACTAGTTTTAAAAGTGATGGATCCCTAAACTGCAATTGCAGAAACTGAGTTTAGACTTCGCAAGGACAATAGACGTGCTTCTCAGACATCTTGGTGCAATTATATATTTTTCAAGAAAATAGCAAATTGCAATTTTCACCACTTCATTAACATACCATTCACCAAATGTTTCTGTGCAAACATCCATAGACAGTGCAAGCACTCTCACACACGCCCACTAGTGCTTTGCACTGGTATGAAAATTTACCTTTGAATATGCGCTCATGCAAAATTGGATACAAGTGCATACACAATGCATTTAGTTTAAGACAAATTCTCCCTAAATTGTATCACATTTAAAGTTTGTAAGATAGAAAATGACAACTTTACGCCATATATAACCCCATAGAAGCGCTTGCACTAAACAGTGTGTAAGCTGCATCGAGAGAGATGATGAATAGATGCACAAGCTATTGATTTCTTATGTTCTTATGTGTGGATTAATTATTATCATCAACATGTTAAAATAAAAACAAATGTGGGAATTTCCTGCACTGTGAACATGGAATGTGCAGGGATCATTTAATTGTTGCGTAAGACGTGCAATCCCGCGCCGAAATTCATGAATTAGGGTTTTTTTTCCCCTGCAATTTTCAACACATTAGTAATATATGCTGCAAAGACACTTGGAACAGAGTGAGGACAGTTCTCGGAGAGCATGCTTGGAGTCTGCTGTGCTCGCGCGACTGTGCCTTGTCGGGTACATTAATGGGTATATTATGCGCTCAATGTAATAATCAAGCTCACTCCTCTCCAAGTGCTTGGTTAGAAGACCATGTTAGCTCTGTGTAATTTTTATGCTCTTGTCTGTGTTGTCTGCTTGCACTGAAGTTATGAGTGCAGCACTGGCCCGATTGGAATGTGACCGTTCTGGCAACTGGCCCGAAACTCTCTTACAGTGGCCACGGGCCATTGGACAGTACATATTGTTGAGTCCTGCACTAGAGTATACCATGTGTCAGAGAACACAGGTGTGTCGAAGTGTGTTTCAGTATTTTTTTTTTTGTACATTATTGAAAAGTTATATTGTAGATTGCCATCTCTATAGGCCATTGCCACTTGTTTTGAACACTTCCTCCAAGTACACACCTTCCAAATAGACCTTTCACACTCCCATGCGTCACATGCTTCGCCAGAGCTTTCCCTAGTGTGTAAGTGGCCTAAGTCGCATTGCCACGAAAATAGAGCCCTTTTGTCATTTAGCAGATGCTTTTATCCAAAGCGACTATGTGGGATGAATGAACTGAAAGTAATATCAGCAATATCCGGAATTAGCACAATTTTCGGTACAATGACTGAATGATTTTTGTTTAATTAAACATGCCATATAGATGGTTCATGTGACAATTATGCAGAGTGCTACTTTTTAGATTGTTTAGTAGTGCATAATGTGTTGCGTTTTACAAAACAGCATATGTTGTGCAGTATGCTTTAGTCTTTTAGTATGCTAGGTAGGTAGGTACAAAGAGAAAATTAAATAGAAATGTGGAAGAATTATAGACAGATGTTGAAAACAGAAGTAGAATGCTTTTGTCTTTGCTTCTGATATTCGGCAGGCTACAATGTTAGCTCTGACCTCCATAATGATGTCATAATGGCCTTTAGAATGATTTTGACATTTGAAGGGAAATGTCCTCAACTGAAACATCCATTTGACAGCCTTGTGGAAATGTTTAGCTTTAATTATGAAAACACGTCGTCGTGCAAATGAGTGCTCTGCTGTTCTCCCTCAATCATACCGTTTGCATTACTGTTATAATGACGGTAATTATTGCCTGTAAAAAGAGACAGATTAGTATATTTACACACGCATAGCTCAGATTTAGTGAAGGAGAGGATGAAAGCATCTACTCCCTGGGGAAATGGATGCTGTTGTTGGTACATTAACTCTACAATTACAACTCTGCACCCTTTACCGTTACAAGGTACTTATGATATTATTATTATTATTATTATTATTATTATTATTATTATTATTATTATTATTATTTCACAGTCTCACATTATATCAATTGCACAATGTTTTTTCAGGAAGATGATATCGTGTTTGGTTATTAATCTTGTTTGGTGTTTTACATGAAACGCACAAACATTCTGGCGTGCTGAGAGAATGAGTGAAGTCAGGGGTGATGGAGGGCGTGTGTTTGTATATTTGTATATTTGTGTGTTTGTGTGTGTGGGTCAGATGTTAAGCTGCTTAGAGACAACCAGACAATCTTCACAGATGGACAGCAAGGACATGTTCAGGATAGCACTGAACATGACAATTATGCAGAGTACTACTTTTTTTAAATGTTTAGCATTGCATAAACATGTGTTGCACAAAACAGCGTATGCTGTGAAGAATTCTTTAGTATTGTACTGTAGTTTGCTAGATTGGTACAAGGAGAAAATGAAATAGAAATATGGAATAATGATAGAGAGTTGGAAGGATGATTTTGTGCAAAAAGTAAATAACATTGACTCGCCTAGACGAGATAAAACACATTTTATTATTTTCAGATCCTCTGATATGACATGCAGTGCACACATTTCGCAAACATTTCAATAGTTTCAGAATCTGACTGGATGTTTGTCTCATTAGCAAAGAACAGACACTGAATACTAATTCCAAGATGTACTCTCCAGCTGATGACACAGGCAGATTTCAATAATTACAAGTATTAGGCCTGAAGCATACTTTATGCCAGTGATTCTCAATTGCTGGATAGCAACCAAAATGATAGGGTTGCAAACAGCAGGGGAAAACAATACTAAATGCAACTAACAATATACCTATGCATAGTGAGGATGGTAAAATAAAGTGGCTTATCAACAAAAAGGGAAGAAAACATTTCCCATATCTTTTGTTGTGGACATAGAAAGCCTTATGTCCAATTAAAATGTCTCATTTGCTTGTCAGTTGCTAAAAGCTAGCTAAGTTAGATGCACACACAGGTAAGTTGCGTGACATGCCCTCATTCTCGAAACACCGCAAGGCAAGAGAAAATACATTTTGGTACTATACTGGGTCGCCAATGTAAAATATGGGCCCTGAAGCCACTGGTTTACATAATTAAACAAATGCAAACGCGTCACTGTTTGAGCTAAATTTCACTTGTTTTTGCATCCTGAAACGGTAGGCATTGGTGTAAACTGTCATTTACATTTGGTTGAATCTTTGAGGTAAACTGCTGTCATGGCAAATTAATAGTTTGAAGAGAACCCTGCTGAGCAAGATATGGTTAGTTAATTAGTTAGTAATCTTTGAGTATTAGGTATTTGTGAGTTTTTGAATGCTTAATGCTGCTGAAGGCCACGTGCATTCTCCTGTCTTTTGTGTGCTTGTACAACAGAGATTTAGGGACTCAATGAAGCATGAAGCTCAAGGCTATGTTGTTCGATCGCAAGGTCTCAGGGGATTATTGGAAGTTCTAGTTTTGGAGCTCTTTTGGTTTAAAATCCGGCCAAACACCCGCACATACACCCTCAGGGTGAGGTTAATGTTGCGGGACCCTATGCATGACTGACACATACACAACTCTAGCTTATAGACTTTGACCACTGAATCCAATACAATTCAGACAAGCAACCTGCCAAGACGCAGTCACTGTGTGATGTCCAGAAGACAGCATGCTTACCCACAAACCTAATTTACACACAATTTTAATCCAGCAGCATAGCCAGTATGTTTTGTTGAGGCTGAAATGCATGAACAAAAGGGTACCATGGTCCCATAGATATGTATTACATAGTTTTTAGGACATGTACCATGGTCATATGATGTCATAGTATACCATGTAAATACCATGATACATGGCAATAATTCAGTACAATGGAATATTTCGAAGTAGCACAGTATTACCATGTATTTTTGAACATGGTACCATAGTAATACCATGATGTGTCTATGCATTTAACACAATAATACAATGTTTCTTTTACGGAAATGTTCTTTGACAATATGTTGTTTTTTTATATACATGTAATATGGTAATATTAAGGTTTTTTTTTTAAGTACCATGGAGTAAAATCTAAACACAGTGGCATATAAATATAGAACTCCTTTAGTGCTGTGGTATTTATTAAAGAACCCTGCTTTTATGTTTTTGGACATGTTCCCATGGATAATACAATGTTTTTCTAATTTAGTACATGTACCATTGCTATGTCACATTACTCTATGAAATACATTGAAGTGCTATGTAAATACAATTGTACTATGTACTATGGTAAATATCAAAGTACCAGTACCATGTAATTTTTTTTTTCTGGTCAATTAGGCCTACCATAATAATAATAATAATAATAATAATTTATTATAATTTACAATTATTTATTTTTAAAAACACAAAATTATTCAACTGGTGAATATGTTGGTTATAAACATTTGTACTTACATATAGGGCATTGGAACCGAGCCAGGTTAATAGCTCATTAATAGTTAAAAGTCTCACGTTATACTCCATCTTAATTATTTTGGTTATTATTCAGATTTTGGTTGCGCAATAAATTGCTTTTGGGATTTTATCCATTTTTAACTTTTGTAGCCTCCATTTCTGTGCCCGTCATAGTAAGAAAAGACTAAGACATTTTTTATCTGCTGATTAATTTGTTATCGGCCTTTTCTACCACCTTAGTTACTGGTACTTGCAAAATCCACTATCATTTGTACTCAAAATACCAGGTATTACCATATGATGCCAGTACGGTACCATGGTACTACAGTACCACAGTACTTCTCTGTACAATGGTATTACCACTGTGAAAAAGGCCACTGTCTGCTGCCACATTAATCTGCTCCATCAAATGTCATTCTCTCTATGATGAGGCACGCACACAGACACAGCAACCTCCTTGGACCAATCAGTGTTCAGAGATCAACATTCGAGTGATCTCCCCCGCCCTCTCAGAGTTCAGACGATTGGGATGCAGAGATGGACATGAAACTTTGAAGCTGCATACTAATGATTTATTTACTGAATAATTGATGAGGTGTTGTGTATGTATTCATAAATTAAGTGTGCGATCCTTTTTTTGTGATAATCTATGCATGACGACACTATTTGTACATGTTTACATATATATATAATATATATATTTTTTTTTCCACTTTTTATTTTTTTTTACCATCAAAACTCTAATGTAAACATTACAAAAAGTTGAAAAGACATTCATCGACAAATGTATCTAAACCAAACATTAATGAAAAAAACAACAACAACAAAGCAAAAAAACAAACATTATTTGGGATCTTTGGCTCCAAGAATAACAACAAGTTATGCTGGCTTAAGTCCCAAGATAGCTATCAAAGGGACCTAGGTAAACCAACTTTCACATATATTCTAAAGTCAAATACCATTGTCTAAAATTGATAAATGAATGGACAGTTCCTATGTGAGTGTGGGTGGCTGTTTGTTCTCCACACTCTTTCCAACAAGCGCTAGTTTGATTTGGGTTGAATTTAGATTTAGAACAACTAAATCTGACTCCAACTTTTTCCTTACATGATGAAGAGTTTTATCTTTATTCATTACCCCTAACACTCTATAAATACTACCAATTGGCTTACTGACATTTTATCCAATCTGTGCATCGAGTAGAATATTTTAAATCGGAGAAGGAGTGTCTTAACTTATTCAAATCCTGATGTTGAAGAAGGTAACTTCATATTTGAAGGTACCTATAAAAGTCAGTCATTGGGAGGTTAAGTTCTGTTACCAATTGTTCAAAGGACTGATTGATAAATATACTGCAAATTCAACCAGCTCAATGTTTGAAACCAGAGTCTAATCCTAGGGGTATAAATCCCTTTTTCACGTCAAGGTTGTTAATAATGAAAGTCCCCTGGGAAGGTTAAAAGCCTTCTGCACCTCCCTCCATGCCGAATATGTCACTTGAGACCACATAACTAATTCCTCACTAAATGGGACGGTTGCTAGTAGAATAAAGGCGCTGTCTGCCTTTTGAATTTCTAACCACCTCGTCTCTATTTTGTCAGAAACCCATACAACCATAGCCCTAAGTTGGGAAGCTAGCCAGTATTTCCTGAAATTTGGAAGCCCCACCCTCCTCGGGGTCTTAATAACTGCAGAGTTTTGTAACGTACCCTAGGGCGACACCATTGCCAAAAATACCTAGAGATTAACCTATCCAAATCAGCAAACATCTAGACTTTTATTTTTATTTCAGGTGTGTGTGTGTGTGTGTGTATATATATTTGAGTTTACACTAGGAGTCCCAATGAAAAATGCTACAAGAGCTGAACCGGCTTACGCAGACTGGCGGTGCAAGATGGGCAGAACTCTGCGTGCCTTGTAGCCAGTGCAGCAAGTCATCGCGTAACTACCCCCAACACACTGGCAGGCATGAAGCGGTCCCGTACACCCTGGGGAGTGGCTAACTGCTCAGAAGTTTAAGGACTGGCTGGCCCAGCCTTAGCCTTCTCTCTATTATTCTCCCCAAGAAAAAGGAAAAAATTGTTCAGCTGGGGGCCAAATAAGGTCCACGTTGGGGACACTGCGGTTCACACCGCGGAGACCACACCCGGCCTCTGGGGGGGCTTCTAAGTGGAATACAACATACGGTCTTACTGGGTCGGAGTGGAAGCACGTCGGAGCGGAAGCACGTCCTGCGGAGCGGCACCGGGGTAGGTCCTACCCAAGGAGGGGTTACTAAAAACACGGTGACCAAGGACAGAGGGCCCTCTGCCCAAGGAAGATGCAGTTTACCAGCGGGGAAACCATTTTGCAGAATATACATCACACAGGTTTACCTGTGGAGATAAGGAGACAACCAGCACATTGTGGAGCACTTACCACAGTACGGGGGCCTATGTGACGCACCTACTGGGGCGGCTGCGAGCCTCTCTGAAGACTCGTCGGCCACTGGGCTAAGGAGGAAGAACGACCAGGGTTCACACTTTTTTTCACACTGGGAGAAGTGCGCACGTTTTCACCACAAGGGAGGGGAAAGGCGCTGTGCACAAGCGGTACACCCGGCCAGCTGACCCGAACTTACCTGTTTGTGTCACCTGATAACACACGGGAAACTGGCTCAACACTGAGGTTATAAAACCTTGCAAAGGTATTACATTTACATTTATGCATTTGGCTGACGCTTTTATACAAAGCGACTTACAGAGCCCATATTACAGGGAGAATCCCCCCGGAGCAACCTGGAGTTAAGTGCCTTGCTCAAGTGCACAATGGTGGTGGCCGTGGGGTTCGAACCAGCGACCATCCAGCTGGTTCGAACCCCACGTTCGGACCAGCGTATTAGGTGTTGCCCAGCCCGTAGCTCTACAGATGTCTGCAAGAGAGGCGCTGCGGGACAACACCCAAGAAGCCGCCACACCCCTGGTAGAGTAGGCTCGCAGGCCAGCAGGGGGCGGCACATGCTAGGCATAGTATGCCATGGTGATGGCATCAATAACCCAGTGAGCGATCCTCTGTTTGGAGACAGCACTCCCTTTCCGCTGTCCACTGAAGCAGACAGAGAGCTGCTCTGAGCTTCTAAAGCTCTGCGTGCGATTCAAGTAGATGCGAAGAGCACACACCAGACACAGCAACGCTAAGGCTAGGTCTGCCTCCTCCAGGGGCAGTGCTTACAGGTTCAGCACCGCATGCTCAAACATCAGAGATGTCTGGGCTCCCAAGGGTGACCCCTAGTGTCAACTCATCGACACAATGTCGAGTGAGTGACAGATAGGGAAACTAATTTTATGCAATTGTCCTTAATAGCCCAATGCATTGAGATAAGAGGTAGCTAAATGGAGGATTCCTATCTAAAGGAGAGAGCATGCAGTTAAAGTCACCCCCAATAATGAACTGGCAACTTGGCTTTTCATTTACCAAACTAAAAATGTTCTCAATAAACTGGGGTTGTTCTAATTAGGGGCATGTATATTCAGCACTGACACCATAGCTCCAGACATTCAATGACACCACAGCTCCTCATTATCTTAACATTTTGAACAGATACTAAATTGGATTGATTTATGAAATAAAATTGCTACGCCCCTCCTACGACCAGAGGGGTGAGAAGAAATAAAATACCTGTGAAGCCCATGATCTGGAAAATGTTTTATGTTCTTTATCTGAAAGTTTCTTGTAAATAGACAATCTTTTGTTTTAGGCCCTTAACAATTTAGCTTACTAACTGTACTGTTATCATAATTTTGTTTGTGCTGATCATAAAAGAAGAGCCCTCTATAGTTCCTAACATTGCACCAAGGTCCATCCTCATGTCTCTCAACTTCACAAGCAGTTCTGCAGCCATGTCTAAGCCCACGATAGCGCACACGACGAAGTCTCAAGTTTCAGATGTTGAGGTGTGAGTTTAATATGGAGTCTACACCTTGCAATGCCCATTCTGGTTCTATTTATTTACTGATTATTATATAAAGTATTAAAATTGTTATAACTTGTATTTACTATTTACAGGTAAATAATAATGTTTGCATTATTCCATATTTTTATAGAAAACTACACCTACAGAAGCAAGTAAATTGAATGCGAGTGGTGACAATTAAAAGGGGTACTTCCTGAATTTAAGAATTTAAGTCTTCGTGCAGTCTCTAACAAGACACCCTGTGGTGGGTCAGTACCCAGATCCAGCAAATGTATTTAATGTTCAAAGGCTACCAATAGCAAATGAATAGTGCAAAAACTGCACACTACTAAAAAGAAGCAACAGAATGATGAAATGTGTAATTACATTTTGAAATGTGACTGTCTGAAACGAGTGAATCAACTGAACCAACAGCTAATCAGACAGACGTGGCTCCTGGCTATGTTTTGTTTTTGTAATACATGATAAATGCAATATATCAAGCTCTCAGAAAGCACCATTCACATCCACAGTAAACATCCCTCTCTAAATTCTCTAGATTCATGGTCTCTCCAAAGCCACATTACTCGTCGGCTGCATATGTGTGCATTTCGGATTTATGTTTGATTTGCTTTGGCCCCGGGCTTTGCTCATTGATTTCACTTACTCATTTATCTAGAAAAAAAAAAAATAAATAAAAAAAAATAACAGAACAAAATAGAGACCCATAATTAATTTTCTCCACTTCTCCTCCATTCCCTTTCTGTGTATCCATTCATTCATTTTGTTATAGATTACTGACACGCTTTTACACTGTATCCCTCTCTTTTTCCTTCTTAGATTTTCTATGTTGAAATTTGTTTACATTCCTCTCACTTGTGATTTGTTTACACGAGCCGTTACTTGACAGAAATGCAAATGAGCTCATTTGATTCGTTGGTTGGTTCAAGGACGGAGAGCAATTCAGCAGCTTCTGATTTACCAAACCATGCACTGTTAAACTTTTAACCATGCTACTTGGCAAGTGCTATAAGACAATGGCAGCCTTCTGCTAAAATTATTCACATAAAATTAGTGTCCAAAAGTAACTTTCCCAACACCTGCAAATGGTGGGTGAATTGCGAAAATGTATTGGCTGCAAGTACCTACTGATTGTACTGTGAATTCGGCAACAGTGGGTCAAACGTTCTGGTGCTGAAATTGGTCTGGTCACCATCGTTTATGTGAACGTGAGTACTACTTGCCCCACTGTCACAATTTGTTTCTGTGTGTGTTACTACTTGCACACACACACACACACACACACACACACACATACAGGCTCGCTCATTAAGAACATGGTGTCCCATGCGGGCATGAGCAACCATTCTTATAGACATGCTGGTCTATGTTTAGAAACCTTAACCCCTCTCTCTCGCGCTCTCTCTCACACTGTCTCTCTTGCAACTAAACTCTCTTTCTCTCACACTGTCTCTCTTGCAACTAAACTCTCTTTCTCTCACACTGTCTCTCTTGCAACTAAACTCTGGCCTTAATTTTGGTTGTGAGTTTATACTGTATTGAAGCATGTCTTGGGTATACAATACCATGTCAGCCGAATGCGCATGCACGCACGCACACCATCTTGTATGACATACCCTTATAAAATGATGGTGGTCTAAATGGTTTACACTTATATAGCGCCTTTTTAACCTTAACGGTATTCAAAGCGCTTTACACTGTAACTCATTCACACACCAATGATAGCAGAGCTGCCATGCAAGGTGCTAGCCTGCCATTGGGAGCAACTTGGGGTTCAGTGTCTTGCCCAAGGACACTTCGGCATGTGGAGTTGTGTGGGCGGGGTTCGAACCACCAACCCTGCGATTAGTGGCACTCTAACACCTGAGCCACAGCCACGCTGATATGACATAAAACTGCTGATATGACATGGTTGTGTCAGTGATCTAAAGGAATGACTATGTTTATGTGTGTTTGTGTAATTTCCATTTCTGTATGTTTTATTAGTGATATGATAAAGCAGACAGATGATGCATCTCAAACCACACACTTCACTATTCTACGTCATTTTGAAGTGTAAGTAGAGCAAGCGGTGTGCTAACTCTGACAATGCAACAAAAAGAAGTGTAGTATGAGAACCCTGATGATGCACTTCTTCAACTATCAAAAAAGAGTGTGGCATGTTGGTCACTTCATGCACTCAGAGCTCGCTGCTTTTCGTACATTGCAGAAGGAGGGGAGTTACCTAAACACGCTAAAGTTAGCAGCAACACAACGTATGAGGAATGAGAAAGCTGAGACTGCAGTGGGCCTACCATCTGTGTACCTCAGCAGAAATCGAGATTCATCATACCGGGCTATGTTTTTACAGTCTTTAACTGTTCAGTTTTGGTGAGCCTGTGCCAACTGCAGCCTCAGCCTTCTGTTCTTGGCTGAGAGAAGTGGAAACTGACGTGGTCTTCTGCTGTTGTAGCCCATCCGCCTAATGTTCGACATCATGTACATTCTGAGATGCTATTCTGCTCCCAACAATTGTACAGAAGGATTTCTGTCAGCTTGAACCAGTCTGGCCATTTTCCGTTGACCTCTCTCATCAACAAGGTGTTACCATCTGCAGAACTTCTGCTCATTGGATGTTTTTTTGTTTTTGGCACCATTCTGAGTAAACTTTAGAGACTGTTGTGCATGAAATCCCAGGAGATCAGCAGTTACAGAAATACTCAAACCAGCCTGTCTGGCACCAAAAATCATGTCATGGTCGAATTAATTGAGATCCCATTTTTTTCTCATTTTGATGGTTGATGTGTACATTAACTGAAGCTCCTGACCCATATCTGCATTATTTTATGCATTGCACTGCTGCCACACGATTGGCTGATTAGAAAACCGCATGAATATGTAGATGTACAGGTGTAGCTAATACATTGGTTGGTGAGTGTATGTGTACAGTGTAACCTGAATTCTTAAAATAGGCATTCTAAAGTGTGTTTGTGTACAAACCATCCATGCATTTATGAATTCAGCTCTTTGCTTCAGTCCGTTAAAAAAATCTGTCAGGGAAGGCTGACATATTAGCTTGAACCCTGGCTCCTCGAACTCTCACTCATTCTCTCATTTGCAGCCGTAATTGGCCCCATTGGACTTCCATAGAAGTCAATCACTCACACGTGCACACTTATGCATGCATATATTCAGGCTGGCAAGGGATGGTACTGGCTCCATTGAGATTTTTTCCTTCCCCCATTTCTTTCTATCCTCCAGTTCAACATACTCCATTATTCATGCTCAAAAGCAGCATTCAGGGATGCATCCAGCCAAAGTAATACCATATTTACTAGGCTGATTAGATTAAATAAGCACCCAAGTTACCGCAGCCTTCCTAGATCGATATGTAAGTCTGCCAGTGGTGGTACATGGGGCTGAAGCTTAACAGCACAGAGCCAAACTACATCTGACAAAGTGGAAAGAAATAAGGGAAGAAGGAAAGAATGTAGTTTTCCTCTTGGTGAGACACAAGGGGTGCACACACTTTTTTTTTTAGGGGGGGGGAGTCATCTGTTCATAGACTAACATTGACGGAATGTTCAAACGAGCCAATGGAATGTTTGTAAATTACAATTCCATTTCAAATGTAAACAAAGCCAACATAAGGCCTTTAATCTACCATCCATCTGTATGTGCATGACTATATACAAGTGTGTTTAGGCTTCAAATAAGATTTCTACAAGATCTAGAGGTCCTACTGCAAACACTCCTATCTTTTACAACATTCTATTGAGAGACTCCTCTAAGGGGCTACTATTCTGGAGAATCTTGATGATTATTGTAAGACGCATTTCCCTATCTCACACCCAGCATGGACCCCCAACGACGCAGAGTTTGGGATGCAGTAGTAAGGGTGATGGAACCTATGGCATCTAGAGCATCTCAGTAGGGCTGTATCTCAGCAGGAGGGCCAGACATGCCTTCTCCAACGTCTGCATAAATGATGAGCCGTGGCCCAACATCCATCTGTGTGAATCTTGCACCTGAAGCCATTAATAAGGGGTTTGTTACATTGAGGGAAGTGTTTTATTTTTATTTTTATATAAGGACTACTTGAGAGCTTGCTTTTGGGAAATAAGGAGTAATAAAATAAAAACACTCAGAGCTCGCTGCTTGTCGTACATTGCAGAAGGAGTGGAATTACCTAAATGCGCTAGAGCTAGCGGGCAACATATCTATGATAACAGGAAGGAGATGGTGTGGAGAAGTGGATGGTAGAGTGTTCTAACAAGGCAACACGAGACATGAAATCAACACTAAATCTTTAAAGCACAACAGTGTAGCGAGAGATCCTTATGATTCTGAGTGGGCAGAAACGGCAATCTGTTTCTAAGCAACTGCTTGGCAATCATAGTAATGGCCTCGCTGTTTAGTTACACACCTTTTTTTACAAATGAATGTGAGGGAAAAAAAATGTGCGGTCCTTTGTGAAATCCACATTTGTCATTTTTGTCCAGTTAAAAAAAAAAAAGATCTCTTTAAAGGAATCTATCACCAAGATTACAAGATGCAAGTGTTGTTACTTTTTTTTGGGTGATATTTGAAGGTCTTGCAGACTGTAATTACAAATGACAAATTTTTTCACAGCTGAATGTTTTTCGATGTTTTCTACAGAAGGAAACACTGAGCCAAAAATCAATAATGAAATTAAATGAAATTATCATACACACAGTATAAACTGTGATGTGGGTCAGACTGTATGCTAATAGTCAAATGTCTGGCGTGCTCTCTCTCATGCAAACTCATGCATAAAGCAAAGAAAATTTTCATTTGAACATATATTGTAAACATTTTTTTCAAGATTCTCATTAAGATTCCCTTGTATCATTAAATTGTGTAATATATATATCAGCGTTATGTCAGTCATCGGCCTCCCCGTGGTCTAAATATTGATATCACCATTGGCCATTAAAAAAACTGGTTGACCATTTGTGTGCATTTGGCATTAGCTTCAGTAGTTTTGGTGTGAGAGAGACCAAATTGTACAATTTGTAGACCGATTAAAAGGCGTAATGATGGGGATGTGTGTAGTCATCTGCAACCACTGTTTCCACTTTGGAGTTTCCACAGTTTCAGCTCAGGCTACAGGTTAACTTTCAAATTGTCTCCATGTTTCTGTTTCATTCTCTGATTGGTGGTCTCTGCAATTGGATAGTGACTTTGTGGGTTGAGCGGTATGACTGGCTTGCCTAGTGTGTGGGGGTTGGCTGTAATGGCTAATTAGATTGTTTTGAGATATCCAAAATTGCAGGACTTGGTATTATATTAAGAATAACTGAATAACTGAGTTTTTGTTTTTCTCCTAATAAAAGATTTTTCCTAAAGGTCAAGCTGTCTGTGAGCTGACAACTGCATAGCAACACTCCAAACACACTTAAAACAACTTATCGACTGCATAGCAACACCCTGGGTGATTTCAGTGAGATTTGCACAGACAAGCTCTATTTACTTTATTAATATTTATTAATACTTTATTAAAACTTTATTAATCTATTATCTCACACTGGACTGTCATAATTATATTCCCCACAATATAACTACTGCATATATATTTTTATATACTCTTATTTTTTATTTTTATTGTATGTGTATTCTATATTGTGTGTATTGTTTACTGTACATTGTATACTAGGATTGTGTTGTGATGCGTATGTGTACATTTGATATGTAAATTGTGTTGTGTAAATATGTTGTTTATTGTAATTGGTATATTTTTCTTCACTGTCACAACTGCTATGTTGCTAGGAACTGCACACAAGACTTTCACCTTCTGTTGCACTTGTGTACATAGTAGTGTGACAATAAAGTGATTTGATTTACGTTTTCTTCAGAAAATGTAAGAATTAAGGTTCAATCATCAAATTAGCTTTCAAAGCACAAATGCAGAACATATCTAACAGGGTTAGGATGGTCAAGGAGGAGGTTGGAACCAGCTGAACAGTCAAAGTAATATTTATATGTGCTATATATCTCGTAGTATGTTATGTTTACATTTGACATTTTTAGAAACTGTCATCTTTTTGCACTACTGTGTACTGGTCGGCGCTGCACTGTCTCTCACTGTTTCTATTGTCCTGTTAATTTGTAGTAATTTATTGTACTGTCCCGTACTTTTTGAACATGTTTGCACCTGCACTTTATATAGGGATTGTATGTTATTTAGTCTGTGTAGTCTCATGTGGATCTGTGTTTGTCCTATGATGTTTTATGTAGCACCATGGTACTGGAGGAACGTTGCCTCGTTTCACTGTGTACTGTACTAACTGCATATGGTTAAACGACAATAAAAACCACTTGACTTGACTTAATGTAAACTTAAATTAAAAGACACAAACATAAACACACACACACACACACACACACACGGCAGCTGCGTGTGGCTCTCTTTCTCCCAAACTGCCACATCCACTGCATTTATCCATCTCCTTGACTGATTAGCCTGATTGGGGGCCAGGCATGCATAGTCACGACCCAGCCCCACCCTCCCCCTCCTCACAATAACTAATACTGCTTACTGTTAATCATGCTGGATAAGTGGAAAATGCAACACATCTCTAAAATGTGTTCAGCTTTTCACCCAGCACCCTTAAGATGCAGTTTAAGGCATTTATTTTTTCAGTGTATTCATCTGAAATAATGTGTTAAGTGCTTTTCAAGGGCTTTTCACAAGTCCTCTATGTCAGTGTGAAGAATATGAAAACATGTATTCAGATTCTTTGGCTATATAAATTAGACTGGAGGAGGATCAAATTTCACATTATCGAGGTCAATATTTCTACTCTTCTAATGCATTACATACAACCCATTTACACTACCAAATACTTATGAATGGGCTGTCTTTATTTGCATCTATGTGCTTGAAAAGAAATGTAAAATATTATAGGATGCAGACGGTGCAATAACTGGAGACAAACCTTTAATTGGTAAATTGCACTTGACCCAGCCCACTACCACTTTGCACATGCAATTTTTTCCAACCCATATGCGCCTAGACTTAGTTCATGCTTTCATGAGAATATCAAAACTTCATGGCCATGTCTACTGACTTTGCATGTATGAGGGATCTTGGCGAGCTCTATTACAAAAGGGCCCATTATCATATCTGTTAATAACGCAATGGCTTTTTAATATGTAACTCTATCATAATTATAAACAGCAATGTACAGTCTATCAATTTCCTCTAGAGTTGTAGCTTTTCTTTGTGGTCCTCTTGACAGTGACCACATTCCCCTTGCATATTTTTTAAATTAGCACCTCATCAGCATCATGGTGTTGCCATGCATGCTGTCTGCTGTCACTGGCTCTCTGACAGCTCTGACTGCGAGTGTGATTCCGATGTGTATGTGCGTTTGCTTATGCAGAGCCCGAAAATGGCAGTTCTCTGTGACACTTACTTAACAGCTGGAGGAGAGATTTTGACAGCAAACACTGAGGTGTCTCTACCTCTATGAGAGATGGGAAAAACCCATCGCCAAACCATCCCTGGGTTCCTTTGTATTTTTTCCCCTTGTATACTGGGTTATTTTCATTCCAGGCAGAGCGACGTCGATTTGTGTCTGTTTGTGCCAGGGGCCGCCTGGACTTTGGGCCAGATCAAACCTTATTTATTCGAGTCTAAAAGTCTCCTGACAGGTTGCGATTCACTTTGTGTCACTTTGACAAGGTTGTGCTCCACTGGCTTGCTCAGGCAGACGTGCCTTTGATTCTAAGAGCCATATGGCACTCGCAATCAGATAAACTACACTACCCACAACCTCTTAGTGTGTCAGCCAGCCACACAATTATGGCTGTCAATCACAGTGGTAGATCAAAGGGCAAAACACATGTAGCTGGCACATACAGCACTGCTTAACACAACAAGAAAGTACCATGGTTCTACCAAGGATTTGACGTGATAGTAATAGTGTTTTTTTATGTGAACAATGGTATTCTTTGAAGGACCTTGGAGTACCTTGTATATATCATGGTAGATGCATGGTAATGTTTTAGTTTAACGGAATATCAAAATACCACAGTAATACTATCTCATACCATCTGTTGGTGGGAAAATGGCCCCACTGGATACCAAAATGCACCAGGGTGCTGCCACAATAATTTTTTGTAAGGCAAAATAGAGGAAACAAAATATAGAATAGGAGATGAACTGGAACAAGGGACAAAAAAAGGAAAACTATGATAATGGATTACAATACGATTCAGAGAGAACTGACAAATCCTTGTTTGCTTGAACATGGTTATTTATGTGAACAGAGTAAAGAACAAAACATTAGAGTGAAGGAGAAAAAGAAAGTGCAAGAAACAGAGAAGGCGGGTGGCGACCTTGCTCTAAACAGAGAGGAATCATTGCTCATCTTGCCTCCATCTCTCAGGTCATTAGCAGAGCTGCCATTATGAATGTGTTTTATGTATCATGAAGACAGTGCTTAGATTCTCCCCTGATGAGGACAATCCAGCTAACCTTCAGACACCTCTGCTCATACTGTCGCTAATTCACACCAATGCTAAATGCCATCAGCCCTTCTCCATGTCATGACTGTACATTGAGGTTCTCAGGAGTGATTGGCTCTAAAGTTTGACTAGAATGATCCATCGTTTAATTTTAGAGTCAGACTTTTGACTATCAGCATAAAGGTTGGTCCACTTTGCATCTTATTATATCAGATATTATATCATTGCATCTTATTAGAATAGAAGTAAGACATAAAGGGCCATCTAGTTGATATGTAAAATGACTATGGCTATCAATCGATTAAAATTGAATGGGATATCGATTAATTAATTAATTTAAATAATCACAATTAATCGTATATAGAAATATTTGCTGAGCAATCCCCTCGAATGACAATACTTCAATATATAATGACTAAATTATAAATAGTTATATTTCGATAATTCTTTATATATATATATATATATATATATATATATATATATATATATATATATATATATATATATATATATATATATATATATATATATATATATATAATATAGGCAAGTCATTCCACTCTGCGACCATATTTGGAACTCTCCCGGGCAGGCTGATTAGCTATTTTCAATGTAAACAAGTGGCATAAAAGTATAGCTGCTATCTACTTGAATGGGGAAAGACCAAAATCTCCAAAACAGTTGGTCAAGATTATGATCAAAGACCATATTCCAAATTAGCAGTAAAATCTGACAACAATGGTATCATAAATTGTCCATCAGTTCATACTAAAAGGTGCTGTTTTTCAGGCTGGTTCAAATAATGCACATTTTTGAGTTGACTGACGATGGCTGTATCTAAAAGATGACTGTTTTTTTTACCTGTAAGCGGGACTTCCATTTCTACATCTGCTGGCCATGGGGTATTCCAATTTCTCCCATTCGTTTTAAAACCAGTGGTCCGTCTCTGCAAAACCATCTCTGCAAAATTATGTGGCTTATTAAACATATTGCAGCAATTCTGAGGTGAAATATCAACTAAATGTCGTTAAAATTGAGTTACATTTTCTTCCAAACAGGTAAGGTTTTTAAGGTTAATGCCTTTATTGAGTTTTAAATACACAACCTACCTCCAATGTGTGTCATAAAAATAAAATTTCCAAAAATGCAATCGCTGAAGCAGTCATGCCATTTTGTGCTGCTTCTATGACACTTTCAGCTCACATGTCGAGTTGCGTGTTCTTCAGGACTCTTACAGGGCAAAATGAACTTAATTGCACAATTAGCAGCTCCAAAAAGCACTTAGTCTTGAGACATTGGCATTTTTTTACTAAATGCTTAGGTCTGTCATGAATCGCGAGGTTATATATTTCCATTGCGTGTGTGTTTGTTCATAATCTTCACTCTGAGAGGGAAACTGTATATGTGTCTGTGTGTTTAGTGTTTGTGACAGAAGAAGTTTGGATGAGGTACAGTATATCAGTGTCCATATTGCTTTTACTGACTTGTTTGTTTGAACATGCTCATTCAAGTACATTGTGTGTGTGGATAACCAATTATGTATGGCGGTCCAAAGTTTTACCTTAAGAGTTTATAACACACTTTCTCTTCCTTTTCTTATGTCACACTTGGATTTGCTGGTCACACTTGATTGCCCTTACACACAGACTTTCTCATCACTCAGAAGAATTAATTAGACAAAGATGACTTTTTAGGGCTGTTCAGATTCCACATATTGAATCAATACAATTATCCAAAGCAGACGTGAATGAGGAGCAGCTCTTGTGTGCACTCGCAGATCTTGGAACATCCGCACACTATATATGGAACAGCTTAGATGCTATGAAGTTATTTATTGCAGCTTTTTCTGAGACCAACAAATGCACACCTGCATAGAACTTTTAGTTTGGATAAACAGATTTCTGTTTGTAAAAGTGTACAAGTTTTGACTTAAATATGCAGAGGAAGAGTTTTACAACCAGGCATCATTTCATTCTAATTTTTGGGAAGATGGATTGCAAGGGAGGTAATGTGAAAGAAAGGGCTAGAGGAGAGCAAACAAAGCCAGAACAAAATGTAAATTGAATGTCAGAGATGTTGCCTAAAGGAGGTGTACACGTGGCCTTATATTTCATATTTTAAATGATACAGATGATTTTACTGTGATTTTACCACAGGTAAAGGGTGATTTTACCCCCTTAGCTACTCATGGTAACAGTGTAAAGAACAGACTCGAGGGTAACACTTTACAATAAGGTTCCATTCATTAACATTAGTTAATGGATTAGGCATCATGAACAAACAATTAACAATATATATTTTTTACAGCATTTGCTAGTCTATGTAGTTAATAAAAATACAATTGCTCATTATTAGTTCGTTAGCTCATAATGCATTAACTAATGTTAACATATACAACTTTTGATTTTAAGCATTGACTGGTATATGTTGAAATTAACATTAAACAAGAATAATTAATGCTTAATAAGTATTGTTCATTGTTAGTTCATTTTAACTAATGTTGTTGACTAATGTTAATGAACCTTATTGTATTGATGGTGAATATCAGGGAATTTTAAAATGGCATTTTACAGGCCTGGGCAAGTTATGGAAATTAATAAAAGCTGTAAATTCATGAAAATTCCTATAACAAATATTTTAAAATGTAAAGCTTTAAAATAAATATTACAAATAAATATTTTTTATAGCTATGCTCTGCTCTAAAATATTTTATCGTTTAGGTACAGTGCATTATTTTCCTTGTTTAGGTCTATATTAAATCATGCTAGCAATCCATAATGATTTCTGATTTGAGAGTAAATTGTTTTTTGAGTCAGTTCTATTTAATGAATTGGGTGAACCAGTTCACAAATTGGTCAAGTTAGCAAAAGTAAACACAAACATCTTGAAAGATTGTGGGAAAATCATAGAAATTAATTTGGTGTAGCAACCCTGAATATGATAAAAACATGGAAAATAGTAAATAAGATTAATAGTTAATTATTATTAACGATAATCGGAATGACCGCCAAGTAGTATTTAAGGGATAATGTCAAGTCAGCCAGTCGTTATCACAAAATAAACCCCGGCAGGGTGATCAGGACCCCTACACAAAGCTACCTACCAAACAAATAACATTGTTGTTATGTGAGAAGGAGACCAGAGCCTCTAATGGTGTTTTGAATGCGAAAATTACAGTCTGACTGCTCGTTATTCATTTTCTTATATGACTACTTGCTACTATTTAAATAAATACAGTTAATAAAAATGTTGTATTGATTTGAGTTGAAATTATTTGTAGAGAGATATAAGAAGGGACGAGTGAAATATCCGACCCCTAGATGGTGCGATTGACCAATGAGAATTAAGTATTCCAGAGAGCTGTGTAATACAGTTGATTAGCATGACTGAAGATTTTTACATTTGATAAGCAATGTAGCAACTTATAACAGTAATACAGGTGTGGATGTTTAATCAGATATTTAACAAAGGTTTTGAATGTGCCTCGTCTAAACAGAATTTAGAGTCGGAACTATCTGTTTTATATAATAAACTGTTTATAGCAATATATGTTATGTTAAAAGACTAAATGCAAATAGTATTTGTTAAAATTTACACTAGGGTACCACTACTAACACAGGTTTGCAAATTGTGTAAAAAGGGAACAGGAGTGATAGAGGGAGACTGAGGGAGACATAATTAGAAAAGCCACCTGTAGGTTGGGTTGAATCAGTCACCAGGAGGGTGCTTGCTGCAGGTGGTGCGTGCATGTCTACAAATGAGAGGAGCAGCTTGCCAAGAACTTCATTAAAGGGGATGAATCACCTGGATGTTTATCACACACACACACACACACACACACACACACACACCCCCGTGTTGGTCTACCTATCATTGAGGAATTTCCATAGACATAATGATTTTTATACTGTACAAACTATAGATTCTATCCCCTAAACCTAACACAACCCCTAAACCTAACCCTCCCAAAAAACTTTCTGCATTTTTACATTTTCAATAAAACATTGTTTAATATGTTTAAGCTATTTAAATATTGGGGACACTAGAAATGTCCTCATAAACCACATTCATAGCATAATACCTTTGTAATTACCAGTTTGTAACCTACATTTTTTCCTCATAAACCACATAAACATGCCCCCCCCCCCCCCACACACACTTCTTAATATACGGTATCTCACAAAAGTGAGTACACCCCTCACATTTTTGTAAATATTTGATTATAACTTTTCATGTGACAACACTGAAGAAATGACACTTTGCTGCAATGTAAAGTAGTGAGTGCACAGCTTGTATAACAGTGTAAATTTGCTGTCCCCTCAAAATAACTCAACACACAGCCATTAATGTCTAAACCGCTGGCAACAAAAGTGAGTACACTCTTATGTGAAAATGTCCAAATTTGCCATTTGCCCTCCCCGGTGTCATGTGACTAATTAGTGTTACAAGGTCTCAGGTGTGAATGCGTAGCAGGTGTGTTACATTTGGTGTCATCTCTCTCACACTCCCTCATACTGGTCACTGGAAGTTCAACATGGCACCTCATGGCAAATTGCTCTACATAAAGATGGCCTAGGCTATAAGAATATTGCCAAGAGCCTAACACTGAGCTGCAGCATGGTGGCCAAGACCATACAGCTGTTTAACAGGACAGGTTCCACTCAGAACAGGCCTTGCCATGGTCGACCAAAGAAGTTGAGTGCACGTACTCAGCATCATATCCAGAGGTTGTCTTTGGGAAATAGAGGTAAGAGACTGGGCCGCAGGGCAGTATTCCAGCAAGATAACGACCCCAAATGCACCTCCAAGATGACCACTGCCTTGCTAAAGAAGCTGAGGGTGAAGGTGATGGACTGACCAAGCAAGTCTCCAGACCTAAACCCTATTGAGCATCTGTGGGGCATCCTCAAATGGAAAGTGGAGGAGCACAAGGTCTCTAACATCCACCAGCTCTGTGATGCCATCATGGAGGAGTGGAAGAGGACTCCAGTGGTAACCTGTGAAGCTCTGGTAAACTTCATGCCCAAGAGGGTTAAAGCAGTGCTGGAAAATAATTGTGGCCACACAAAATATTGACACGTTGGGCCCAATTTGGACATTTTCACTGAGGAAGGTACTCTCTTTTGTTGCCAGCGGTTTAGACATTAATGGCTGTGTGTTGAGTTATTTTGAGGGGACAGCAAATTTACACTGTTATACAAGCTGTACACTCACTACTTTACATTGCAGCAAAGTGTCACATGAAAAGATATAATCAAATATTTACAAAAATGTGAGGGGTGTACTCACTTTTGGGAGAAATTGTACATATGACTTGCATTTTGTCTGTCAGGACTACACTTGTGCTCAAAATTTGCATCAAGTTTTGAGTTTAGACAAACTGATAACCCTATCCAACCTCATTTGCCATTACTGTTTCAAACACCATTTATCATACAACACCTGCTCCATCCCTTGGTGCCATGGTTTATGCATAGAGGCCTCTCTTCTCTGCCTTGAGCTCTTTGGTGCCTCCAACCCCATACTCCACATTCCCCACCCCAAATCTTTCTGTTTGTTAAGAAGAGCCACCATGTGTGAGGGCCGTTTTGGGGGGCCACAGGTCTTATCACAATGCTGACAGCCCAATTACTCCACCGACTCCTGGAGTTCGATCCTAGGGCTGCAAGTAAATGTAAACTTCAATCACTTCTCTGTAGCTAATTACAAACCCCCTCTCCCCTGCCAATGTTGGAAAGCAATTTTGTTTGGATACTGAATGTGTTTACCTAAACTGGCGGCAAAACGTTTGGAATAATGTACAGATTTTCCTGTTTAATTCTCCAAAGTGGCATTCAACTGATCACAAAATATAGTCAGGACATTACTGATGTAAAAAACAGGACCAACACTATTTGAAAAGTTATTTTTGATCAAATCTAGACAGACCCCATTTCGGGCAGCCATCACTCCAACACCTTATCCTTGAGTAATCATGCCAAATTGCTAATTTGGTACTAGAAAATAATTTGCCATTATAGCAAACACAGTTGAAGCTATTTGGTTCATCAAATGAAGCTTAACATTGTATCTGTGTTTATTTTTGAGTTGCCACAGAAAGCAATATACTGGCACGTCTTAAGGTCAAAATTAGGTAAAAAAAAAGAAAAAAAAGAAACGGCTTTCTCTAGAAACGCATCAGTCAATCATTGTTTTGAGGAATAAATACCATAAAATGCTTGAAATTGACAAAAAATTAAGATTTCATTGAAAGGTGTACACTACAGTCTTCAAAGACAAAGGACAACTGGCTCCAACAAGGACAGAAAGAGATGTGGAAGACCAGATGTACAACTAAACAAGAGGATAAGTACATCAGAGTCTCTAGTTTGAGAAATGGATGCCTCACGTGTCCTCAGCTGACAGCTTCATTGAATTCTACATGCTCAACACCAGTTTCATGTACAACAGTAAAGAGAAGACTCAGGGGTGCAAGCCTTATGGGAAGAATTGCAAAGAAAAAGCCACATTTGAATCAGAAAAACAAAATGAAAAGGTTAGATTGTGCAAAGAAACAGAAATTGGACAACAGATAATTGGAAAAGAGTGTTATGGATCTTAACCCCATTAAGCTTTTGTGGGATCAGTTAGACTGTAAGGTGCGTGAGAAGTGCCCAACAAGACAGTCACATCTATGGCAAGTGCTACAGGAATTGTGGGGTGAAATGTCACCTCAGTATCTGGAAAACTGACAGCTAGAATGCCAAAGATCTGCAAAGCTGCCATTGCTGCATGTGGAGGATTATTTGATGAGAACTCTTTGAAGTAGTTTAAGAAGTTCAGATTTAAAAAAAAAATTGGAATAGTAATTTTTCACATTATTTATGTCCAGACTATACATTGTGATCAGTTGAATGACACTGAATAAAAGTAACAATTTCTTTCCATAAGAGCAACATCTGTAGATTATTCCAAACTTTTGGCTGCCAGTGTATGTCCTTAAAATCAACATTAAATAAAAAAGAAACTTATCTTACACATTCACATCTTACACAATACACATTCTTGATATAATTGTGAACAAGTAAGTGGTGCATGTTATTCCAAAGGCAAAAAACAATGTTTACTTTCGTAATCTTTCATCACATTGAGGCTCTGCCTCTGAAACGACATTCCTTTTCTACTGATGTGACCAAACCATCTTTTTTGCAGCCTTTTGTCTCCAACCACCTGTCATAATGTTCAATAATCCAATCATTTAAAAATTGGTAAAATCAAATCCCTTCCAAAACTTTTTGTTGTTGTTGAATATATCCTAATTCATTGTGTTAAGCAATGAATGTGAACGAATATACATAGTAGATTGAACCCTGTTTAAGTCAACATAAAATGACATATGCAACACATTTTACTTACATCATCTGTTGTATTGTGTGTGAAACAGGATAGTCTTTGAGAAATAAATGTAGAGTGGGACTTGATTTGGAATTGCATTTTGAGAAATGCTAAATACCTAAATTAAATAAAGTGGGAGGAGAGTGGATGACAAAATAGCTGGGGGACTGGTGATGTAAACTGATCTGAACTGAAAAGAAAAGTCATTTTAGAAGTGGAGCAAGTTATTAAATTTTGATGAAAGATTACAAAGACAAACATTTTGTCCTTTGGGTAAACTGCACAATTAGACCTGGAAAATGTATTTTTTTTTTTTTTTATGTTGACTAATCTAGGACAGGTGGAGCTTCAATTTTTCTGTGTCTATATGATGATGGATACATTTTTCCCATCACAGATTTTTTTTAATATGAGATCAGAGCTTTCCTTAGGGTAGTGTAACCGGTGTGGTGATTGCAATGACATTGTTACTAGTAAGAATGCAATTGCAGAACTCTACAATTGAATTACAGAGCTCTGCATTTGCCTTTTACTGGTAACAATTCCAATTAAAGAAATCTACAATTTGATTCTTATTAGTAACATTTTATTTGAGCACTCTCATTATATTTTCACTGGCAAGAATTTCAATTACAGAGCTCTACAACTGAATTCTTACAAGTAAAACTTGTATTTATTAGATGCACAACAGAGGCAGTTACACCTACAGTATTTCCCGTTCCAAATCCGTCAATCTATTAGGCTACATTTCAAAATAAAGGCCATGATATTAGCATGAAATATTTTTACAAGCTTATTTAGCAAACATATTGATTGCATTCACATAGTGTCAAGATTATAGAGAATACTGAGATGAAAACACAATAATGTTTTGTTATTGAATAATATTTTATTTGAATTAACTATCTTAATTCACCTCTGCGTACTCTTGAAAAAAGTTCAGAGATGTTTTTCACATGTCAGAAACTCATATGGCTGGCCCACTGCGGTCTGCAGCATGTACAGTATAGTTTTTAGAAACCTGTCAGTCAGGGCCTGGGTAGCTCAGCGAGTAAAGACGCTGACCACCACCCTTGGAATCATGAGTTTGAATCCAGGGCGTGCTGAGTGACTCCAGCCAAGTCTCCTAAGCAACCAAATTGGACCGGTTGCTAGGGAGGTTAGAGTCACTTGGGGTAACCTCATTGTGGTTGTTAGAATGTGGTTCTCGGTGGAGCGTGTGGTTGCCGGGGAGAATAGCGTGAAGCTTCCACACGCGCTATATCTAAGTGGTAACGCTCAACAAGCCACAAGATAAGATGCGTGGATTGACGGTCTTAGACATGGAGGAAACTGAGATTCGTCCTCCGCCACCCTGATTGAGACGAGTCACTATGCCACCATGAGGACTTAGAGCACATTGGGAATTAAGCATTCCAAGTTAGGGAGAAAAGGGGAGAGTCAGAGTGTTGTGGATCCTTGTCTGTCGCTCACCTGGACTTTGTGTCGAAGAAGCGACACTAGGGGTCTTTCTTGAGCGCCGAATATGCCTCTGATCTATGAAAAAAGGCCAATGAGAAGTTGGCAGACAGTATTTGCATACCCCGCCTCCGGACATATGGGTATAAAATCAGAGAAATACGTCGTGTTAATTCAAAAATGTTCTTCAGAGCTGATGGTCGTGCATGCAGTCAGCTGCGAGTCACACACCTGTTCCTGTTCCTCTGATGCTTCTCTGCTGTTGGATCTACGGCACACTTCATTGACTTTCTCCTTCTCTGCACGGCAGTGCAGTTTTCCCCTGGGCGCTTCAACAGCGCAGAAACTTATTAAACCTAAGTAATTAAAAGAGTGATTTTCTCGTAAAAGAGTATTTTCCTCTAAAAGAACAATACATAGCGGTGTTGTATGTCCTTTTCAGGACACGTCTTTTTAAAGATGCCTTTCCGCCCCTGTGTAGTTCCTGAATGTGGTAGAGTGCACTCCAGATGGCCACAGGCGTTGTCTCGTGTGTCTGGGCAGCGATCACACCGAGGCAGCATTTGTGGATGGTTCATGTTCTCACTGTGAAAGCATGACCATGGCAACGTTGCGGTCGTGGCTCACTTTCAATAGAAAGCACGCCACTCCAGCTGGCCCCCGCATTGCTCCTCCTTCCCACGGGATTGAAGACGATGCGGCTGGTGATGGAGGCGATCTGGGGATGGCAGCAGGTGCAGCTCCGCAGGGTATGCCCCCTTGGACCACCCTCCCCCAGCATGCTCGTTGACTCTCGTCCGTTCTCGTCCGTGCTCGATGTAACAGCGGCTCGCCTCACATCCAGCCTGCCTATCCTCTGGAGCTCAAGGTGGATGAGCTCGCCGCTGCATCGGAGAGCGTGGCGTCTGATGCGGATGACTCCCCTGGGCTGCCGCCTTCGGGCCAGTACGCCCAGGCTGAGGCTGACGCACAGATGTACGACATGCTTGCTTGGGCCGCCGCCAGCGTGAGTTTGGACTGGAACCCTCCGTCCTCCCCACAGCCATCACGGTTGGATGACTGGTTCCTGGGGCCTGTGCGCCACTCACAGCTGCGCCCCTTCAGCGACACTGTCGAAGACAAGTATAGAGGACGACTCCATCGGACCTCCTCCTCAGTCACTAACCCGCCCCCTGCCGGGTGTGCGGAGCAAGGTAAGTGCTTCAAGTCTTTTATCAGCACCAGGGCCTCGGTACTCGTCCTCACCTCCCTACGCCATATTACCTGCTCCGCCCCGCTGTGAAGTCCCGCCGGGTACGTCAAAAATAATCGCCCCTTTGGTGCCCCTAGCACGGAGCTTGGATGCATGGCTTTAACTTCCCAACCCATCATGCTGGCTGGTGCCCAGAGTTTAAATCCTTCCCGGCCAGGCCTCTTCCCCTCCTGGGATCTCTCGGTGGTCCTCACAGGCCTTCAGAGACCCCCCTTCGAGCTGCTAGAATCAGTTGGACTCAGGGCCCTCTCTCTAAAGATGGCCCTTCTGATCGCGCTCGCCTCCATCCTGCAAGTGTTCTCTGTTATTGACACTTGCCTGGAGTTCGGTCCGGCAGTCACATATGTGATCCGAAGACCGCGACCGCGCTATGTGCCCAAGGTTCCTACCACACACTTTATAGACCAGGTAGTGAACCTGCAAGCACTGCCCCGGGAGGAGACAGACCCAGCCCCTTCGTTGCTGTGTCTGGTACGTGCTTTGCGTACCTACTTGGACCGCACGCAGAGCTTTAGACGTTCTGAGAAGCTCTTTGTCTGCTTTGGTGGACAGCGGAAAGGGAACGCGGTCTCCAAACCATGGCATTCCCACTGGGTGGTGGACACCATTTCATTGGCCTATCACACCCCCATGCGTGTTCGAGCACACTCAACAAGGAGTGTTGCGTCCTCTTGGGCCCTGGCCAGAGGCACCTCTCTGGCAGACATATGTAGAGCAGCGGGTTGGACTTACAAGTGGACCCGTGTCTCCCTTAGGCAGTCTCAGCTGCCCTCCGGTCGCCGTGTTGTAGCAACTCCCCCCTCCTTGAGTCTGGATCTACCACCGCGCCACATTCTACATGTCGCCTAAAAACCCATGTGATGTATTTGCCACTCTTATCTCCCCCTCCGGGCAGGTGTGGTCTCCGCAGGGTCTTTTCCCCCTGAAAGAATAGGAAATTGGGTAAGATCCCCTTCCCTCAATGCGTGTAAGGGCCCCAGCCGTTTCTTGGTCTATGCGGGGAAACATAGAGAGAAAAGAGGCCCGGCTAGGTTCGGCCCATTCCTGGGTTGGCAAGAGTCGTCTTGTTACCCTGTTTAGGGTAACCAGAATGATTCCGACATCTTTGTGGTGCATTGGGGAAGTGTACGTGCAGTCTGACACAGCTGGTCGCCTTTGCACATAAAATACCTGCCCGCTCCAGTGTCAGCAGTACACGTACATGGCTCAGCGCATGTCGTGATTTAAATTGGACCCCTAGTGTCGCTGCTTTGACACATCGTCGAAGTGAGCAACAGACGGGGAACGTCTAGGTTACATATGTAACCTCCATTCCCTGATGGAGGGAACGAGACATTGTGTCGAAGCAGTGACACGTGTCCTCCCGGCCACGTAGCTGAGCTGAGCCACTGACGTGGCCGGACCATTTCCAGCTCCTCAGAAAAATCCTGAAAGAACTCGACTTATTTCCCTGCTTTTATACCCATATGTCCGGGGGCGGGGTATGCAAATACTGTCTGCCAACTTCTCATTTGCCTTTTTTCATAGATCAGAGGCATATTTGGTGCTCAAGAGAGACCCCTAGTGTCGTTTCTTCAACACAACGTCTCATTCCCTCCATCAGGGAAAGAAGGTTACATACGTAACCTAGACGATTTTGTCCCGAAAATTATAAAAATTATGATTTTTTTTAATCAAAAATTTTCAAATGTAAATGTGTAGATTGTACAGAGGTGTAATATGAATATGCAAGTGGCTAAAGTACCACAATGAGATGGCACTGAATAGAGAACACTACAATGCAATTATTCCTAAAAAGAATCTCTATTGTAGAGCTCTAAAATTACATTTATGCTAGTAAGAATTGCAATTAAAGAGTTCTGCAATTAGATTCTTACAAGTAAAAATCCAATTACAAAGCTCTCTAACTGGAATTCTTACTAGTAAAAATGCAATTATGATGATTAAAGCTGGGACCATTAAAATAAAATTTGGCTTTAGATATTGCATTGTACACTGATTTGACTCGCACAGCGTTCTCTTGCTCGGATCTACAACCCTCATGCTGTGAACTGTGTATAAATTACACCTTGCCAGCACTGATGAATTTTCCAATACTGCGGAAAAATAAGAACAACAAATCTTTAAAATGATGCATCCTGCCAATGTATGGGTAGGTCTGTGTGTTCACTGAAAGTCTGACATTTGAAATAATGATATTTTAGCATCTCACTCATAACCTGGGCTGGGTGTGGGCCGCAGTACCCCCGCCGCTGGACAGAGCAGAAGAGTATCGATCTATTGACTCCCTGGTTTTCAGCGCTCGTAATGAAGCTTGGTCACCTTGCAGCATACTAATGCTTCTTTGCTTTTATGACACAAACATCTTATCCCCCCCCCTCATCGCCTCAATGCAAAAGTAATCATTCACAGGCTGGTTTGACTGCACTTCCCTTTATAGGTGATGTATCAAAAAGATTCAAAGTGAAATATGCAATCTTAATGTTTTTAATATTTTCTCCTATCACAGATTATTGTGCAGACACAACTATTAAAGCCATTCTTTTCAGAAGAGTAATAACATTGCTATGTGTTTGAGTTTCTCCGAATGAGTGGAATAGTTAGTAGAAATGTTGAAGAAACCTTGAACAACTGTTCTATTTGGTGCTGCACAGGAAATTTTCAACACTTTTAAAACTTTTTTCACAACTTATTTTGCAATAATTTACACCTTAATAGGGTTATTAAATTACATCTTATTTACTCACCCCCCCCGTGCTATAGACTTACTTTCTTCTGCTAAACACAAATTAAGATTTTTAGAAGAGCATGTCTACTCTGCAATTCCTCACAATGCAAGTGAATCGTGGCCAGAACTTTGAATCTCCAAAAAGCACATAAAGGCAGCCTTAAAGTAATCCATTAGACTCCAGTGGTTAAATGTTAGATGTGGGTGAGAAACAGATACATATTTAAGTCCGTTTTACTATAAATATACACCTTTGACGAGCCCGACCAATAGGTGGAAATATGCACAAAGAATGAGAATCACACCAAAAAAAAAAAAAAAAGTGAAAGTGGATATTTATAGTTAAAAAGGACTTAAATATTCACCCACACCTATCATATCGCTGCCTTTATATGCTTTTTGAGCTTCAAAGTTTTGTACCCTGTTGACTTGCAATTTTATAGACCTACAGAGATGAGATATTCTTCTCAATATCTTAATTTGTGTTCAGCAGAATAAATAGTCATACACATCTGGGATGGCATGAGGGTGAGTAAATGAGGAGAGAATTTTCATTTTTGGGTGAACTATTCCTTTAATGAAGATGGATTTCTGCTGAATTACTACAATACCAATAATCCTGAAGAAAGAGTCACCAATCAGGGAAGTTGCTGTTACCTTGGAACTACTAGAAAATGTGCTAAAGTGTTACCTACCACATCTATAAAGCACTGTGAATCACATAATGTAGTGTCCCCAATAATTATAGTAATTTATATTTGTATATATTTGAATATTTTGCAATACAATTGAAATATAATGTATTTTTATGTTTACATCTATCACTTGCACTCAATATTTCTACAGTAGTTTCTGATTAGGTTGCTTCATTCGAAAATCTTAACTGAATGAGTAATTCTTTACCCCATAAAATAGTCTTTGTTTCTTTTGTCTTCTTTCCTATTTTCAAATACATTTAGCCTTGAATCAAATGTTGGTTCATCACAGAGCTGGTTGGTTTAGTTCAAGGCTTAGAACTCTTAATTGAAGATTTAAAAAAAAGAAAAGCCTATTGCAAATGAAAGGAGAAAAATGCTTTCAGAACCAAGGCTGCACTGTGTTGTGGTGGGATGGAAACTGCTCAGCAATATTAACACAAAATCAAAGAAGCCCACCTCTCCATGCTTTTCATATATACAGTGTTTATAATATCAGATACTGTGCATTTTCAGCACTGTTTTTTTCTGACTTACAACTAACACAAATACTCACACATGCTACAGAATTGCTCATATTTTCTCGCAAACATTTGGCCGTTTGTGCTAACATTTCATTATTTGATACAGTGCATTCTGCCTGTCAATGTGCCGGGGGAAAATTACATCTTTTTCTCTTCAGAAGAGCTGTATGAAACTAATCTTTTGGTGATTCAGCGTAAGAAAACCTGACACTCAGCTAGCAGATCTTCTTATATGCAGAATAGTGACCATGTGGTCAAGCGCTACTTGAGCTGAATTCATCGTTTTTTCTTAAAAAAAAAAAAAAAAAATCTCTGAAAAGATCTTGTAGTGCTTCAGCTGAGATAAAATAAGATCTGTTTTCTGAGATACACACACTTGACCGTAGTGCGTTCATTTCAGTCTTCCTTTTCGGAGACATGATACAGACTGTTGTAGATGGGAGCCCCTTTGTTATCTTGCAGTTTGATTTCAATATTCATAATTTTAGTTATGTTTCTATGAGGGTTAGGTTTAGGGGTGGGGTTACGGATTGTACTTTGGGCAATTTTATGTCCCAGGGGTATGATTATTATTAAAACTCTCTCTCTCTCTCTCTCTCTCTCTCTCTCTCTCTCTATATATATATATATATAATAGCTCATCCGATTTTACACCACAACTGGTTAGGTTCAGGCAAATGTTTTCAGTAAGGGACATATGTTAGACTGCCATGGTGACCGCAAAGCGATCTCTAATAATAACTGGTGAATATACATAGCACTGCCCCGCCACAGGAGACGAATAGACCTAATGAAATGTGGATAAATATAGAAATGCAATCTCGCAGGAACCGAGAGGACACAGGACAATGTGTCTGACTAGGGGAGAAGGTGAACCTTCTAGCTGTCGGGAGAGAGAGAAAATCGCAGTCACTGTCAGAGGGAGAGTTGTTTGTCCCCGGGGAGCCGTGGGATTGGTTAGGCATTATGGCCTATGGCCAGTTTGGGGTGTTAAATTCAGGCTCACCAAGGGTGTGTTTTTGATTGCAGTTTTCTTCTTCAGTTCACCCTATAGCCTGGGGATGAAGGACACCTTGTGAGGAATCTTAGTTAATTAGCCAAGTGAGTGGTTGTGTCTAAGAACTTCAATTAGATACTATCACTAGAAGCACTGATGTGTGAGATTAGAGGAGGGGGGGGGAGGTGTGGGGGGGGGGGGGGGGGGGCGTGTGGGGTGGGAAAGGAGAGATAGAATGTGACTATCGCAGTCTCTTCAAATCTCAAAATCTTGCTTGTTACTACTTATTATTAAATTATTGCTGAGGTGTTTGGAATTGTTGCAATTTCATTAGTATAAAAAGAGATTAGACATGGATGATGATCTTCATCAAATCTCTGTGTTTAGAAAACAGAGCCCAAAATCCCACTGCCAGAGATTTCAGATTATTTATCCCTGAGAGCACAGTCAAAGCAGGGAGTATCATTACACAGGGTTTAAGAGGCTGTATAATGAATCTTATGAGAATAGGTAATGCATATACAGTCAACATTGAGTCTTATTAGTCCTATTCACAGTTTACAGTATTCTGGACAAGAACTGCTCACTTTGACAGGAAGAGACTATCGAAACAACATGTAAGGTGACTGACAAATGCATTGGACAGTCGGTGATGGCCTGTGGGTGTGCACTTCTGATGTTGAGACTATGCATCAGAAGAGATGACGGTGGTTTAGTTAGACATTGTTGGATCATCTAGCATGGCCTTTTGACTGTATGAGCAGCACAACTAATGCTGCAGGAGTTGTACAGTATGTGTTGGGATCAGATTTTATCACTTATGGTGACCGGTGTCTTACTAGAGATGTACATACCACTTGATCCATGGTTAAAAATCATTATTGGAACAGTAGATGGGACGTGTGTGCATTTGAGTCGTTGTGGAGGTGTATGTGTGACAACTGTTTGTCACTGTCAACTTCTTGGACTTGTGCTCATCCTTCCTTGACATGTTTATGCACATGTTTGTGCCTTCCTGTGTGCACTTGTGTATGCACGTGTATGTGTGTAGTTATGTGTGTGTGTGTTTGTTTGTCTGCTGTGGAGGTGCAACACAGGGGGTTGTTCCAGCATTTCAAGTAGGCATGTTTTCTAATCCTCATTGCTTTCAGACAGGAGACCCCCCTTCATTATTCTCATCTTCAGTACAATAGTCTTATGAGAACTCGCTCTCTAAGATGATATACGTAAAACTGTTGAGCCATATTCCTGGCTGGTTGAATTGTATGATGATGTATCTTAACTTCCTTTCAGACCAAACACGATTTATTCATAAGGACTCTTTCACCCTGGGAGCAAACATCCTTGAGCAGAAAAAGTTACTTTTATTTTCCTTGCCCGACATATTAGTTGTTCCGCCACTTACTGTGCCGTTGTAAAATTAATCAGTGACAACTATTGTAAAAGTGTGGATGTGCTAATGGTGATTACTTGTGATGCTTTTGATGTGAACAGGCCATTCTATAGCCTACCTACCAACCTACCTACATATATGTAATCTATGTACAGTATAATCTTTGTATAATCTATCTATGTGTCTGTCTTTCTGTCTGTCTATCTGTTTACTGTCTGTCTGGATGTGTTTGTTGGATTGCTAGATGCCTGCTGTACTGGTTGATTTTTCATCTGAATACTGATGTGTAAGGAACTCACTATAGTGTATGGGCCTCTTTCAAGGAAAACTACATTATGTTGCTCATAATACAAGATCGATAACTTGCACTGGTGGATAGCTTGCTCAGTTGAATGGTGTGAACTGTATATTAATTTTTACAGGTGATAACTCTCTTGTGGGGCATATTGGTGTTCATTTTTGTGATATTTCATCAGAGTTCCATGAGCTTTGTGCACCAATAAAAATGATGAGTCAGCATTACGGTACTTTTTCAGAACTCAAAATGCCGCAATTGCCTGAAAGCATTGTTGGACTGTTATGTCCCTTGACGTATTTGTTGGTTCCATTCTTTGTCAGCTTATTTTGTTCAATTACGTCTATAGATGTATGGCATTGGCCTTATTGCAATTGGAGATTTTGTCCACTTTGTGTTGTGGTTTTCTCTCTCTCTCTCTCTCTCTCTCTCTCTCTCTCTCTCTCTCTCTCTCTCTCTCTCCCCCTCTTGTGTCCTTGCAGGGTGATTAACATCAGTTGTCTGCAATGATGATTACCAATCACTCCCCTGTCTGGATTGGTTGGTGAGGAGAAGGAAACAGGATAATTACCAAGCAGATCTTCACTGCAATGTAACTTCCCCTTTTCCCCCATCCCAGACAGTTGTGTTTGATGTATTGCTGCTACATAGTGCTTTTGTGATCATCATCTATTTTTGTGAATAGTGAGTTGAAGGTGACTTGTTAAAGTTAACCTTAATCATTCTGTGTTGTGTTTGATGGATTGCTATTACATAGTGAGTTGTGGTTGTCATCTACTGTTGTAAATAGTGAGTTGAAGGTAACCATTGTTGAAGTTAACCTTAATCATTGTGTAAATATTGTAAATACTAGTTAAGTGTGGAAGATGTAGCCTGTAGGGAGGTGGGCACCATTTTGTTCAACCTTTTCTCCTGTGTTTTGGTTAGTGAGGGGGGTAGGGAAGTTAATGTTGTTTATTTGCACTTTTTCTTTGGGAGATAAGGTAGTTTTAACTCCCCAACAGATATTTAAGTTTTGTTTGTTATTTTGGCCTTTGGCCCCTCCTGAAGCCTTTTTGAATTCCTTTTCTTGTTTTGATTAAATAAATACTTTGTTTTGGATTTTAAACTCTACTGATCATTGAGTGCTGGGATGGGAGAAGGGGAATCCCAAACCTTCTTAATTTTGTTACTGATCCCCAAACCTAGACTGGGATTGGGACATAACACCATATATTTTTAGAAATGTGTTTTTTGCAAGAAACAAAAAAAAATGATTGTGAACGATATCTAAAATGACAAGCAGCGAAAAGAAGTACAGTAACAGTTTTAACTGTACCATTCTGTGGTGAAAAAAACTGTTTTTCCATTGATGGCCATATGAAAATAACAAACACAAGGAAAAAGTAACTCAAAACACAAACTCATCATATTTTACCCTGTTTCCACATTGGCCTCCACATTTAAGTAGGGTTCCAAATTAGGGTTTGAACCAGAATCAAACACACCTGCCTGTAATCTGGAAGATCTGTATTAACTTTTATGAAAGATGGAGCTCTACAGAAAAGTGGCCCTCCTGGACTAAAGTTGAATTGTTATCCGGGTGCTGTCCATGGTCCTGAAGTTGAGCCCTTTTGCCCATATATGTTACTGTACAGTACATCCACTTGTGTGGGTGAAAGCAAACTGAGTTAGGGATTGTACAGATCTAGGCATTGAGTGAGACAGAAAGAACGAAAATGAAAGGGAGAGATTATCAGTATCTTCTGTCTGCTCAGGTATCTTGGGACACCAGTTGAGAATCTAAATCAATAAGAACAGTTTCTTCATGCGCACACAGCTTCTAAAGAGTGGTAATTCATACCAAATGTCTCAATGGAAAAGAACACCTCAAATTCTTGAAAATCGAAAGCTTCACAAGTCTTTCTCATTCCTTTGCTAACTGATATCTTAAAAATATCTTCTCCAAATGTTTTTGGCCTTTCACCCACAGATCTGTCTCTCCACCAGCTGTCAATATGTTAATGTTGTAGTGCATTATGGGAATGAGGTAAACAGCAGAGCTAGCCAAACTAGCTCAATGACAGCTGCTATCCTCTCGCTCGTTACCCAGTACTTAAGCGCCACTAGGCACAAACTAACTAATTCACCCTATTTCCACAATTTCATGAGGAAAAAAAAAAGAAAAACAAGAATTGGAATGATATATTAAATGACAAACAGCCAAAACATCAACAGTAACAATAACTCAAGTTTACACTACATTCACATTGTCATGTTGTTCTACTGTCATGAGTATTTTATAGTGAGGAAAGACACAATTTGAGTGACATTAGATGGTTGTATGTCGTTGTGCTGGTTTGTGTGTTTGCTTGAATTTGTCTGGGTGAATGAGATGGAGGAGGTGGTTTTGCTACTGTCACCATTTCCTTGTAGTGGACAGATGATTAAAGTTAATGTCCCATTCACAACGCTTTCTTAAACTGTAAGATGTATTAAACAGCTGTCAGTTATGTATTTAGTGCAAATTGAAGGCTTTGATATTGACTCTATATAAACTACACATAATATAATCTTGATGACAAGACCAATTTCCTTAAGCAAATTTGCAGTAAAGTGACATTCCAGTTGAGCAGTTTATTAATTGTACACAGCCTTGACATGTGACAGTGTGGGTTGTGGTGGTGTGTTTACACAGGGATGTCTTAAGAATGAAGTATGCATGGCAAAAAAAATGCTCTGTTACCCCTGTCCTTGTTCAGTCATTTCCTGACACCCTTTACTTTTTTGTGTAATAAAAGGCAAAGAGTACAAAAAATATATTATAATAAAATTATACTTAATTGTCCCAAAATAAAATGATTGATCAACTACAACATGGACAGGTGAGAACAATGAGATTCTGTGTACTAAAAGTTATTTTTGGCAATCCAGGTTCTGATATTACATCCAAACCCCTTGGGATTACCTTTGAGTCTTTCCCATTTTTCTATACGAGTGTCTTCTTTATTTGGCTTTGGGTTTTTATTAATGTATACATAAATTCAAAATGGTGACAAAAATGGTAATGGACCAAGAACATTTAGCATATTTACTATTAAAATATACTATTATATTATCTATTGTAGAGGACAGATATGTAACCAAAGTTCCTTTAAGGCAAGCTGTCACTCTGCAGCCATATTCGTAACACATCTGGCAACAATTTTCTATGGATTAAAGCGCGATACAACTACAGCTCCTATCTGCTTGAATGGGGAAGACAAAACTCTCTAAAACGCTTGGTAAACATTACAATTAAATAACATATCAAATTAGCAGTACAGAAACAGCCCTACTTAGGGTTACCAATGACTTATTCGAAATGCGGAGGGTGCTGGAGAGTGCTCCATTTTAGTGTTGCTTGATTTAACAACAGCATTTGATACAGTTGATAATTCAGTTTTAATTGATACATTTAAGAGATGGATGGGGATATCTGGGGTGACTTTAGACTGGTTTGTTTCCTATTTATCGAATAGGAAATTTGTGTCCTCCTCTACAACAATTATGTTCTTCAAGGGTGTATAGCAGATTAAAAAATTGGGTGGCATGTAACTTTCTGCAGTTAAACTGATAAAACAAGAGGTTGTTTGAATTTGTCATAGTTTTGGTCATAATTGGTCAAAAAAAAGTCAGATTGAGTCAGCACTCAATCGAGTAGTCCCAAATATTCAGCAGGTGGTGAGAAATTTGTGTGTCTTTTTTGACACAAATTGAAATTTAGAATATCACGTGAGGAAGTTAGTTCAGTTTTGATTTATTCACCGTCACTTTAAATCAATACACTTTAGCATGACTACTACCACCACATCTCTGAAAAACCATTGGCTGATAATATGTCTGGCCCTGCCCTTTTATCATACAAGTCACTGTCTGTGTTAAACCTGACTTTTTAGCCTTTTTCATTCTTTTTATTTTTTTGAATGCAAGTGTTGACAATATTTATGTGCAAAGGTATTGTGTTGATGACCTAGAAGCATCTTCACAGCAGGAAGGCAGTCCAAAGAGCCATGCTGAATTCATTTGAAAAGCTGCTCTAAAGGGCCTGACAGAAATAAAGGGTCTGTTTTTCTGTTGTCATTTCACAAGCAGAAATAAAGTGGAAAATAATGGTGTGACATTGGGTAATACTTTAAATTAATTCCGGTTCTCTCTTAAAACATCTGCTCGCTGTATAAGTCCTGTCAAGGGCCATCGCCTTTACTATACTCTACATCCCTGGAGAGGGAATTGTTTTGCAATCACTTCATTGCCCTTGTGGCTACCAGTGAATAAAACACCAAAGGAACAGGATAAAATGAAAGTTCTTATTCTCCTTTCTTATTTGTCTGCCATGTTTTTACTTTCGAATGAGGGATGTTTCTTGTCTCTTTCAGTCTTTTTCCTTCGTCATTTCCCCAACCGCTTTTTTTCCAGTCGTCAGCTTTTTTGACAGCTTCTGAAGGATTTTCTTGCACATTGCGTTGATGGCGAGGCAAAGTTCAGGCGTGCAGAAAGGCAATATTAGCTGGAAATTGGAAAGAATTCATCCGTGCTGCTTCAGAATGAATTGAAACCAAGTCGCCTCTACCGCATTGATTTCTCCTCCTTTTTGGCTGGGTCTTTTCTTGTTCCAGCCAACCTTTTTTTTTCTCCAACCACCTGAACGCTCTCACCCAACCTTCCTTAAAATCATACGTTTATCTCACTGGGTCAATGTTCGGCAGGTCAGAACGGGCGAGTTATATCCTACTGGTAAATGCCGGAACGACATCATTTTGGGTGAGAAAATCTTCTTTTTCCATTGATGGCTGTGTGAAAGTAACAGTGCATTCTAAAGGGATATTTTTTTGTGTGTGTGTAACATAATCTGTAAATTTTGTTGTATTATAGCAGATTTTTTTTGCCAGTGAGTGCTCTGAAAAGAGTAAAATGGATTTATAGTTTTCCCTGTCTGCTGCCTTTGACATCACAGCTCAGGATAGTCACTAGTCCAGGTCATATTTCTTCAGTGCCTTCATTACAACCATTAGCAGAGAGGGAGTTTTTTCCACCCTGGTCTATTAACCCTGGATTATCTTCATTCTAAACCCTGCTTTTAACCCTGGGTAAAGCAACATTTCACACTTGTATTTTTGAAAGGGGGTTAGTAAAACCTTTTACCCAGGGTTATGAAACCTCCTCAACAGAGCAGGGTTAGCACCACATTTGTGAGGTTAACCCCACATTGTGGTGCCAAATGTATACGGTTTGAAATAATGCAGTGTTTGAATGAAACAGAAAGTTGTCTAGCAACAGACAGTGCCTCAGTGCTTACCTCATTAAATATTCATGCATTTTGTACCATCACTTAAACTTTCACACACTGTTTGCATTCTCAGTCTGAGGGAATCCGGTAAAGTGTTGAACAGTGATGGCAAACGCGATAACTGGTGTAATAAGAGAGTATTCTGTGTTTTCTTTGCTTATTTCAGAAGATGAAAGACAAACAGAGCTGATTTGCTGGGCAACATTTCACAGAAGTGCAGAGCAGCTCCATTGACAGGTTGCATGTCCATCGTGAGCAGCATTCGTCCAGCCAGTGTTATCGACACTGCAAATACAGTATGCAAATAAGAGCATTAACCTGGGGTTTACGAATGTACAGTGTGAAACATCGGAACATGAATACCCAAAATTTGTTATTAATCCAGGGTACAGTATGAATAATGTGAATCATGAAACTGGATAACCAAGAATTCTGTTTACCCGGGTTTAGAATTTCAAGTGTGAATAGCCCTTTATTGTAGGGGCCTACCCTCCCCTAAACAGCATGTAAATGGTATTCTCCAGATATTAGACCTCCTCTATCCCAGGTGATAAAGTGCAATGCATCTGATCTTTGCCCTCTGGATCAAGTGTAGTCTAAGCATGATATAGTGTTCTTATTTTTAGCCATGTTTGACAGTAGAGGAGTTCAGATGAAGGACAAATCTCTTCAATACGGTGGCACTGCTGCTGTTGATTTCTCCTATTAGACGCCACCGTCTGCTTGATCCACCGTGATAGAGAGGAACAGAGCTGTGTTCACTACTCATTCTCTTTCTCATTTCAGAGATAGAGTAATTCCCCACAGTATGGCAGATTGCTGCTTCTCTTTGAGGGGCGCAAAGATCATCTTTCTTTCTTTGTGCTGATAATACTCGCTCTCTCGTTCTGCCTCTCTTTCACCATGTGTTTGGCTGCAAGCAAAAAGCTATTAGCTTAATAGTTTAATCAGGTAGTTTAGGTACGCCGGCTCCTTTATGGTTCACCTGTGGCCTTGATTAAGCATTGTTTACCTGCGTGGAGGCTAACGCTGGCAGATTGGAGGCTGTCTCTGATGTCTAAATATAGCAGGATCACACGATGTCGTGCTGAAATGTTTCGTTCTCATCAAATGTGCCAATTTGAAATATGCTAACAGGAGAAGAGCAAACCTTTGTGTTTTAACAGTTATTGGTGCAGATGGTTGAACAGATGAAGAAAAATGTAAATGAAATTTGTAACTAAACAGACAACTGCCTCGTCTGTCTGGTGTATAATGCAGATGCATGTTTAAGGCAGTATACTAACCAAAACGGAACATTATAAGTGACTGAATTGAATGCTCTGCATAGGCTAAAACTCTGTATTCTACCTATATAGTGTTCCTCAAGCATGGGAGACTTGACTTACAGTTAATTCCAATATGTTAGCATGTTAGCATATTTTAAATTCAATTCCATTTTATTTATATAGCACAATTTAAAAACAACAAGAGTTGACCAATGTGCTGTACAATGTGTTCGCAAGAACGTTTTAAATATTATAAAACCTACAATTAAATATAATAATATATACCCAACAAGACATAAAAAGAGAACAAACAAGAAAGAACATCACAAGTTGTAGGCTAAAGAGAAAAGGTCGGTTTTTAACTTAGATTTCAAAATATGTACTGCTAGCGCAATTCTGATAGAAGTCGGTAAGGTGTTCCAAAGTTTAGGTGTGGCGAATGTTCGATCACCCCTAGATTTTAGCTTCAATTTAGGAACTGTTAATAAACGGTTGGTGGACCTAAGAGCTCTTCCTGGACGGTGTTCACACAAATGGCTGGAGAGATAAGCAGGGGCTCGGCCATTTAATTATTTAAATGCTAGCAAGTACACTTTAAAATCAATTTGAGATCAGACAGGAAGCCAATGTGTAGACACTAACACAGGAGTAATGTGCTCACGTTTACGGACACCCATTAAAAGTCTCGATGCTGCATTTTAAACAATCTGTAATCTAGATATGGAAGAATTGTTTATTCCCAAATATAGGGAATTACAATAGTCCAGTCTAGAGGTGATAAAAGCATGTATCACTTCAAAGTGTGTGATTGACAGAAAGGACTTCACATAAGCAAGTACTCTTAGTTGGTAAAAACTGGATTTTACAACAGGGTTTATTTGCTTGTCAATTTAAGGGCACTTTAAAAAAATACCCCCAAATTTTTCTCACAAGTTTTAACTGGAGACGAAAAGACACCAAAATTTAAATGAGAAGTTTTAGGGGCTTCTGAGGAGCCAAACACAATAATTTCAGTTTTACTTTCATTTAAATTTAAGAAACTTAAAGACATCCAGGCCTTAACATCAGACAGATGCATTTGTGTATCATCTGCATAGAAGTGATAATTCAAGCCATGTTTTTTAAAAATTGATCCTAAGGGAAGCATATAAAGAGAAAACAGTATGGGGGCCAAAATAGAGCCTTGGGGGACCCCACAAGTCAGGGGAGCAACACTTGAGTGGAATTTTCCTATGTTTAAAGTAAAACATTATATGATTGGAACCAACTAAGGGCAGTTTCTCTAATGCCCACATCATGCTCTAACCGAGAAAGAAGGATATCGTGGTCCACTGAATTGAAAAATATAATATAATATAATAATTAAGATTACAACTACAACTGTGTCCATACTCCAAAGGGTCCAGTAAATACAACCAATTAAGTTCATGTATGCCATTTTCATGGTTTGTGCTCAAAAAGGGGGTGCGTATCAACAGGTTAATATTTACAATACATTTTTCAGTTTAAAAAAGTAATAAAAATAGCAATAAAAAAATTAAAACATTAAAAAAATTATAAAACATTAGTGTGATGCATTGAAATAATTAAAAAGGTTCAAATAATCATATTTGATTAAATAATTTACATTTGTTATTCATTTGAATGTGTGAACTGAAAGTTACAAAAAGAATTCAAGGACAAAAAATACTCCTGTAATGAATCCCCTAATTTAGGCCTGAGTACTGTGTATAAATATATTATTGTATATACAGTGCCCTCCACAATTATTGGCACCCCTGTTTAAGATGTGGTCGAGGACTTCTAAAAATTCTCCTTTTTTTTTAAACAACATAGAACCCAAATGCAAAAAAAGCCTTTTATTTAAGTACATTACTTTCGTGGTAAAAAAAAAAAATCACACATTTAAAAAAAAAAAACCTTGAAATCATGTGTCCCACAATTATTGGCACCCCTAACAATTCCGCTGAAAAATGTAATTGATTTTTTTTTAAATATATTTTTCTGTAGTTGCTAAAGTTGGTCAGGGTATCTAGGAACTTTTAATTAGTAATTCATGACTTCCTGTTTCCCTGGGGTATAAATATGACATGACACAGAGGCCTAATTCTCTTACCCATTTGTCAACATGGCAAAGACAAGAGAACACACCATTCAAGTAAGGCAGATGTGTGTCGACCTTCATAAGTCAGGCAATGGCTATAAGAAAATAGCCACTCGCCTTAACTTGCCCGTGTCTACAGTCAGAGGAATCATTAAGAAGTTTAAAACAACTGGAACAGTGACAAACAAGGCTGGAAGAGGTCCCAAGTTTATCTTGCCACAACGCACAGTGAGGAGGATGGTAAGAGAAGTAAAAAAAAGTCTTAAGCTCACTGTCACAGAATTGCATCAAAGAGTGGCATCTTGGGGTCACAAAGTCTCCAAAACAACCATCAGACGCTCTCTACATGCCAACAAGCTGTTTGGGAGGCATGCAAGGAAAAAGCCTTTTCTCACTAACACTCACAAACGTAAACGTCTGGAGTTTGCTAAGCGGCACTGGGACTTCAACTGGGATCGTGTGCTATGGTCAGATGAGACTAAGATTGAGCTTTTTGGCAACAAACACTCTAAGTGGGTCTGGCATAAAACAAAGATGAGTATGCCGAAAAGCACCTCATGCCCACCGTGAAGTATGGTGGAGGATCTGTGATGCTGTGGGCCTGTTTCTCTTCCAAAGGCCCTGGGAACTTTGTTAGGGTGCATGGCATTATGAACACTTTGAACTACCAGGACATTTTAAATAAAAACCTGATGGCCTCTGCCAGAAAGCTGAAGATGGGTCGTCATTGGGTCTTTCAGCAGGATAATGATCCAAAACATGTGGCAAAATCTGCACAAAAATAGTTCAGCAGTCACAAACTCAAGGTCCTCCCATGGCCATCTCAGTCCCCAGACCTCAACCCAATTGAAAACCTGTGGGGCGAGCTAAAGAGGAGAGTGCATAAGAGAGGACCCAGGACACTGGATGATCTAGAAAGATTGTGCAAAGAAGAATGGTCAAAGATCCCTCTCTCTGTGTTCTCCAATCTTGTGAAATGTTATAGGAGGAGATTAAGTGCTGTCTTGTTGGCAAAAGGGGGTTGTACAAAGTATTGACATCAGGGGTGCCAATAATTGTGGGACACATGATTTCAAGGTTTTTTTTTTTCTAAATGTGTGATTTATTTTTTTTTTACCACGAAAGTAATGTACTTAAATAAAAGGTTGGATTTTTCTCTTTTTTTGCATTTGGGTTCTATGTTGTTTAAAAAAAAAAGGAGGATTTTTAGAAGTCCTCGACCACATCTTAAACAGGGGTGCCAATAATTGTGGAGGGCACTGTAGTATGAGTTGATTGCATTTGAGGTAATACATTCTCATAATAATTGTGTTATTTGATTTGATCAATAATGATTGTTAAGTAATTTGATTAAGCCTTATATTTTAAATTTTTCATTAGAAATGCCTATTAAAAATATACAAAATGCCAATGAAAAATGTAATCCAGGCGTCAAATTTTACCTCTTAATAGATAAGTGTGACCTTAAATGAAATTAGAAAGATTAAATAATTAAACTGTATTGTAGGTTTACTGTAGGCTTGATGAGTTTCCTTTTTTTAATAGTTCCAGATTGACATTTACATGTCACCACAAATGTCACCACAATTGTAGAATGACACAATAAGCCCCCCAAAATGCACAGCACAAGCATTTGGTACTATTTTTATTCTTTTGAAAGAAACATATACTATATATATTTATAATCGACATGTCTCTCTCATCCATTTTGGATTGATTTCTGTCAATGACATGGTTGCAATGCTTTCTGATATACACGTGCCCAAAAATTATGGGCAGCTCACTGGGTTTTGAAACAGAACATAACAGTTACACTCTTGCTGTGCAACTGCGCTTGCTTATATGTTCCTTTTGCTGGTTGCCATTTGTGTTGATGAATGGATATTTAGCGTAACGAAGTTCTACACATGGGGAGCTGATGAATGGGATAATAACATCAACTGGCAGAGGAATAAAATATGCCTCTGTTCTCACTCTCTCTCTCGCTCTCTTTCTCAGAATGATCAGATATCAAACAGGCCTGCTATTACGGGACAATAATTAAGCAGTATTTCCCAATCAGCCCAAGCTGACAGAGTCTGGTGAAGGAATCTGCCGCTTGTGTGACTGGGGCATGATGCATCATGAAATGTGCTATGGTCAGGAATGGAGGAGTGAGTTAAGAGGTCTGTGAAATTATAATCTGCATACAACGGGGAGGGGAAGAGTGGAAGAAGAGAAGAGATGGGGGCAGAAAAGAGGGTTGGGAAAATCGTGAAGGATAAAATTACATCTAGATGTGGCTGTTAAGAGTAATGCATTTTAACCTTGACATTCTGGCAAAACTTTAATGCACAAACATGGACAATATAGCTATGTATTTTTTATTTGTTTTTGACCAGCGTATCGTTTTTACTCACATACAGCTTTTTATATGTTGCTGAGGTCAGGTTGTGGGTTTTGGTTCACTCTTCCTTTAAAACACAATCTGACCTGACCGTTTCCACTTATGTGACAGAAAATCAATCCCTCCTGCACATTGCCACAAAAGCTCCATCATATTCACGTTTTCAGGGTTTCTTTGACATATTATGGTCAGCAGAGCTTTCTTATGTGTGCGGATCCCAGCCTTTATGTCAACACAAATTCTCTCTAAAGCTCACTTTTCTGTTGTTCTGATGAGCCAGAAGTGAAGAGGGATCCACAGCTTGTTCACTGCCACATACGATCAGCACTTAAGACAGACCCTTAAGCTTGGAGCTGTTTGCTGGAGGGTCTGGAGATAAAATGACAGATTATGAGAAGCTCTTACACAAGCTGTCTAGGACTCTAGGCATATGGAGCTTGAACAAAAGAGTACAGAGTGAGGCCATAAGACAATAAGTTGACAATTATTTCACCTTAAGCTCACACAAAACCTTCAGTTTGAGGACCGTTATAAATCATGCATCACTGTTACAGCTGATGTGAAAATGTGATGTCTTCAGAAAATATAAAACTCCAGTTATTCATGCTTTTGTGCAATCAATGAAGATAATGGAAAACACTGCATTAAGGAAAATGCACATGCTTGTCTGTTGCTGTTTCTTCAGCATTTCAGTTCAGCATGCCAGCACCTCGAGAATGGTTATTTGATTCAGAACAATGTGAGAATCTGTGATTGTCAAGGTGAAGCTGTCAGAAAGCTCATTGTTTGCTCTGTATCATGCTTTTGGCTTTCTCCCGTGATCTATTGTCTGCATTATTCACTGTAATCATACAGGAGCAAAAATAAATAAATAAACCATTTCCAAGCCCCACAAACAGTTTTCTGATTCTTCCCCAACATCTGATGGCAATAACTATGATTGCTGGTCGTTTGAGGAATAGTTTGCACAAACATATAAATTCTGTGATAATTTACTCCCCCTCATGGCATCTCACACCTGCATGACTTTCGTTACACACAAAATAAGAAATGTTCAAGAATGTCAAGGCTGCTCTTTTCCATACAACGAAACAATACAATGACCTTGGGCTGTCAAGTTCCAAAAACAAAAAAAAAAGCTCTATACAACACCATAAAAGTAATCCATGTGACTTATTCACTATACAAAGTGCTACTGTCTTGATTCTCATTCTGCAAATAAAAAGCCCAGTCATTTTCCCCACAGGGGAATAGATTTTTTACAATAACCTTTAAAGATAGACCTACTGTGTATGGCGAGGAGAGGCCATCATTCTGCTTTGTTTCATCCTAATGAAAAAGAAGTTACATTTTTGGTGAAGAACTACACTACCTATGAATAACGGCCAAAAACACACCAAATGAGCTCTGTAGCGATCACCCTCTCATAGCGCAATGCGAATGAAGCAGTGTATTCATTCTTCTTACACTCTCAAACTAACAATTTTGCAATAAAGTCTAAATATGTTTTTATATTTACAATCAGCAACTTTAAATCACTGCTTTTATATTTTTCTATGGTTTTCAATTCGATTACATAATTCACAATGCTTTATGGGATTGTAGTTCATTCCCTCACAGTCTTGTAGCTTTGGCTTTTTGCCTGAATTTCAAATAGTATTTTCCTTCAAATCAAAGTTAGTAGCATTGTGATTTACTTTAGAGCTGGTAAATTTGCTTCATGGCTTCGAACTGTTTAGTAGGATTTTATGAAATCTCTATAAAAAAAAATGTACAGGAAAAATACTCCCACAACAGAACCGGCTGTAAAATTGGGCATGCACTGCTGTGCTATATTCCAAGATCTCAGAATCTATACGATAGCTTTGTGTGAGCAACAGACCAAAGGAAATCTTCCTCTTCGCCGGCGCTCTCAAATCTCATTCATTTACACTTGACACTTCATAATGCATCATGCCAAGTTTGACATTTTTCTTTTATGGTAATTTTATGGTGCTTTTAGACCTTTTTGGCGCTTGAAAGCCAGTGATCACTGTGCAATTTTGTTTGAATAGAAAAAAGCAGCGTGACCTTGTATTGTGTTCCACAGAAGAAAGAAAATCATATGGGTTTAAAATGACATTAGGGTGAGTATAATGATAGAATTGTCATTTTCGAGTGAACTATTCCTCTAAGACCATGTGGAAGAGTGAAATAGAGACTTGAATATATCCAGAAATAGCAGATCCTATTTGCTTGCCTATTGATCTTTGGGGAAATACTGACGTGAAGCTTATCATTTGAGCCAATGATCTGAAGAGCAGGTTCACTGAAAGTAATGAGGGTTAAATGGCACAAGGATGACATGGAATAAAAGCACTTACAGAGGCCTGACTGTGATATGACAGTCAATACATTCAAAAAGAGGTGTTTAACTATACTGTAGTCCAGAGCTAGAAAAAAAATAATCAGTCTTTGGAAAACAAACCTATAATTTCTAAAACTTTTCCAAATGAAATGTACTCAGAGACTAAGCGGGTAAACAGAACTTAAAATTGTATGATTTTCAAACAGGTTCCCTGAACACTTCCCTTGTCTTCCATTGGTTGATACAACAGATAGTTCTGATTCAACCAAACACACACACACACACACACTTCAATTTGTACACAATGTACACTTTTTCAGTGTGTACGTACATACTGTATGTCTGTGCACAGTCCATCTAAAGTCTTGTTTTCGTTCAAATTGTCCAGACCAAACAGTGTAACGAGAGAAAAAGCACATTTTCTTTTAAAATAAATGAATAGCTCTTTTTATTTTTTTCTATCCACGCTGTATTTTTCTCTCGTAAAGGATCAGTATTTACCACAGAAAAGTTGACAGCAGTAAAAGAGCAAAAGCAATTTGGTCTGGTTGGGGAAATGTGAGCTTGTCACGGTTCAAAAAAGGACTGCAGAGTCCATAGCTGCACATCCATTTATGATGTCCGATTGCTGGCCTCAGGAAATAAATGTGCCATGTTCCCTTTCCATCAAAAAATGAGGGAGTTGAAAGTGTAAATATTTTCATAAAAGTCTGCTATTCGTTGGAGAACTGTTGATAATTAGAAGTAGAAAGTTTGATTTTTTTTTTTTGATAATATAAGAGGTCAGAGTCCGTTCCTTTTGGTGTGAGTCTGTTTGGTGCCAGAGTTTGGTTTATTTGCTTTGCATGAAAGTGTTTTTATTTTTACTGAAACTCCTGAACTATCTGTTCGATTTAAAAGAAAACTGTAGTACACCCACAATGAAACTTGTGTCATTACTTACTCACCCTCGTGTTGCTCCAAACCCATAAGCCTTCCATTCTCCCTCAAATACAGAGTCTTCATTGATGAGCTTTGTATGCCTTGAATGTGCAAATACAGTGACTATGGTGAATAACAACTTATTAGCATGTAATGTATAAAACATTTTTTTAAGTAACTTTACTGTAGTTTTACTACTTAAATTACAAGAAAAAACTTTGTCATTTCAAAGTGCTTCCCCAACACTGGAGGTGAGGGACACCATATCTAGAGTTCGAACTGAATACATGGCATGCAGAATTACCTGTGAGCTTTCAAAATGAGGTTGAAGGGCATTTTTAGAGACAGTTTATGTAAAGAATATAAAAAGACTGCGATTCTTTTCATCTTAGGCTGTGCTTTAACAGAGACCTTCTTGAACGAGAGCCGTGCTTTGATTATGTGCTATACAGCATGATTTTTCATGATTCATGGGCTTTATTGACCTTACATAAATGTTGCTGCGAGTTTTGTTTGCTACACATAATCAATGTTTTTAAATGGCTCAGAGTCTTGTAGTTCCCCTGAGAAGTGAATAGTTTCTCGTCTTTGCTGTGAAGGCCAGATTCAAAGGAAAATATTAAAAGGAAAGCAGAAGTATTTATTGTGTACAGGAGTGTAATCAAACAAGCTGCAAATGTTGTTTCTGTATTCTGAGTCTCGCAGTTCTGAACAGTTCACACGCTTCAGTAAGTAACCATGCATGCTATTTATTCAGTTAGCAGAAAGCAGTCCTGGTCCTGGATAGAAACCTGAACAGGCATGCACACAACATTTGTGCACATTGGATAAGGTGCGTACATGCAATGTGCAAATCATACATGTGACGATTGGTTTTTGCTTAAACCGTGTTCAACACGAACACACACTTTGTCGGCTTACTAAGCATTATCATTTTCAGGAATAGCTCCTGTATTCTATACTCACAACGAAGAATGTTTTATAGGATTTACCGCCGCATTTCAGTGTGGTTGTCACACTTACAATATTTGGTGTGGACAACATGAACATGGTGCCTCTTTTTAGATTCTAATTTTCAAGCATTCATTTAACAAATCAAAGTTGAACTGGCTGATAGGAAGCCCTGCATTCACATTTTCATGCCTGTTTAACTCAAACAATGCCAATAGCAGGTAGTACTGCAAAAAAATCTAATAAAAAAATTGCACTGTTTACAAAAACACATACAGGCAAACAATTTCCCAAATATGTACATCTTCTGCAGTGTTAAAGTGAATACAGAACAACCATTTCCTGTCTGTTTGGAAAGTCCCATAGGCAGTAATGTTGTAGACACTGCAGTGTGATACTCCAGCAGTTCTGCAAATTAGGTCACTCAAAACGGCCTTCATCTCTTATCGTTAATTATTTCTTTATCCTCCTGAGCCAATTAAATGCTGAACAATTTTCTGCTGTGCTGTCTTTTACCAAAAAGGCCCCTGGGCTTTCCTCTCTCAAGTGTTATCATTTAGAACAGCCTAAACGTCTTCCTTCAAGAACGTCAGCCTAGTCACCTATATAAATATTTATAACTATTTAAAACAAGTATTTCACATCTTCCACTCACAGATTTTAATAATCATGACCACATAGTCATATGCCATTTAATTTGTAGGTCAGCCTTGTCAGTTTTTTGTTTCATGAGTTGACATGCTTAAACACTGTTTTCAGATTCCTAACATCACAATTTTATCCAGTATGCAGTAATGGAGAACGTTTTCGGTGGAGAAATATGCCATTCCGTAAAGTAGCTTAATCAATGCATTTCCTGTGTTAATGGAGTTTAAATGTAATCTTTACAGAGTGATGCCTCAGATTAACAGATTTAACTTTGATTAGGTACAGAAAGTTTATCCAAACTAAAGCACAACGTGAAAATGAAAAGGATTTATTGAAACGCATTTCTAGCTTCCATACATTTGAAGAAGGGGTGACGAACTCATTTTGGGCCGTGGGCCATTGCTTAGGGGCCAAGTTTATATTTTCTAAAATATAATTGTGCCAAAATATATTTAATTACATGACAAAAATACTATAGAAAAAAAAGGTTTTGAAATGGATGACTTGGACAGAATAATTAAGAAAAATAATTAAAACCAATAAGTGCCCAACATAGATGGGAACTCCTTCAATACTGTTTTAAAAGCATCCCGGGGTGAAACATCAAGAAGTTGGTCGAGAAAATGTCAAGAGTACATCTGCAAAATCTAGGCAAAGGGTGACTACTTTGAAGATGCTAAATTATAACACAGTTTTGATTTATTTTGGATTTTGTTTAGTCACAATATAATTCCCATATTTCCATTTCTATTATGCCATAGTTTTGATGACTTTACTATTATTATAAAATGTGAAAAATAATAATTATAAAGAATAAGTAAGTGACCCTAAACTTTTGAACGGTACTGTGTATGTTCTTTAACTTTGTTTAAATAACTTTTAAAATTATGTGTTAAAATTATTAATTAACTTTTAACAAAATGTTATCATCATATATTATCATATTTGATCAACTTTGTACACAAAACATTTCGACATGACTGAGGGCAACTTGTAGAAAATCACATATTCATTCAGCCCCTCCGAGTAATTCAGTAAGTTCATTCTCTGAAAGATTTGTCAAAATGATTCAAAACGAGAACTCGTGAGCTGGTGAATCACTGTTTTAAAAAAACAGGCTCATAAGAGTAATTTGGTCATGAATCGGACTAAACCAGTCACCGTTTTTGTTGTTGAGTACAGCAAGCAAACGCAACACAGTAGAAAGTCATGCTGTTTTGGTGTTATTTCACGGTGGATGCTTTTTTATGTCATCACATTCAATTCAGACTGCATTCTCCTAACTTGGCTAAATATCATTTATTTAGTGACACTAGTAGATCAGCAGTGGAGCAAAGGAAAATTGGAGCTGGAAAATAGAAAGGTGCTGTTTTCATAGCTAACACTTGGGTAAAAAGATATGAATTATTTTTGCCCACCAGCCACAGTGGCTGTGAATGCCCAATTTTACCAGCAATTTCGATTTTTTTTTCGTTTGGTTATTCATAAAGGTATACAAAACACAAATTCTGAAGCTGTAGTGAATTATGATAACACACATGACAATTCATTAACGTCGCCTTATGTATGTCATTTGCTTTGTATGTATTCAGCCACAAATGTTTTAAACGGAATTAAGTAATGTTGCATTCACAATGTGTGTAAACAAGAACTGCTCCATGGAAATCAAGCGATCTAAACATAGAGCACCTCCTGAGACGGTCTGAAATAATTTGCAGCATTCTCATGGATGACACTGTTTTTGCAGATTTTTTTTTTCTGCAAATCATCCCGTGGGCCGGTGATGACTCCTTGGTGGGCCATATGTTTGACACCCCTGCTTTAAAGTAAGTAATCCTGTTTTATTGCACTAAATTAAACACCTGCCAAAGTTCCATTCTCAGCAAAACATACTGATTTATAGACCATGATTAAATTATGATATTCTTTATAAATGAAAAACTTCTCTTTCTTTTTGAATTGGGAAACCTTATGTTTTTCCATCACAACAGTACAGTGACATACGAATTGGCACAAACTCTCAATTTTTGAACACCAAGACGTATTTGGTGTGATAAGGGGCCTTTTGTGTAATTGGGACATATTGTAGATGCATATTTGTTAACACTCCCATCTATGGCATTTAGCAACTGTGAATCATTCACTAGATGAATACAGGCAGTAATTTTTGAAAGTCATTCTCATTTATTTACCATCGTTGGCTCCTGGCTCTCCTCCCAGTGCTCTGAGTGGGGGTACGCTATTGGTCGCTGCCAGTTTCCTAATTTGTATTTCTGCACACCAGCGCATTTTTGGCTTGTGTAGGTTTACAATAAATAAAAATAAATAAAGAAAAGACAAATGGGCAGAAATTGAGGCTCTATATAATTATAGATTCCTCTGCCTTTTTTTTTTCTTCCTTTATGTGATTTACTGTGTTTCTATCCCTCCACACCCTCTCATTCATTTCTAGCTTTACTGTCTTTTTTTTCTTTCATCTGCACACCTGAAAAACTCATTCCACAATGTTAAAATTCTTGTGTTTGATGCTACTTTTGCCCAAATCTTTTTTATACTGCTCAACAGTGTAAATATGGACTAGCTCTGGAATAGCATTCTTTAATACTACATATCCATTTGTTTTAGTACTCAGTGTATACAGTGTGTTTTGTGTATAATGTACTTTGCTAGTATAGGCCAAATCCATTTCCAGCATCATGTCAGATGGTTCACAGCATAGAACGCATTTACTCTCCTCTCCCCTTCATTTGTAATTGTATTGCAGTTAGTGAGAAGATAAAACGGGTTTGTTTACTGAAACCAGAATCGTTTTACCATTCTACTCAGCAATGCATTATTTTTTATCAAATTTCTTTGTGTTCTACAGTCTATTCCAGAGTATTGAAAGTACATTCCAAAGGTATTTTTCTAGGTGGTGATAATATAACAGTCCTCAAACAAAACAGCAGTCCTGTGGTGAGAAACAGATTTATTTTTTTAAAAAGCTTGTCAATGCTTCAATGAAGAATAGCTTTCTTAGTTTTCTCTTTCATGTTTCCTCAGCTCCATTACAAGCTCTGTAATTGAATGTGTCTGGCAAGCTATGACAGAAACAGAGCATAATTACAGACAGGCTTTAAACTCTCCAAAATGTGTCTTTTATTAATTTAGCAAATTCATTTTCAGCTGCTTTCTCTTTGATCACATTAGTGCCTACTGCAAAACTGTCAGTTCTCTTCCCTCCTTTACAAACTTGGTTTAAAAGGTTTAAAAGTGTGTGTGTTTTAAAAGTGAACTGTGTCTTTTTTTATGTTTTAATGTAATCTTAACATACATGATTAGAAGTAAGCAATTCGTAGGTTTATAAACACAGGGGTTTTGTGGCTCTATCAAAACACTGCAACAGTTTTTGAGCATCCCGACCAGCCTGACAAAGCAACATTTGGAGCAGGATCAATATTACCTACACCATTCATGCTGAAGACACAGAGGGGCACTGTCTGAGCTGGGGTGTTTTCATGCATGCCTACACATGTGTTTGTGTGCATGTCTGTGAGTGAGACTAGCAGTACTGTAATTCATTTTTAATCTTGCAGTACAAAAGCTATTTCTGTTGGACCGGCTCTTCAGCCACTTGAGCAGAAGGATGCATATATTTATGATTATATTCAATTATTTAAATAATAATAAATAATTTAATGAATTATCTTAATTACTAAATAAAATGTAGTTAGCAATAATATATTAATACAAATAAATAATTTTACAAAGAGGTCATTTGTTGGTATCTTTCTCTTTTGATTTCTCTGTTGTTTTCTGCCAAAAAAGAAAGGGAGAAAATGAAACCCTTTGTGACCACAAAAACAAGACAAAAAACAATGTTGTATGGCTTCTGTGTGCCTCTGTATGAACTTGAACTTCCATGTTAAAAAATATTATCTTGCAAATTAATCTCGCAAAAAGGTTTCTTGAAACTTCAGTTCCATCCTAAACAAAAACGTAGGATGCATTAAGCATCAGTTAATTTAGATCTGATTCACAAATTCTCCTACTTTTTTCCCAACTGCACGGAAGCAACATCATAAATATGTGGCCGCTTAAAAGGAAATATTGGGTGGGACTATCTGTTTACCAGGCGACTAGCAGACATGGGGATTGTTCAGGAAACTTATTTTTAGAAGACAGTGTATCTGTGTGCACTTCCCCAGTTAATTCAGGATGGACTTCTAAGAATTCAGTCATTAATCTTACAGTTACAAAATCTTGTTGTTTGAACATTGGCTAATTTACTAATTTTAAACCATGACTTGTACTGCACAAAAATAACTAATATTGTCATTATATTCTGGAACTGGCCCCCACAGTGAGTCTAGTTTCTCCCAAGGTTATTTTCTCCATTAACCAACCTTGCCACAGTCACCTTCAGCTTGCTCACTGGGGGTTTAAATACAAATATTATTAACATATTTATTAAAAATTTACAGTAATGATTTTTTTATTAAACCACACTATTATGACTCTAAGACATTACTGATATTACAGCTTCTTTTCTTTCTTTTCTGTAAATCTGCTTTGAAATTATGTGTGTTGTGAAAAGTGCTTATTTTTTTAGATCTGTTTGGTGCTACTAGGGTCATAGGGATTGCACACTTCACCTCTAAATATTAAATGTGACAGAACTTAATATGCACAGGCTTTGTGGCTATGTAAGATGCCCACACTGCAAGGTATAAAAACACCCATGATGTACTCATGCTTGTGTTGTGTGTGTTTGAGTTAAGGTAGTTGGCTCCATTGGGCCCCTATGGTGGCGGCTCAGCAGGCCTAGGAAATAACAGATGTACTCTTTATGTTTACGTCTCTGGAGGCCAGCACACATGTACACACTGACAATCAGGAGAGAGAGAGAGAGAGAGAGAGAGAGAGAGAGAGAGAGAGAGTGAGAGTGAAAGAGAGAGAGAGAGAGAGAGAGGGGGGCTGATAAAGAGTCCTCTGTGATTCTGCTTATCAGTCCGCATACATCCATCTCACTGCTGACAGCCAGAATAAAATAATTTAATTTCCTCCAGATAACTTCAACATCTCTCTTGTTTCTTTCCATGTGATTCAACATAAGTATGCTTGTGCATACTTATTATTGTATACTACATTGAGTCCTGTGTTATTTGTTTTTGCATTATTTCTGTGGTGAGCAGGCAGTTTTGGTTTCAGTTCAATTCAATTTTCAGTTGGTTAACATCTCTGCACACACTGGAAAAAAACTAAACAACTTTTTTTTTTTTTTCTTGTTTTCCAGTAAAAATGTTGGTAACACTTTATAATAATGGTCTGTCATTAATAGGTAATTATGCAGGAATTAATGAAGGATTAATGAGTAGTACTACATTAACACTTTATTTAGTACTATTAACTAATATGGAAACATGATTATCTAATCAGTAAGTAATAGTGAACTGATGACAGAGGTAGTTCACTGTGGAGTGGAGGGGGACGGGGCCGGGCTGGAATGTCGCACGCCCGGTCCCCAATCGGCCTGATGAGGCACGCGAGGGATAAAGGCAGCTGGTGACGACGGTTTGAGAGAGAGAGCTCAATCCCGGACATGTCCGTTGTGTGTTTGTTTTTGTGCTTTTGTTTAAGTTCTCATTAAAATATTATTTATATTGACAAGCCGGTTCTCGCCTCCTCCTTGCCCATCATTACCCCGTGTTACATTCACTGTTAAGTAATCAATAATTACTGAAATAGATTTGCCTCATTGAGAACTATTAACTGACTACAGCTAATTTAAAATAACTACTATTTAATTACTAATCAACATATTAAAATGTGTCTAAAATGTGAATGATTATGTTTTAATTGTGAAAATGATCATGCATAGGTTCTTTGTGGGAATTAATTTATGAATGTAACAGGTTGCTAAAATCAAGGCTACAGTGTCTAGTCAAGAATGTAACGACATATTCAGGATTGATGGGAACCAAATGTAATAATATAATAATTAACCATGGAAAAATCAGTAGACAAATATTATGAAAATTGAGGGGGACTAAAAAAAAATTATTGTAAAAATATTTATTAAAAAAATGTGTTTGTGTATATTCAAGTGTGTGTTCATTAACTAATAATGCCGTAACGAACAGAAGCGATATCCCAAAGAATACACAGGTTGGGCCCATACATCCCTATATTTCTGTAAATAAGCTAACTATGATCATGATATTAAATTTGGTCCCCATCAATCCTGATTATGTAGTTGCATCCTTGACTATGATAATCTAGCCTTGATTTTTGCAACCGTTACATTCATAAATTAATTCCCACAAAGAACCCATGCATGATCTTGTTCACAATTAAAACATAATCATTCACATTTTAGACACATTTTAATGTTTTGATTAGTAATATATTTACAGTTGTTTTTTTAATTAGCCATAGTTAGTTAATAGTTCTCAATGAGGCAAACCAAATTAATTATGATTACCTAACAGTGAACTACCTCTGTCATGAGTTCACTATTACTTAATGATTAGTTAATCGTGTTTCCATGTTAGTTAATAGTAGTAACTAAAATGTTAATATAGCACTACTCATTTGTCCTGTATTAATTCCTGCATGATTACTAATTAATGACGGACCATTATTATAAAGTGTTACCAAAATGTCTTAATGTCCTTAAAACAATATATATTTCCTTAAGAAGCAAATTATCATAAAACTTTATACAGAAAACAGTATATCTTGTATTAAGGTTATTTTCCGTAACCTATTGGTAAATAGTTTTTTCTTGTTTCAAGTTTTGTTCAATATATGCTCAAAACAAGATTTGTCAAACAATCTGCTAATAGAGTCATTAAAATAAACTAAATTAAATATATTTTCTTTAAAAACAAGTCTTAGCCAGTATTTTTGTCTTGTTTTCCAGTAAATATATCGAAACATCCTTAAACAACATACATATACTTTAGATGCAAAATTGTTTAACATAATAAAATTTGTTTTCAGAGAATACAGAATATCTTGAATTAAGGGTAATTTCCTTAGCCTATTGGAAAATAATTTTCTAAACATCACTAAGTTTTGTTTGATTTATTCTCAAAACAAGATTTGCCAATCAGTTTCCAATGAGGTTTTTGAAAATAGACTAAATGTAACGATCAGAAACGGGAGAGGATCTATGTGCAGCTTTTATTGTAACAAAAAACAGGAACACTAGGAATAACAAAAACCACAGAGAAGGAATAACAAAAACCACGGAGAACTAAATGCTAATCATGCAAAACATGAAAAACATGAAATAACAGACCACTGGACAGGACGGAAACAAGGGCTTAAATACACAAGGGAAAACTAGAAACACCTGGGGAAACAATCAGGGCATGAGAAACAATCAGGGGAAAACCAATCAAAAAACAGAACTACAAAGGACTACAAAAACCAAACAGGAACTGAACAGAAAACTTCAACATAAAAGCACAAAAACAAAAGACAACAGAGAACATGACAGAGCCCCCCTTTAAGGAGCGGATTCCAGACGCTCCAAAAACAAAATAAAACAAAAAAAAACAAAAAACATTGTCCATAGAGCACAAGGTAAACAGATAGTCCAGGGGGGCACCAGGGGCAAATAGGCAGTTCAAGGGGACACGAGGGTCACAGAGGGACAAGACTATGACAGAACAGGTGGGTGGCCAGGAGACAGATAGGGCAGGGACAGGGTCAGGAGGCCAGGGAGATGGCCGTAGGGCAGGGACCAGGTCAGGTGGCCAGGGAGGCGGCCATAGGACCGGGTTAGGGGGTCTAGGGGGATGGCCACAGGGCTAGGTCAGGGTCAGGAGGTCTAGGGGATGGCCACAGGGCTAGGTCAGGGTCAGGAGGTCTAGGGGATGGCCACTGGGCTAGGGCAGGGTCAGGAGGCCAAGGAGAGGGCCACAGGACTGGGACAGGGTCAGGAGGCCAAGGAGAGTGCCACAAGACAGGGTCAGAAGGCCAGGGAGGAGGCCGCAAGACAGGGTCAGAAGGCCTGGGAGGAGGCCACAGGACAGGATCAGAAGGCCTGGGAGGAGTCTAGGAGGACTCCAGGGGCGGTGCCAGGGTAGGCGGAGCCATAGGAGGCGGAGCCATGGAAGGTTCAGGAGGCGGAGCCGCAGAGGGCACTGGAGGCGAGGAAGACTCCGGGGTAGAGGAAGGCCCTGGAGGCGGAGACCTGGGAAGCTCAAGAGGCTGAGGCCTGGTAGGCCCGAGAGGCGGAGTACTGGGTGGCTCGGGAGGCGGATCACTGGGAGGCTCGGGAGGCGGAGCACAGGGAGGCAGAGCACAGGGAGGCAGAGCACTGGGAAGCTCGGGAGGCGGAGCTCTGGGAAGCTCGGGAGGCGGAGCTCTGGGAAGCTCGGGAGGCGGAGCTCTGGGAAGCTCGGGAGGCGGAGCTCTGGGAAGCTCGGGAGGCGGAGCTCTGGGAAGCTCGGGAGGCGGAGCTCTGGGGAGCAGAGCACTGGGAGGCTCGGGAGGCGGAGCTCTGGGGAGCAGAGCACTGGGAGGCTCGGGAGGCGGAGCTCTGGGGAGCGCGGGAGGTGGAGCTCTGGGGAACAGGCTCGGGACGGTCGAGGCTACAGGCGCTGGCTCTGGCTCTGGGTGGTCGAGGCTACAGGCGCTGGCTCTGGGACGGTCGAGGCTACAGGCGCTGGCTCTGGGACGGTCGAGGCTACAGGCGCTGGCTCTGGGACGGTCGAGGCTACAGGCGCTGGCTCTGGGACGGTCGAGGCTACAGGCGCTGGCTCTGGGACGGTCGAGGCTACAGGCGCTGGCTCTGGGACGGTCGAGGCTACAGGCGCTGGCTCTGGGACGGTCGAGGCTACAGGCGCTGGCTCTGGGACGGTCGAGGCTACAGGCGCTGGCTCTGGCTCTGGGACGGTCGAGGCTACAGGCGCTGGCTCTGGCTCTGGGACGGTCGAGGCTACAGGCGCTGGTTCTGGCTCTGGGACGGTCGAGGCTACAGGCGCTGGTTCTGGTTCTTGGACGGTCGAGGCTACAGGCGCTGGTTCTGGTTCTTGGACGGTCGAGGCTACAGGCGCTGGCTCTGGCTTTGGCACTGAGGACGGGGCCGTGGAGGGCGGAGACTGGTGAGCGGAAGCCCTTCCTCTTCTCCTCCTCTTCCTGGCAGACGGGGCTGGCAACGCTGGCGCTGGGACGGACGAGGCTGGCAACGCTGGCGCTGGGACGGACGAGGCTGGCAACGTGTTGACCGTGACAGGCGTGGGCGTTGGCTCGTGGGCCGTGGCAGGCGTGGGCGTTGGCTCGTGGGCCGTGGCAGGTGTGGGCGTTGGCCGTGGCAGGCGTGGGCTCGTTGGCCGTACCCTCAGAAGCAAACATCACCAAAACCAAGTCCACGTACTCCTCCCACGTGTAATTACCTGTCTCCGGCAAATCCTCCCATCCATAGGCAAGGAGACCTATCCGGTAGATGGACTTTAGGTGTCTATCCGCAAATCCAGTGCATCTGGCAATGGTGCTGAACAGACGTGTGTATTCAATTAAAGGGAGGTTAGCTCGGCTCAACTGGACAAAGACTGCTGCTAGATCCATCTAAAGGTCTGTTATTCTGTAACGATCAGAAACGGGAGAGGATCTATGTGCAGCTTTTATTGTAACAAAAAACAGGAATACTAGGAATAACAAAAACCACGGAAAAGGAATAACAAAAACCACGGAGAACTAAATGCTAATCATGAAAAACATGAAATAACAGACCACTGGACAGGACGGAAACAAGGGCTTAAATACACAAGGGAAAACTAGAAACACCTGGGGAAACAATCAGGGCATGAGAAACAATCAGGGGAAAACCAATCAAAAAACAGAACTACAAAGGACTACAAAAACCAAACAGGAAACAGGAACTGAACAGGAAACTTCAACACAAAAGCACAAAAACAAAAGACAGAGAACATGACAACTACAAAGGACTACCAAAACCAAACAGGAAACAGGAACTGAACAGAAAACTTCAACATAAAAGCACAAAAACAAAAGACAACAGAGAACATGACAACTACAAAGGACTACCAAAACCAAACAGGAAACAGGAACTAAACAGGAAACTGCAACATAAATGCACAAAAACAAAAGACAACAGAGAACATGACACTAAATATATTTTCTTTGAAAACATGCCTTAATGAGTATTTTTGTTTTCAAATAGGTTAAAATGTTTTTTTTTTCTTATGTTTTCTTTTTTTTAAAACCATAAACCTCTTTAGTCAAGATAATTGGCAAATAAGTCAACCAAATTCAAAACACATTCTCTACAAACTGGTCTTAAAATCTTACGCAATATCCCTTCTCAAATATTGTTTTAAGGTTTTTCCATGGAAAAGAAGCCAAAACACTGATTAAGAAAATGATTTTGACAGTGCATGCCAGGATAGTTTTCTATCTGATACAGCACTGTCTTTCTCTCCCTTCTGAGTTTAATTCTCCCTTAAGTTTAATCGTACATTCATCAAAAGAGGTGGAAATTTATCTGAAATCATAAGCAATGAATTACAGTTGTGTTTTGCAGTGAAAGTGTATGTAGCTGCAGGTAGTATGAATGCTGCAGTGGAAGCTCCTTTGTGCCCATTTCATATCCAGCCCACCCTTGTTTTCATTATGAGAATGTGTTTATCTGTTCTGTAGTTCTTGGCAGTGGCAAGTGTCACAGTAAGAGATGCCACGTGCTGTAAATACTGCGCCATTCGTGCTGTTGACACAGTGGAGAAAGGCACTGTCTGAGCTGGGTGTATTCATGCATGATTACATATGTGTTTCTGTGTATGTCTCTGAGCAAGATTAACAATACTGTAATGCAACATCAGCTGCTGTGGAGAAACAGCAGAGCCAGTGGAGAGCATCTTGACAAATCTTTTCTGAGATCCAGCCTATGTTGTCTGCGTTTCTGATTGTGTACCTCTCTGTTTGGCTGTCACAGTCTGCATCTAATCCTTGTCTCATTCCTGAAAAACACAAATTTGTTTTTTGAAAGCTCTTTGGCCATTTGAGAATTGAAAAATGTTCTGTTTGCAAATCTTTCTCCACATGTCCTTCAGCCAATCAAAGCTCTCTGTAGCTGGGCATCCTTTAAAAAATAGATCAGGTTTGAAAAGTTATAAAAGTGTAGCATCAAAAGTATGACTACAGAGGCTTTTGTAATTTCAGTCAATCAAACAAACACTGGCTTTGAAAAAACATAATGAAGACAAATAAACATTATAAAGACGGAACATTTATGAAGGGTCTTACATTAAAAGGGCACAGAAGAATGTGTTTTACATAAAAAGTTAATCACCTTTAAGGATAGATTGTGTGTACTGTTTGGACTCCAACAGTGTTAATCAATTGCAGATGATGATCAGATGGCCTGTGGGAGAGAAGACTTTCTCTGGGGGAAGATCAGTTGTTGGCCGGTTCAGTGCTTCAGTGAGGAATGAATGATAAATGATGGCTTTCAATGGAAGAGAGCAAATCAATCCAAATCATTTTAGAAACCTTTCATCGCCATTCCATCAATGTCTCTGAGGGCAAAGGCGGAACAGACTGAGAGAAACAGAGGGATGAAAACAGCTAAATCATAGCAAAATGCTCTTTATTGGAAACCCTCTGGGTCAACAAGCTCTGTATGAAATACATTGTTCTTGGACTTATTCCTCTGCTTGGATGTGATTGACACACAAGTGAGTCGGCTAGAGTTTGGGAACAACATTGTTCACAAAAGTGAGCTATATCTGACAAAACCTTCCTTTTGGAGACATTCGGGGACGTCCTCAAATAGGAAATAAATAAAGCTGCTCTTTAAATTCTAAAAATTATTTTTAGGGTTAGGTTGTGGGTTGGGGTTTGTCTAGAGTGCTTATAGTATCTAGCTTTATTGGGTTGGGTTATAAAAATAATAGAAGTTTATGGAATGTCCCCCATTAAGACTACTGTAAGTGTGTGTGTGTGTGTGCTTGACAATCTCAGTTTTGACTCCTTAAACATCCTAAAGATTAATAAACGATTCTAAAAAGAGGTTAGGAAGGAGACTGTCAGTTGGCATGGAAACTGAAATTACAGTCAAAATCAGCAAAAATTTATTTAAGTTATTTAAATGTCAAAAATGGAGATCAAGCGCATTGTTTCTGCATTTCATAATGACACTGTACTTTTATTTTTTGTTATACTAAAGATGCATGATAAAAACAAATATGAAGGGATTCATGGAAAGGAGGCGAGAACCGGCTTCACAATATAAATAATATTTTAATGAAGAACAGAAACAAAAAGACAAACACACAAAGGTGTCAGACAGCTGCCCGTAAATCACTCTCCCTGTCCCACTGCAGTCTCCAGTCTGCCTTCATCCCTGTCTGTGGCTTGATTAGCCTGATTAGGGGCTGGGTGTGTAGCATCACGACCCGGCCCTGCCCTCCGCCCTGTCACATTCCTCCCTCATTCTCTCAGGCCGAGGAGCCCCCTGCATGACGTATACCCCCCCATTTGTGTGTATGATACACTGATTCACATCATTGGAAACGATGAAACATAATGAGACATAGCCTTTACAAATAGTATTATAAAAGTTATGTATTGGGAGCATTTTATGTGTGTGTTTATACTGATGAATAATTGTGAAATAGCAGACTCTGCAAGAAACTCTGGTGTCTGTGCAGGAAGTGATCTGCGTTCACTAACTTCTGCCAATGCAGAGCAGCACCAAGCTGCTGCCATAAAACTACTGAGAAGTAAGCTGTTCTTTTTCCTTTCCTTCCTCATCCTTTCTCCTCATAGTCCATGCACCCCCCTGCTCTCTTCCCTATTTTCTTTTTCTCTGTTGTTTACTGTATAAATAATTCCTCTACCTGTTTTACTCCCTTGGCTAGGGATTAAAACCATGATACACAGATCTGGTTGGTGTGTGTGTAGCTTTGGGGCAAATACAGCTTTTATTCTAAAAATGCAAAAAAACTTTCTTTTAGAGATAGGGTTAGTCTATAGCAGTTATAATTATCTTCATATAAAAATCCATAGAAGCCTATGATACAGTATGTCCCCATTTAGCTAAACAAATGTGTGATTATTTATTGCAACAAATGTCTCTCCTGAGTTTAGGTAAATCTGACAAAACCTCAGTTTGTGGATGCACTCATTTGGGAAAAATAATTCAAAATTATAATTTTTTTTCTTAGAATAAATTTAATACAAATGTGGGTTATGGTGTAGGGCTAGTGTATAGTTTTTATAGTTTTAGGGTTAGGTTATAGGCTAGGATATAGTTAATATCATCACCTCCTTATAAAAAAACATTGCGTCTATGAGATGTTCTAATGTAGTGAAAGAAGTGTGAGTAATGCTGCTCAGTGGAGAATGGCCAGTGAGTAGCTGTAAATAAGAAATCACAGCTCATGGGACAAACAGCATTGCTAGCAGACATTCTCCAGAGAATTAGGTTCCCTTGTACACCCCTAAGTGTTGTTCTTCCTTACTCTGTGTGTGCTTACAATGGGTCTAGGCCAAAAACTATATAGCCTATAGACACTATTATTTACTACCATTGTAAAAAACAATAAATAAATTTGAACAGATTTTGAAATCTTTTAAGGTCTATGTATCTGCATGCTAAAAATAAAAACCTCAAAGTCTTTTATAAACATTTAAAGTTCATCTTTTGGACATATAATCAAGACATAGCTGCATATGATCAAGACATGGATGATTGTTGGTGCCAAACAGGCTGGTTTGAGTATTTCTGCAACTGCAGAGAGTCTTACACACACACACACACACACACACACACACACATGGCTTCAGAAGACTCAGAATATTGTGCCTGAGTCATATTGATTCATGCGTTTAATGGTGCTTTTTTAAAATACATTTTGGAGCTTGACAACCCCTGGTCCCCATCCACTTTCACTTTATGGAAGAATGCTCATTGTCCAAAACTGTCATACAAGTTTGGAACAACATTAAAGGAATGTTCCGGGTTCAGTGCAAGTTAAGCTCAATCAACAGCATTTGTGGCATTACATTAATTACCACTAAAATGTATTTTGACTTGTCCCTAAATGCTGCCGATTGAACTTAACTTGTATTGAACCCAGAACATTCCTTTAAATTGAATAAATGTTGACAGAATTTTGGGATGAACTATCCTTTTAAATAATATTACGGGTTCAGTACAAGTTAAGCTCAATTAAGAGCATTTAACAAAACAATATTAAGGTACATTTACAATGGAAGTGACTGGGGTTCAGACCATTAACACTAAAATACACAAAAGCATAGCCATGAGACGAAAACATTATATGTGTTGAAATGATTTTATTGTGATACCTTATCTGTTTACATATAAAATATATTCAATATTACAACTTTTTTGCCATGACAACGAAACCCTGTAAACCTGGTATTGGATATACCTTTAAACAGAAAGGGTTAGTAAGTGATTTTATCACACTATAATCATTATAACATGTATAATGTTTACATCTGGTACCTATAGGCCTACCTTTGAAACAGTAAGTTTACTTGAGGGTTGTTGAACTGGACCCAATTACTTCCATTGTAAGTGACATAAGTAATGGCAAATACTTTTTTATTTTTATAAATGAGTGACAAGTCAAAATTAGTTTTTGTTGTAATTAACATGGTCACAAATTATGTTAATTAATCTTAATTTGTATTGAACCAAAAATATTCTTTAAGGCCGACCACTTGCTCAATCTGCACATTTCATCTTAATCTTCAGTCTGTGCTGTGTTAAGCTTCACATTTTTGACACAACTGCACTCTGGTTCTACACTTAATCCATTCAGAGAGGATGCAATTTTAATGATGCTCATTCTCCCAGCACACTTTCCCATTCCACACATACACGCCTCAAAGTGTGGCAGGTGGTGTGTGTTGGAAGAATTGGCTGATTCCAGCATGTGCGCAGCCAGAGAGACCACTGAAATCTCAGCCATGTCTATAATCACACACTGTGTACTGTTTGTACAACAGTGACAGCCTCTGGGTCCATTTCCTTTTCTATTCTCGCCCTCATGAATCTCATCACCACTCCCAGGTATGCCCATCTGCTCAGTCTTGTGGACAAAACATTGGCTTCTCATGAGATTTGTGTCCGTATCCCTCATTCTGTGCCCCTGAACAGCTCTATTCATGTTGCATCTTAGACAAAAAGGAACTGATACATCTGTACTGGCTCTGAAGGCGGAGAACAGTGTTGAGGAGGCACATATTTTTTTTCGGCCAATGTTGAATTAGAATTTACAGTAGACTAGTTTATTTCACTTATTAAAAAAGAAAGCAAGAAAGAAAACTGTCTTGAAAGTCTCTTGCTTTGTTCAAAGACCTAGTGAGCTGCCTACCTCGACAGTATGTTAAAATGTTTGAAGGTATCGTATAGGTACAGTACGTGCCCTACATGAAGGCTGTTTCAAACAGTAGGCACCAGGCAAAAAATAGCCCTCCCATATTACAGTTAGCATACTGTCTTAAAAAGTTAAACTGCCTAGGTAGTATACAGCGAGGTTTAGTTTGATTTGAACTAAATTTGCAGGGTGATATAACAACTTTTATATACACCAGTGGTTTCTTTCTGTATTCATCCTATAGCAGAGCGACAAGTAATTTTGAGTTTATTAGAATTTGACTGTCAAGTTTCAACTGCCTTTCCCTGATTATTCCGAGATGAATAAACCTAAAGGAATTTTTTGTTATTTTACTTGCCATTTAGCAAGTGCTCTTTCTTCCGGGGCAACCAAATGGCACAGTAATCTCTGGATCAAGCTTGTTTTTAATAGAGTATTATTAAAGAAAACTAGATTGACGAACTTTGTGTGATGATTAAAAAAGTTTTTCTTCACACAACATAGGGAATAAAAAGTGTGGTTTATGGAAAATAGTTCTTAATTGACAGTTACATGTCCTGTGACCGTCAGGCAAAAGAAATCAGGTTCCACACAGCCTGGAGGTTAGCATTTGAAATAATTTATTTGGCCTTGGAATTGAATCAGAAACAAAAACAAAAAATGTATTCGTTGATTCAGAGGCGTTGGGAATCTCTGCTCAGGGGCGTGACATATTTTCTCATTCATATTATCAATCATAAATAGTGTAATGTACGCTTTAAATTACACTGTTTATTGTAAGAGTTCCTTTTGCCTTTTGCCGAAAATTTGGATTTGAATCTTAGAATTGATTCTGTTGATTCTGAACACCTGGAATCGAAATCAGTTTAGTAGGGCTGAGAGTTGATCCCCAAAAAAATGACAATTCTTCATTTCAAATGCATTGTGAATCAAAAGTCGACTCTGCTCATTGTTGTCTCATGATCTTTTGTCACACTTTCAATCATAAATAGTGTTAAGTATGCTTTATAGTGTACTATTTATTGTAACATTTAAATTTGCCTCTCATTTTTTCATTAAAATCTAAAATATTTGGATTTGAATATTAGAATTGATTCTATAAATTCTGAAATCCCATTTTTTTAGATTCTTTGATTCCAAGGAATTGAATATCGAAGGTCAACTCCGATCATATGAATGATTATTTGTCATTCATACTTTCAATCATATATAGTGTGACATATGCTTTATATTACACTCTTTATTGTAAGCTTTCATCTTGTCTCCAGTTTTTTTCTTAAGAATCTAGAAAATTTTGATTTTAATCTTGAAATCGATTCCACTGGTTCTGAAAACATGAAATTGAAAAAGATTTCATTTTGCTTCTTGTATTTTTTTTTTTTTTTTTTAGAAAATATGTTTGGAATTTTCCAGAAATTTGGGAATTTGTTTGGAATGAATCTTGAAATCGATTCTATCGATTCCACACAACCTGGAATCGGAATCGTAGTCGATTCCAAACACATTTTCTCAAATTATTCTTTACATTTTCCCTATATTTTAAAGCTGGGCATAATTATGAGAATATATATTTACTATAGAAATTTCCATGAATTTTCTGTGATGTTTTTAAAGACTTTTGCAGTTCTGGAAATCATCATTTTTAAATTCACAGATATTTCCAGGATTTCCAGGAATGTTTAGTGTTGAAACCTCCATAATGCCCATTTAACCCTCTTGTTGTAGAACACGATCACACTGAAAGTTGGCATACTGTTTCCGGAAGTTCCGATACCCTAGGATCGGCGAAAGTATGCCGACTTACTAACATGTGACATTTCCCACCAGACATCTTCAGTGAGTTTACCTTCCTCCATGGCTCGTGCATCAGCTCATTGCATCAGTAGCATGAGAGACTCCTATCCATGTTGAAACCAGGAAGTAATCACATTCGCATAATCAGTGATGAGCGTGATTCGGAGGTTGCTCTTTTCCCCTTAACATTTAATTTTTACTCCACTAATGGTTAGGTTTATGTTGGTGGGTAGTGTCCATAAATATGCATTACTATTTCTTGAATTACATCCTGTACAGTTGAAAGGATCTTGCTTCACAAACAGTTTTTGGTGACCTCTCCTGCACATTAATGGAGCTCTTACATGCCTTTACGCCCTACAACACTTTCCAAATTGGCCACAAGGGGCAGTGTATTAAATTTCAGTAAGAATATACAGATTTTTGCTAAAGAAATATCGACCTACTCTCCGATTTCACTGTGAGATTAGCTGTAGTTCAGCAACGTCACAAACCACAACCTGTTTAGTTCTACAGAAATGGTTCTCAACCGGCTTAGCTTCAGGACCCAAATTTTACATTAGACATCAAGTGGCGACCCAAAACATTTCCAGACCCATAACTCATATTTAATGTGTGAACTTGCAAAGTTTTTTGGATGAGGGCATGCAACCTACCCATGTTGGCATTTGCCTAAATTGGCTAGTACTCATCAAATCACAGATGAATTTGAGCCAAAATATAACAGACTTTTGACTGGACACACGGCCTTTGATGTCAACAACTAAAAATATGGGAAGCATTCTGTCTTCCTTTTTAAAAGTTGTTTAGCCAAGTTTGCAATCCTAAATATACAATGATGTGGTCAGTTGCATTTGAATTGTGGTAGTGGTGATGATGATGAAGAGGTGATGGATCAATCTGAAGGCTTTAATGAATGAGATGAAGATATTTAACAACGTGGAGTACCATAAACCAAATCAACAAATTAACACAAGTGTTATACGAACAAGAACTGACAATCAATGAACAAAACTGAGGAGATGGTGAGGATGATGAGGAACAGCTGGAAGTGATGAAGGCAGTGGACCATGGGAGATGTAGTCTGGGAGAAAACTTAAGAGAAAACAAAATAAGAGTCTTAGGGAAACATGAGGGAGACGGAACGTGACAGTATAATTGTTTTCTTTTCCTTTCAGAAAAGACCTGGACTAATTTTTTGACCATTTTTGGGTCGTGATTCACCAGTTAAGAACCAGTGATCTACTCAGTGGCTTTTATTATTTTATGAAACTGCCAAAGGCATTATGTTTAATGAAATGGATGTGCGTTCCTTAAGGTTGGTCACATGTGACTAGATGCAGTATTCCTTGAGAGAATGCCCAAGGTTCTGGGTCGTGTTTACACTTTATCTGCAGTGACAATTTTAATGGAGTATCGCAGAGCTAAATGACTCAACACTGGGTGGAGGAGACATACTGTTGGAGGAAATGCTTTCAGAGATTTATACTCATTTTATTTTTTAGTGTTAAGTTCTTTTTAAGCATTGCTGATGCGGCATACAGTGTCAGAATGTTAAATGTGCTGCACAGAATATTATTTATTGGGACTGACTATTTTGAACATTAAAATTTCGCACCACTTGCTCTCATTTGTCATTTCAGTTTGAGAGCCGTAAAAAACGTTCTGAAATCTGAAGTGAACTGTGAAGGACGCTGATTGGCGTGTCATGAAATGTGACATTTTAAGAGATGATAAGTGTCTGGATTTAGCTTTCAGCTTCAGCAGAGATTTAGCCTTCTGAAAGTGTAGAGTAATACACCATGCATGCAGTGATTGGGAGTAACTAACTAAAAGTAACAACACATGCAAAGAAACCGTTTCTAATAAACGATTCACTGATTCGTTTGAGCCCTTGTTTTTTGTGGTCAAATATTTAGTTAAATGCTGCTGTTCATCACTATGTAACTCGCATAACTCATTAAGTCTAAATGTATCTGATCATTGTAATGCCAAAATAAGTTGCCACATAGGGACTACAGTGGTTGTCTGATTTGTCAAGCATGTAAACTCTTATCCTTATAGTAGTTGTAGTCCTTATTAACCAAACCTGATGTCATGAAAATTACATGATTGTGCGACATTTTTACATGGTTCATGCCACACATCGTGGCAGTTCAGAGGTGAAATGTCTAAAAAAGTGAGTCATATGTCCTCCCAAACAGGCGACGTTGTTAAGGTTAATGCTCTATCGAGTTTTAAATCAACAATACCAATCTCTCTACCCTAAACCTTAAACTTAAACCAATAGCGTCATAAAAATAAATGTGACATGAAGCACATCACATCATTTTGTGGTGCTTCTTTGACATATTCAACTCATGTGACTTGATTATGTAATGCAAAGGTAAAAATGTATCGCCTAACAAGTCATGTAAAATCATAGTAAAAGCCTTTTGACATCATAAGATGGAATTGTGTTAGAAACAGAGTGAAAAATACGTGTTTAGGAACTCATAATCTGCCGTTTTACTCGTGATTTATATGTAAGTCCGTGTTGTAGCACCTATAGTGTACACACACACACACACACACACACACACACACACACACACACACACACACGTTGGTCTACCTATCATTATGAGGACCTTCCATAGACATAATGATTTTTATACTGTATACAATATAGATTCTATCCCCTAAACCTAACCCTCACAAAAAACTTTGTGCATTTGAACATTTTCAAAAAAACATCGTTTTATATGTTTTGTAAGCTATTTAAATTATGGGGACACTAGAAATGTCCTCATAAACCACATTCATAGCATAATCCCCTCGTAATTACCAGTTTGTAACCTAAAAAATTGTCCTCATAAACCACATAAACATGCACACACACACACACACACACACACACACACACACACACACACACACACACACACACACACACACACAGAGAATTGCTGTGAGCAAATTGTTTAGCAAAAATTTTGGAATAATGATGTGATTCTATGAGACCAGGTTTAACAAGTATTTAGCTACTTATATTTTGGATAAAGCAACTTCAAAATTCACATCTGAGGTATGACTAAGTAATTTGTCTTTGAAAAAAACATGAAAGTGTTTTATTCAGCCCTTATTTTACTCTTAATTTGAAAACTGCTTTTCCAATAACCTATTGATGATTCCAGAGGAAATTAATTGCAATGCTAATTCTTTTCCAGGTTTTTTGGAATACAAGCTGAACAGAATTAAATAATAATAATAACTGTATATTTGAAGACATTGCCTATCTTGCAGTGTAGCCAACAACTGTTTCCAAAAGGATATCTTGATGGTATTTTACATGCTTGAAGTAAAATGAGCTCATAGCTTGGGAAGCCAAAGTTTCAAAGGACCTTCCTGAAGACTGCAGGCATGTGCATGCTTTTTGTCTGCATGTTAAAGTTTCTCTCTCGCTCATTAGCATGCATACAGGGGCCGACGCATTGCTCTGAGAGCAGTAGCATTTATGCGGCAGTTGTTTCATTTGTTGCCTCCAACCATTTTTTCCCCCCCACCAATCTGGCTTCATTATTTTATATTCTGAGAGAGATCAGCCTCAGCCTGTGGGGAGAAGTCCTTCTTTTGCATTCTAACAGTATCATAGCCTGGCTGGGTGTTTTGAAAAGGATCAGTCCTAAACACAAGAGAACACAGCTAAGAACTCAACCGGTGGCTGTGTTTGTGCTTTGCTGCTTGTCTATGTGTATGCGTGTGAATCTAAAAGTGCTGAAATTTTTGCGAGTGAGTCTGGGAGTGTGAAAATGAGAGTAAATTGGAGGAATGGTGTGAGAGTGATATATCCAGACTGGCAATGGCAGCTATGGAGATTTATTACATGGATCTCTGGAATGCATTCGAAGTTACAATTTTTATTTTTCTTGTATTAAGAACACTAAACTGTATAATTGAAAGCAACAGATTTCCTACATAGCTGTGCTAGTTTCATGTCTGTTATGTCAAGCCGCACTTTCTTCTTACATAATAGAACCACTAAAATGTACATTTATATTTAATTTCTGTTCATTAATAAATTTAGCAGTGCTGTGTATCGATAAAGATTTTATGATTTGATTAGATTCCAATTCACAAGCGCTCGATTCAATTGCGATTTCGATATGATTTGAATTGATTGTAATTGATTCGGGTATATTTAAGTTGTCCATTTTTTTGCTTGCATAATAAATAAATTCTCTGTTGGCAAATGCTGTAAATTATACAGGAAACCTTCTAACTTATGTTGTGAAAAACTGAAATAAACATTAAAGTTATAGATCGATCTTCGGATTTAAAGAATCATTATAGGGGCCGAAATGAAGATTGAGATTTAATAGAAAAATCTATATTTCTACCCAGCCTATAATATAAAATAGGGGTCCTGATCAAGTTGTCAGGGGAAATTGTGTGATAGTGAATGAGTAATTGTATATTATTCTTTACTGTTTGAGTGGTGTGTGTGTGTGTGTGTGTGTGTGTGTGTGTGAAAATGTTTATACTACATTGTCTCCATCCCCACAAGGTAGGTTTTCTAGGGTTTACTATTCTTGTGGTAGTAAGTAGTACACATGCTTACAAACACACACACACACACCAGCCAGTGGTCTCCATGAGGGAAATGGTTGTTAAACACACTAAACTATGTTTTTTGAAAATGTAAAAAGGTTTCTGTGAGGATTAGGGGTAGGGTTATGGTATATGGGAGGATAGAAATTATCGTTAGATCTGTATAAAATCCATAAAATGCATGGAAGTCTATGGAGAGTCCCCACATTGATATAAAAACATGGTGTGTGTGTGTGTGTGTGTGTGTGTGTGTGTGTGTGTGTGTGTGTGTGTGTGTACTATTTTAAGATCCCATTTTTTAGAAGCATGTCCAAAAATCCTATTCAATCTGGTATATCTGATTTTTAGGCCCCCATATTATTTACAGACTATATTTGTGCTGACAATCTCTGTAGTTGAAATCATTACCAATTAAGCCAAAAATATTTAATGTAATAAAATGTAATGGTTTATGTCTCCGTTATGTTCGGTTTCTACAGTGCTTTAGTGCGTTGTTAGAATTAAAAATGACTGCAATCTCTGTTACTGGCAGGTTTCTGCAGTAGATGGAAGCTCTCTGCGGTGAGCTGTACTGAATTAAAAGTTCACCATCAGGAGAAGCTAATGACTTCCCCTAGCCTGCCTCTACCACAGGAAGTGGCCCACAAAGTCACCAGGCAGGTGTGAGGCTATAACTCTGACCCCTGGAGGCGGGCCGTGGACCAGAACCCAACCTACCCCCAAATACTTCAACAAACACCAGCCAAATCAAGGCTTCTGCCACCTCAGTATGCACATCACAGACAGGGACAACAAGAAAGAACAAAGGAAATTTGAAAAAGGCAACAGAACATTGTAGAAGGAAGAAAAAGCTCATGAATACTGTTTAGAATAAAAACTTCACAAAAAGGAAATAAGTCATTTGAGTGATGTGTATTTGCAGATTTAATGTTTTTTTTTGTGAGGCAAATGCAAATGCTCGTAATCTGAAACTATGATCTCATCAAATTAAGCAGCGCTGGTTTGAAACGAAGTGTGGCAGATTATTACAGTCAAAACAGCTAATGTTTAAAGTGAGCAAAATCGTTCATTGTAATTCAATTTGCGATACTACTGCGCTTTCATAGCTGATGGCATATTTACAGTGTTTTCCCTCACTTTTGTTTGGAGCTCTTTCTCAGCATTGACATTTTTTTTATTTTTTATATCAAACCTTATTTCAAAGAGACTGTTTTTAGGCATCATAATCAGAAAATTAAAGCAGTGATATTTTCACTGTAACAATTAAGAAAACAAAACTACCAATGCTTTGTTTCTCTGATTGGACTGTTTATTGGCTAAAGTAATAAAAATCATGCTTCTTAGTTAGTTCACCCAAACATTGATGATAGATAGATAGATAGATAGATAGATAGATAGATAGATAGATAGATAGATAGATAGATAGATAGACTATTTTACATGAGAAACAACTAAAACTGTAATTAATATTACTATGTTATTTTTTGCATGCACTATGGACCAAATGCACTATGGACCAAATGCCCTATGGTGTTTTTGAGAAGCAAATCCTTTTCCGATCAGCACACTAAATACAGAATGATGATCTATGCAGCATAAACTGCTTTATATAACTGAACGACTGTTCGAAGCCTGAGGTGCTTTGAACTCTTGCCTTTGAGTATTACTGCATTATGTATTAGCACCAACCATAAATCAACAAAGGCATACATTTTTTCCCCACAGTCTTTTACCTATGATTGAATGATGTGATGGAAACCAAATTGGATAACAGAATGATAGCTGGCAAAATTATTGTTTCGTCTTATCCTCCCATTGGGAGTGTGCGTGCATATGTGTTTCTGTTTTTTCCGAGCCATTAACAGATGAAAATAGTGCTGCAAGCTCATAAACCTCCTTTCATAATAAAACTAAATGGAGGAAATATCCGCAGGTGTTTGAAAACATGTTTGTTTTCATAACAAGAAGAGAGAACAAGGGATACATGTACAATGTTTTTCGTCCCTTGGCTGATGGGCAGAGAGCCAGATGTAGATGATGATGGAGGTTATAATATTTTCCCGAGGAAAGCAACACATTCAGGCCTTCATAATGGAGGCCGACGATATGTCAGCAACTTCCTCTTCCGAGAGGGCGGATTCGCACCTTTGCAATCTGATGTAACAGTAATGATTCTCTTATTTTGGCACAATATGGAAATGGTCTGCACTTATAATAGTGCCTTTTTTAACCTTAGTGATTAACAAAGCACTTTACACTGTGTCCCAATCACCCATTCACACACTCACACTCATACACCAATGACAGCAGAGCTACCATGCAAGTACTAGCCTGCCATTGGGAGCAACTTGGGGTTCAGTGTCTTGCCCAAGGACACTTCGGCATGTTGAGTTATGTGGGCCGGGAATCAAACCACCAACCCTGCGATTAGAAGCCGACCCGCTCTACCACCTGAGCTACAGCCACTGATATTAATTTCTTCTTGTCCCCTTTATCGGGTAGAGTGAGGTGAGTGAAGTTGTTGTTCCAAATCCTATTGAGCTGCCTTGCTGTCTACTACCTACAGTACCTTCTAAGGTGGTATTCTAACCTAAATAGAACCTCATGACTAAAAACCATTGTCAAAGCAAATGTTTTCATAAATGGGCAATATTTTCCCCTGCTATTGATTTTAAAGGGCTTTTTTAACCTTTATGTGACCATTCTTTAATTACAAAATAGCATGTCATACAATCAGGCTAAATACATTTGGTTAAATTAGTAAAATTCTAATTTAATATAAATAAATTATCTATCTGAACAATTAAGACTGCCTTAAAGGGGCAGTGCATATTTCCTGCCACAACCTGTGTTTAGTGTTTTCAGAACTGATTTTATTGTTTTTATCAAAAGCCACTTCATATTAGTTAACTGTTCCCTAGAGACAGTGAATACAGATATCTGACAGCTACTGGTAAATATACAGTATCTGCAGAGCTAATTAACCCATAAAATACCCTAAAGCCTAAAACAGAATAATCTGAAATATATCAAATGTTTCATAATGGAAAAAAAGAATGGGAAGTCCAAAATTAGAGAAAGCACCGTACAGTTTCAGAGGAGCCTTGCTAATAATTCCATTTGGAGGCATTGGTTAGCTTTTATCATAAAGTAGGTTACACTTTACCTTGGCATAGAAATCCATTTTCATCTTGCTGGGAGGGCATGTCCTCACCCTGTCCCTCATGGCTCCATATTATAGTAAGAATTCCACAGATGTAATGAAATGTAAAAGGATAAATGTTGCTAAGTCAAGTCCAGTCATTTTTATTTGTATAGTGCTTTTCACAACAGAAATCATACATTAACAGAAAATTAAACTGTAATATATATACATATATGTAAGTCTTAGCCATCGTGCAGTTTTATTAAATATGACTGTAAATTGTGTTTAAAATAAGTAATTAAATAATAATTGTAATTATAACTCCAGTGAGCAAGCTGAAGGCGACTGTGGCAAGGAACACAAAACTCCATAATAAGATGTTGGATAATGGAGAAAAATAACCTTGGGAGAAACCAGACTCACTGTGGGGGCCAGTTCCCCTCTGGCTAACATCATGAATATAATGACAATATTTGTATTTTATGTGCAGTGCAAGTCATGGTCTAAAATTAGTAAACTAAGTCTTGAAATCAAAGACCTTTCAAGTGGTTCTGGAACATACACTTAGTTCAAGGGCTTTTCAGCTATTGTCATGTGTGCGATTTCATTCTGCAGTCTTCCCTTTTAAGTATTCACATTCGAGAAGAATAAAAAGACAACAGTGGTGTCATTCAGAGGGCGTGTGACGTGTGCACTACTATTCAGAGTTATTCACAAGCTATTTGTGTATCGCTCCAAATTTAGTAGTGGTTGCTCTCAAACACAAGAAGGCAGGAGGGAAACATTCATGCATGAAATACTTCTCTAATCCTGCTATTAAGACAATTTATGCACGTAAATCTGGGACATTTTTCACAGGTGTAATTATGGCTAATTAGCTATAGATATTATTTAGTTGCGAGCATGGTAATGAGACACAAACACAAACACAGTATGACTGAGGAAAAATGTCAATGGTCTGATAATGTTGAATATGCCCCTCTCCTCTAGAGACAGCGGTCATTAGTAGATATTAATATTGCTTTCACACCTCACCACTCTCCACAGGCTGCAGTTCTCCTGACGCTCTAACATTTCCCTCTCTCATGCCTTCTGCAAGGGAATTTAATCAAACTGGCATTCATTCCGTAACACTACTTGTTTAATCACCTCTGATTGAATAGAAGGAACCTCTCAGGGAAAATGATGGTTTCCAAAGGGGATTTCTCTTGTAGTCATGGGGTAAACATACACACATGCAAACAAAACAACATATGAATGGTGAAGCTAAGATGAGATACTTTTGTGGTCGTTGAATGAGGAAGATTGGACACATACATTGGAATCTTGACTACATAAAAGCTATTGAACATTTTCACCATTATTGCCAAGGAAAAAAGTTAGTAAATTGAATGGGGCATGTTGTCACACTATATGGGGTAAGATGTTGCAATGGGAGCCTGTTGTTTATTGAAACTGATCTGAGAAGAAATCTTTAAATACTGTAAAAATATATCTAAAGCAAAAAATAAAAGCCATCTTACACAACATATCAGTATTGAAAAGTTGTAATAATAGCACAAGATGGCAAAATCGTAAATTGTAGGGAGTTCATGTTGGTTCATAGAAAAATTTATGACTTTTACTCCTATTTAAAAAAACAAAACTAACCAACAATCAATGTTTTTTGCTAAGTTTAACCCTTACGCCAAATCTAAACCCAACCATGAAGTCTAACCCCTTACCCAAACCCTAAAACTAACCATGATTTGAATAGGAAAGTACAAAAGAAAGCATATATGTTTGGAATGAGACAAGCGTATTACAGGTTATGACAAACGCATCAATAATTTGTATTGCATAAATAAATATTGAGTAAGTAACCAAATTTGCCCACAGATGTTTAAATTTCCTAAAGTGTTTGATAGAAGACTAGCTAAACATGTATGCCTGTATTGATTTGAAATTCTGTTTGTAGATACGTTTGTAGGAATTCAAATCGAAATGTTGTACAAGCCAAGTTGAATGATATCGTACATGTTCTTGTGCAAATTATTAAGAGTTGTAATGGGACTATGTTGGCTTTTTAGCTAAATCAAAATGATAAAACACAAAAAATGTATTAAACAAACACACTTTTGCCTCAGTGTATAGTAGTTGTGTTTTATTGTTTTCACTTGTATTACCAAAAGCTGTAACAAAAATATGAAAATAATGGAATAACATTTTCGATGATAGCATCCTAATTTAAGGCTATTTTTTCATGTTTTAATGTTAAAACCAAGATAAATAACCACTGCTAGAGAAAGCAAACATTTTTCTAGTTGGATTTTGGCCCAAAAACCTTGCAGTTACTGATATACAGCACTTGTGACAAGTAGACAGTAGAAAAAGTGGATTTACTCTGCCTGTTTTGCAGTGGTTCTTCAAAGGTTTCTGCACAATGTGATTTATTCCATTGACATTTTGTGTGATTCGACATGCCTCAAATTGCCATTTTAAACCATAAATTGTGAAGAAAGCTTTCATTAAAAGAACTGAAAGACGAACTGAGCGATGAGAAATATACACAAACAGTTGATGGAACTTATAATTCAGTTCAGCTGAGGATAATCCTGTACAATCTCCTAAAAGCAAACTCAACAAATTACAATATGTAAATGGTAGGCCAATCCTCTCAACGACCCCACTGTTTCCATAGAGTGCTGCAATAGGGGTAGTTTACATAAAGAGATGAGAAGACTAAACAACCATTCACAAACACACATGATCCAAGAACAAAATAAAGAAGCTACTATATGTTAATAATAAGGTAGCTTCTTAGTGAGGCTTCTTACTAATTTTGTACAAGTCATTGTGATGAAGAGGAGGGCGTGGCCGGGCTGTGAGGGTGCACGGCTGGTGCTGAGTCAGCTGATCAGCGGGAGAGCGAGATAAAGGGGAGTCGGAGATGCCAGTTCTAGAAAGAAACAGATGCACTCGGCCTCTGTGTGTGTGTGTGTGGATCTTATGTTTGATGTTGTTTTAAGTTGAGTTTGTCATTAAAGTTTACATTGCTGTTCAGCTGGTTCCCACCTCCTCCTTGCTCATCCCATCCATTACATTGGTGCCGAAATCCAGGAAGGAGGAGGGATGCGCTGTCATGGAGTCCCCGCTGCTGCCGTCCATCAAGGGAGTGCCAACTGCCTGGGGATGGAGGAGTCACTGCTGGCCGCTGGGAGTCGGAGGGAGCGCTGCCATCCACCAGGAGTGGGAGGACCAGTTCCATCCACCAGGGGGTTGGAGGACTCGCTGCCGTCCACCCGGGGAGGAGTGGCTGTCATCCACCACAGGGTGGAGGAGTGGGTAAAGACTACATGACGGTGGGTCCGGCGAGCAAGTTTTTCTCCCCTCTCACTCTCCTCGTCTCTCCCCCAGGTTCCAAGGGGGCGGGGTGGACCACCGGCTGGTGGAACGGCCGTAAAGGCAGCGTCTCCCCTTCAGAGAGGGGGGGGGGAGTAGATCAGTCCGGATGGCGCCCCGGTCTGAATCAGGCGGGGGAGAAGTGTGACGAGGAGGAGGGTGTGGTCGGGCCGTGAGAGTGCACAGCTGGCACTGAGTCAGCTGATCAGCGGGAGAGCGAGACAAAGGGGAGCATGCCAGTTCGAGAGGGAGAGAGAGAGACACGTGATCACTGTGTGTGTGTGGGTCTTAAGTTTGATGTAGTTTTAAGTTGAATTTGTCATTGAAGTTGACGTTGCTGTTCAGCCAGTTCCCACCTCCTCCACTTATCCTGTTTCCACAAGGCTTCAAAAGAACAATGGTCCCTCATACATTACAAAAACTGTCAGGCACAGAGAAACCTTTTGGTACAAGGTGACTTTATAAATCAGAGAGTTTCTGTAAAGTGAACATAGAAAAAGTGGTCCCTGTTTTTCATTACATTTGTAGGTCAACGTGTGCCTACATTGAGAGAGGCCCTTCTGATCTAACCTTAGTATAATTCGATTAGAGTAGAAAATTTGTTGTTAATGAACCCTGATAATGCTTGTGTTTGATCGCTCGGCACACTTTTCATTATTGTTGTCCTTCCTGGCTATGATTATTAAATCCAAAGTTTCAGGGCATTTTTCTATTGTAACACTTTTTTATTCAAAGGAGTTGAAAAGGGTAAAGTTAATGAAAAAATGGACATCAATGTAAATTCATTTGACTTGTGAAAAAGTACTGAAGTTTTAGATCTAAGATAATATATCAGTAAGAACATCCATCAGTGAGATGATGATGATGATAATGGTCATCGTTGTGTACTTGGCAGGATAAATGAGCTATACACTTTATTAGGCTGCCAAGGGAAAGAGAGCGGATGTTGGATCAGAGCAACATCATTTGTATAATCATGCTTATTAGATTCTGAAAGGTCAAAACTGAAATTATTTCACATTTTGTTTGTGTTCCTTTGAAGTGTGTGTGGAAACGAATTGTTGAAGGGATAGTTCACCCCAAAAATGACAATTCTGTTATTGTTTACTCACCCTCATGTTGTACCAATGATTTTTTCTTCTTCCATGGATAACATATGGAAATGTAGGGTAGAATGTTAATTATTAACTTTCATTGTATTTACAGCATGTTTTATATATATATATATATTCACGTCAAAATCTAAGTATACTTTGGACATGAACAAGCTAATCCAGACTATTCATTTATTTGTGTTCTGGAGCTATCACTTGTTTCAGATATGGGTTGATAAGTTTAGAATAATGTGCAGATCATGCATGGTCTGTGACACCACTGAATCTTCATGACATGCTGTAAAGATGCTGTCAGATGCTATAGATGTCAGATGCTATATTTTATTTATGGTTCTGTTACGTATTTGTGCAAGCTGCTTTATGCATCGGTCAATCTGAGGAGTGAGTCAGTGATTTTCATCTCAACAGCACAGAAAGACAGAGGGGGATGGATTTTCCTCACTGGTACCCATCAGCTGTTGTTTGTCTGAGCTCTGGTAAATTCCCCCAGCCTTTATTGTGTGTGATAGAGGGATGTGTATCAAAGCAGAGAACGAAAGATATCTGTGATATCTTTCGTTCTCTGCTTTGATAGAGGGATGTGTATCAAAGCAGAGAACGAAAGATATCTGTGATAGCTCCCAAATGGAGGAGTGCGGTCAGTGCTGTAGCGGTCATTAAACCTCCTGTTCTGTTTGGGTCTGAGAGACTCAATAGCTTGAAATATATATATGTAACATTGAATAATCAGGTTGATACTTCATGGCTTTTTCCTAATCTTATAAAAACATCAGATATTTGGGGCTACAGAGACATAAATAAATGGAATGCATGCTATGATTCTCTGATTGTTATATGCACTCAATAGATAAACTCTTGCTAGTTGTTTATTTTGATTTTATTATTATTATTATTATTTTTAAATTGGTAACACTTTACAATAAGATTCTAGTTAATGCATTAGGTATCACTCACTAACAATGAATAATATATAAGAGCAATAAGAGCATTTATTGATCTTGGTTCATGTTAAGGTCTGTAATATTGTTCATTGCTAGTTAGTTTTTTATGCATTAACAAATATAAACATCCACAACTTTCACCTTTAAAAGTGCAGGAAAAAAGTGTTGTTTATTAATAGTTAATGTTAACTAATGCAATTAATATAACATGTAACAAATATAATTTTATTGTAAAGTGTTACCTTTTATTTTAACACAATTTGTTTTTGTTGGACAAAAACTCAATTTAAACAGAAATGTTGTTTTTGAAAAGTGTAGCCTATTGTACTTTGTGGTACAGCAGAGGGAGAGAGCTTCAATAAATTTTATCTACTGTGTTTTTTATTAGATTAAAATAACCTATTCAAAGAATTTGACAAGTGTCGTTCAGAAGTCTCTGTCCACACTGAAATTCTGTGATTTGAAATCGAATTTAAACCTGGAAATAAATTCTAAGAATTGTGATAAATGTAAACAAATAAACGTCAAACCTTAAAATGAAGAACACATATTTAAGATGCTTAGGGTTGTTGTCCTGTTGGAAGTTGAACCTTCACCCCAGTCTGAGGTCCAGAGCGCTCTGGAGCTGGTTTTCATCAAGGATGTCTCTTTACATTGCTGCATTCATCTTTCCCTCGATCTTGACTACTCTCCCAGTTCCTGCTGCTGAAAAACATCCCCACAGCATGATGCTGCCACCACCATGCTTCACTGTAGGGATGGTATTGGCCAGGTGATGAGCAGTGCCTGGTTTCCTCAAGACATGACTCTTGCCATTCAGGCCAAAGAGTTCAATCTTTGTTTCATCAGAACAGAGAATTTTGTTTCTCATGGTCTGAGAGTCCTTCATGTGCCTTTTGGAAAACTCCAGGTGGGCTGTCATGTGCTTTTTACTGAGCAATGGCTTCCGTGTGGCCACTCTACCATACAGGCCTGATATGTGAAGTGCTGCAGAGATGGTTGTTATTCTGGAAGGTTCTCCTTTTCTCCACAGGGAAACGCTGGAGCTCTGTCAGAGTGACCATAGGGTCCTTGGTCACCTCCCTGACTAAGGCCCTTCTCCCCAGATCACTCAGTTTGGCAGGGCGGCCAGTTCTAGGAAGAGTCCTTGTGGTTCCAAACTTCCTTTTACGGATGATGGAGGCCACTGTGCTCATTGGGACCTTCAATACTGCAGAATTTTTTCTATATCCTTTTACAGATCTGTGCCTCAATACAATCCTGTCTCGGAGGTCTACAGACAATTCCTTGGACTTCATGGCTTGGTTTGTGCTCTGACATGCACTGTTAACTGCGGGACCTTATATAGACAGGTGTGTGCCTTCCCAAATCATGTCCAATCAACTGAATTTACCACAGGTGGACTTCAATCAAGTTGTAGAAACATCTCAAGGATGATCCGTGGAAACAGGATGCACCTGAGCTCAATTTTGAGTGTCATGGCAAAGGCTGTGAATACTTATGTACATGTGATTTATTTTTATTTTTTTTGTAAATTTGCAAAGATTTCAAATAAACCCATTATGGGGTATTGTTTGTAGAATTTTTAGGAAAATTATGAATTTAATCCATTTTGGAATAAGACTGTAGCATAACAAAATGCGGAAAAAGTGAAGTGAAGTGCTATGAATACTTTCCGGATGCTCTGTAACATGGATCATCATGTTTTGCACAAACCTGTGGAGTCCATGCCAGCTTGAATGAATGCTGTCATTGAAGCAAAAGGGGGACATGCCAAATGCTGATAAATTCTGTAATTTATGTAAATTCAAAATGTATTCAAATTGTACCTACATTGTTATGCTGATGATATAATTTGTAATTTAAAAACTGTATTAAGACTAAATAGAAGCATTTTCACAAGTGGAATCAGTCTTTTAAATGGCAGTGTATATCATTGGGGTCCCACATGAGTGTTAATCATCTGAGGTAATGGTACTAGCTCCATCCTGATCATTACTGTGACTATTTGGAATGGATATTTATTTGTGGCTACATGCAGATCTTTAATGGCACTGCAGCTGCTGAGAGGCTTGGTATACGGATGCTGCCCATAATTGACTTTGTGCGAGGCAGCAACAGATTGTGGTTAAGAGAAGAAAGGCGAGCGGATCCAAGGTCTCTTCAGGGATGTGGTGGGCTCTTAGAAACCCATATGCACTTAATCATTGTCATTTTAAATCTATAAAGACTTACTTTCTTTCATGGAACACACACACACACACACACACACTCACACAAAAAAAGATGTTTAGCCAAATGTCCAGGCTACTCTTTTCCATTCAATGTAAGTTTATAGTAACCAGGGTCTGTCAAGCTCCAAAAAAGAATAAAAGAAAATCATTATAAAAGTAATTTGTCATTTACTAAATATCTTTCCCTCCACTGTACTGTAGCTCCTCTCAAACCTTATATGAACATGCAAACTTAGTGCCAACAAAGGACATTCGACATGTATGACGTTTTGACAAGCGCAAGGTAATTACAGCAGTGCTGATGTAGGGCGATATAGCAAGATTGCAAGTGTGATATTGCTTATATAAAACAGTTCAATGAACAAGTACATTTAAAAAAATTAGGAAAAACTGAGTACGGTCATAAAAACGCATTTGTGCATGGACCTACTTTATTACGTGACCAATCAGAATCTGCCGTTGCTGGTTCAAAACAAATGATGCGTCCAAGCGTCCGTTTGTAATTAAAAATGTTCACTTCAGAAATAGTATCACTTTTGCTGTTTCTAACATGAGTGTGTGTGCATGTGTGTGTTTGAGAGAGAGAGAGAGAGAGAGAGAAAAAGAGCGTGCGCGATCACCTTCAAGCAATTGTCTTGAAATGCATATTAGAACGTATGTGAATGTACATGAACTATTCATTTACTGGTGGCTAGAATGAGCAACATATCTGTTAAAAATTAATTAACAAAATGAATATAGATATTTTCCAAGAAAAAATAATACATTTCCTTTCTTCAGAACCACATTTTTACGTATTTGAGAGACAACCCCAGTTTTACCATCAATGTAATCCCAATGGACCAGATTATAAATTTGACTTTGAAAACTTCTCATGGTAGAGATTTGTTTTTGTTTTTTGCATGGTGGGGGGGGGGGGGGGGATGGTAAGCAAAGCAACAGTGACAGCGACTCTCAGAATTCTTCTCCTCTCAGGCATTTCTCAGCTCCCTGTAGACAGACTAACCACGTTCCCTCCTCTTCTGTCCTTCTCCCTCTCAACTCCTTCCTCTCCTCTCATCTTCTTAGAAAAAAGGGAGTGCTGCAGGAAAGGAGGGAGCATATGAGCTGCAAGCAGGTCGATCAGTTAAGAAAGAAAGGCGTAAGACCTTCTCTGCTTTTCTGAATGTGAACTTTAGAAATATCATAGTAAAAGCATGGCTTTTAAACTTATCGATCGGCAGCGCAACAAATGCCCTGTTCGGCTGTAAACAATCGTAACTGTCAGCAACTCTTTTTTTCATCGTGGCTATTGACTGCACATCCTTTTAACCTAGAATGATATTGCGGTGAATTGTAAACAGTTTTTGAGGTTGAGTGATTGACATCTGTCATTTAATTATTATAGGAGTGAGAGTTAAATACGTTTTCTGTTCCTTCTCTAAGTCTAATCGAATTGGTTAGAGAGCTTTGCTACGGGTTCAGGGGTCTTGGCAATGACAGTGCAACCATAAACAATGCTGATTAGGTTTCCTAAAAGAATTTTGTGCTTACTCCCACACAAAACGTTTTTACATAGTAAACTTTGGTGCATATTTTGTGGTTTGTGTGTTAGATGTAAAAGAATAAAACATTCTGCTATTACTTTAAACTAATGATCAATCCCCATTTGAAAGAGAAAACAAAATTATATTTTTTGTTTCTTTGCAATGGAGAGCTTTTTAGGCTCTATACCGATCTCATAGTCTCCCTCATTGACCTTGTTTACTGCTAAATGTTTTTCATTGTTGCCCAGTTGTTAGCATTTGATTGTTCCCAATGAGATAAACAGATGTAAATTATGAAGACCCAGCTACAAACCAAGAAACATGAGGCTGAAACAAAAAAATTTTCATTTGTCGTTTACTAAAGAAACCTGCTGGAACAACAATGTGGTAATGACAAACAGAAGCTTTTGTTACAGGTTGTTTGGGGAAGATGGGATGTTTGTGGGCTATTCCTTTTATGCTGTTAACTATTATTTGTAACTCTTTTTGTAAGTTTTAAAACATAATGTGTGAGTTGTAATCACAGAACAGAGCAGAATATGGGATTGCAGGCTAGATCAGGAATGGACTGGCCATCGAGAGCATCACTTGTTTTCCAGGTGGTCCGCTGGGCAATGTGGACTGACTCACTGCTACGTAAGCATAAGGAAATAATGATCAGAGCTGGCATGTCTTGAAGGCGATATAAGCGGCCATCCAGGGCACCAACATGCTTGTGAGTGGTGATGTTTAGTTCGTGAAAGAATCTGTCTTTTTGAACTAACCTTTTAAGTAAACAAATCGTTCTCGTTCACCTCTATGCACTGACTCATATTTTTTGTTCAATGACGTCTCTCCTTTTTGAAGCCAATGAGCTCTACTGCTTTTAATGACTGTAAAGACTTCAGGGTGAGCCAATAGTATTTGTGTGTGGGCTGTTAAGAAGAATACCAATGGTTGAACCCGCTTAACGAATACGCCCGTCACTGAACTTTTTGGTCATTTGAGTCGTCATGAGACGTCATTTGTGAACAAATTGAATTGTTAACTTGTTTGTGAGTAACTTGTGAACAAATATCTACTGAATAAGATGTTAAGCCTTTAAAAGTGTCTTTGTAATTTTGTAAAAATGCAAATTCCATTTGTCTTGTGTTGATTTTAAAGACTGACTTTATAGCATGAGCCAATAGCATTCGAGAGCAGGCTGTAAAGGAGCATATCATTGGTTGGACCCACTGAACAAATAAACACACTGAACTAGCCGGTCATTTTGTTCATGTCATGAACAAACTGAATGTACTGGTAAACTAATTTGTGACTGACATGAACGAATCAGTCATCATGAACTGATGATCTGCTGAACGAGAGGAGGAGCTGCTGCATTTCGTTTGTCATATCGTCAATCTCGTTCAACAAGAAAAGGTGCTGGATCAATAATGAATAAAAGTGAGTGATGACCACACATTACAATGACATGCGTACATTATTGAAACTCATAATTATTTTAAGGCTAGCATTTTTATCCTTTTTTGTATAGCTTGATAAAAAGATAATGCTCAGCAGTTCACAGTATGATAGATATGCATATGTGGGTAAAAACTTATGATGCTTTAATACTCTGCAGTGATGAAGTCTCTTAGTAGAATTTGAATAAAAGATAATTAGACTTGTTCTGGTTGAGAATTATTGTTTTTGGTTCTGTGTAATTACTTAAAAGATGGTCATTTTGCACTATCTGCATGTGCAAAGGCGTAACTTGAAGATCTGGTCAGTGAACGAATCAATAAACAAATCTGAATTAATCTAGTTGGTGAATGGAATCAAAAGAATCGAGTCACTGAAATGAATCAAAATCAACACCACTACCCGTGAGAGCCCCATTACTCAAAGACTAATCGGGAAACACATAAACATATTATCAACATCAATTAACTTTATTTTGAAATTGACCTACAATTATTCATGGATCCTTAAACATTATTTAAACATGCAACATGCATAGACCTGATTATTTGACATACAAATCACAATAATGGTGACAACCAAAAACAACATATTACATATAATATTAGCTTTGAATATTCAAAAATTGCAAATAACTGCAAGTTCCAACAATACATTAACAGCAGCATAAATAAAATCAGCAAACAGTAAATCTGTGAGCAGTATGCAGTCATTTGCTAAATGTATTCATATCTTAAAACATTACAGGGAACTGGAGCGTGGCTTGTTGTCACAGTATTATTAGATAGAGATCACACACCTTGCTAAATAATGCTCACTCATTACAGAAATGCAAAAAATAAGTCTTGAGAAATATTACTTTGTGGCTATTTGTGTCATTGAGGCTTACTTTGTTTAAAGTATGTCAAAAATAGCACTTGTCAAAACATAGGGATTCAAAATAAAGTGCTTATTTTTAGTGCATTCCCTTGAAAAAAAAATCCACTCGTCACATTTTCAGTGGTTCTATAGATGTTTTATAGTTATGGCAATTTGTCATGATTTTGCCTGGGGCCCCACCTGGTAATGATAACATTGCGTCTCCATTCCTTTGGCTCATAGTTAAACAATAAAATTTGAAATTGAGATGTAAAATGAAATCATTTAGCTGGTGTGTTATGGTGTGGTGTCTTGCAGGCCAGGTGTAGTGGGGCACTCTGGGCCAGAAAGTCCAGGGCCACCTTTTAGTCCCAGTCCTCCCCTGATCTAGATTACGTGAGTGTTTTTGATACTTTTTAACCATTTTCTGTAATGAATGCAATATTGTGTGTATACTGTATATATACACTAGCTGCAGAAAGTTCGGAATAATGTACAGATTTTGCTGTTTCAGAAGGATATTGGTACTTTAATGAGTGAATCATTCAACGGACCACAATGTACTGTCAGGACATTACTGATGTAAAAAACAGCACCATCACTATTTGATAAAAGTTATTATATCAAACACATTTGAAAAGCTATTTTGGTTTGTTAAATGAAGCTTAGCATTGTGTTTGTTTTTGTATGCAATAGACTAGCATGTCTTAAGGTCAATATTAGGTCAAAAATGGCAAAAAAGAACCAGCTTTCTCTCGAAACATGTCAGTCAATCATTGTTGTGAGGAATGAAGTCCATACAATGCTTGAAATTGCCAAGAAAATGAAGATTTCAGACAAAATTTTACACTACAGTCTTCAAAGACAAAGGACAACTGTCTCTAACAAGGACAGAAAGAGATGTGGAAGACCAGATGTACAACTAAACAAGAAGATAAGTACACCAGAGTCTCTAGTTTGAGAAATAGTCGCCTCACATGCCTTCAGCTGACAGCTTCATTGAATTCTACCCGCTCAACACCAGTTTCATGTACAACAGTAAGAGAAGACTCAGTGGTGCAGGCCTTATTTGTCTTTGAAGACTGTAGTTTACACCTTCTTATGAATTCTTAATTTTTTTGGCCATTTCAAGCATTGTATATCATTCATTCAATGATTGACTGATGAGTTTCTAGAGAAAGCTGTTTCTTTTTCTTATCATGTAATTTACACTGCTAAATGTGTAATTCACAGACATTCTGCCATCTGATCTTTCAATTTTGCAAATGTGATAATGTAAGACCATTCGTAACGTTTGTTCTCCCCCGTAACGTTTTCTTTCGCTATGAGTGTTTCTCAGTTTTATCTAATGGCTTAAGCAAATGGGAAAACTCTGGGTGAGATTTACAGTGCTGGTCATTAAGTTGTAGTTAAGCCATAGAGGTTCAACCTTTGAATAATGGAAACCAAGTGGTGTAGCTAAAGAACCATTTCACAAAGGCTGTTAAATATAATTTCAAAGCAGCGCTTTTCTCTATTCATTCATTCTTTGCCTGCTAGCACTGCCTACACTCTTGTTTCATGAGTGTGTGTAGATGAGCTCTCAGGGGGGGCTGAGGAGTCACTGCTCACCCCCTTGTTTCAGACCTTACACCTAGTAGAGTTGAAGGTCAGTGAGAACATCAATGACCCCAGTGACTGGACAATTGCCACCCACACTTACATTTCTTCAATAACTGGCTGACAGGACCTGTGGTGAGCGGGATCATGTTGCTTACAAAAGTGGATTAAAGAGAATATATGGTAATGCTTTAGATTACAGCCCGCAATTTACATCGTAAATCCACCGAATTTACAGCATACCTTTTTGTAATAATAGTGTACCTATAAATTTGGGAGGGTTACTTTTAAAATCTATTCAACTACAGATTACAGACTGCATGCTGTAAAATGTAATTTATAATGTATTCCGTTAGATTACTCAAGGTCAGAAATGTATTCTAAATACTTTGGATTACTTCAGCACTGGTAGATTTTTTTAACTTGTTTTGACTATAAAAACTCTGTCAGTACAGAAAAACAAAATACACGTTAAAAATACATTCTCTGAAAAACCTAAATATATTATGCAGTGTTGTTTATAAAACAAAATAAATCGTGTTTTAATGATTTTTTGATATTTTTACAGCAAACATTATTATCAAGAATGTGATTTTTGTCCTAATATCAAAGGTCTTACTAGAAAAAGAAATTATGATCCAACGTGAATATTCTTGATAAAAAAAAAATATGATCGTGCCTGTTAACATGCATGTAAAATGGTTAGAAATAGCATTTTAGATTAGCGTAAAGCTGACAATTTACACAAGGTTTATTTCTATTTCTTCTGTTTCAAACTTACTTGTCTGTCTGCTCGTATGAATGTAACACATCATAAGAAAGTGTTTCACCGCTGTTCAAATGATCTTTGGATCACATCATTTATATGTATAAATGTTTTCCATCTGAAAGGAATAAATATTAAATGAAACAAATGACAATAAAATGCAAAGTAATCTCTTCAGTAATCAAAATACTTTTTGAATGTAACTTGAATTCCTGTTACATATTTTGTTACTCCTCAACCCTGTATATATAGGCCTAGGTTTTTTTTTTAACCACGGGGTACATATTCTATTATTACAGGATACATGATGGAGATTACTGAACAACAAAACTTAAAATGTAGGGAAGTAATTTAATGAGTTTCTGCTATGATTTATTTAGAATTTCCAATGTAGGGTACTTACCTAATGAAAGTGTTTTGCATACATTCCATCTCAGCTGCGAGTCACGCCAGCAATCCCCCACCCCCCTTTTTTTGTAGCAAAAGAGTAGAGGATTTAGTTTGGCCATCAAGCAAAATTAAAACTAGGCAAGGCAACTAGGGAAAACAAGGCAAGCAAAATTAGAACTATTGTAAAACATTTTTCTGTTGTTACTTTGTAAATATACAATTTGTCCGTGTTGTTACAGTGTAAGTCCAAATTGTTACCCCCTTTTTCCATGTAGATATAGGGTAAGTGCAACATTTGTGGGCTGTAAATTGAAGTGGTGCTTGTTACCCCTTTATTCCACAAACTTTGCATATTGTTCCCTTATACCTACAAGTGAATACCGTGTAGTTACACTATTAATACAAAAAATGTATGCTGTAAATTATGTGTACTTGCAATTTAAATTGCAGGCTGTAATCTAAAGTGTTACCGAATATATTAGCACTCTTTTTACTTGCTGAGCTGAACATGAGTAAAAATATATAAAATATCAATGACATCATGCATTCTAAACTTTCCTGTGATTTTGTGCTGATTTTACTCTTTCTCAGGAGAAATCAAAATTTCAGATGTTTTCAGAAGTCTCCACCTCCCATTTTGAGTACCATACAATCATTTATTTCCTCCCTCTCATGTTTAAAGGAATAGTTCAGCCAAAAAGAAATTGTGCTATTATAACTCACTGTTGTTTTGGTCCAAAACAATATGACTTTCTTTCTTCCATTAAACAGGAAAGGTAATTTTTGGCACAGTGTGTTAGACTCACTTTCATTGAAAAGAAAAAAAAATACAATGAAAGTAAATATTGACTGAAGCTAATATTTCAACATCTACTTTTGTGTCATACAGAGAAAGAAAGTCATATGTGTCTCGAACAAAGGAAATTTATAAAGAAAGTTTGTGAGGAGCAAGGTCATTTAATCCCACCAATCACATTGCTTGAGTAAGCATATATAAACAGCCGCTTACCTCTAAATGGCATTGAGTCTTCCGGGATTCAGCCCTGCACATTTCCCACGAACAGACCCATGCAGTGATTTGGATCATCAGATGCAACTTAGCTACAAAGCATTTGCTTTCATGAGGCCAACTGCGTTATACTGCTTCCGCAAACTGGCTGCTTCAGATATGTATACATGTCAAACAGCTTCCTAAGACTGCTCATATGTTCTCTTATCTAGGATGACTTTCCATCCGGAGCGGTCCATCGCGTAAGCCTGCATCCATAAACGGGCACTGCTGCGGTACATTCTACTGAAATTCTATCCCAGCTCCATTTGAATGTGAGGGAAACAAAGATGAACTTTTTAATTCAATCATCAGTCCAACGCTCCCCATCGTTTCAATGTGGTTCTCCCGCACAGGTGATTCCTGTCGGCCTCATTACCTCACTGCGCTGCTAGTTTAGTGTGCGATCCATTCAGAGATTCTGTTCGTCACATTCTAACATGAATATCACGATCATTCTTCCTTCTAAGTGCCCTTTGGTGCATGATTTATCCTATTCGGAAAAAAGGGGCAATCATGCAACAGCAAAGTCCTTTCAATCGACCAGTACTCTACTTCCATCTTCTTTTCAAACCAATGCACACATTTTAACGCACGCTCGCTGCCGCACAGCACTTGGTCTGACCATTCCACAGCACACCAGTTTTACACAGCCTCTGTCCAAACAGACATGAGCTGAATTCGGCTCCACAAAAGGCAGATCATGCGCTGCATCCCAACTCATTCATAATCATTCCACAAACTCACCTCCACACAGCATTCGAGCTCGCTTCGCCATGGAGCCCTGGTAACACAAAACAAGTGCTGCTACAAACTTCTATACTATAACATGGCGTTCCCTCCTCCCATCAGGACAAATGCTTCACATTGGTAAAATCAATCTATCACTTTATTTTATTGACAGTCTTCTCTATTTTTTTCAGAATTATTGGATTACAAACTTTTATTTACAAGCATGACAACTTAATTGCTGCATGATTTTAAAAGTGTTCAACATCTGCCATAATTTTATGCTCCACCCAAGTTTAAATTAGCAGGTTTTAATGAATGACACTGAATGACCCAGCTTGGCACCTTGCTTTATAGTCTTATATTTTAGTTTCTTTAGAATTATTACAAGTCATCAAAGTCATTTTATTCACCGCACTACCGCAAATGGTACTCTTATAGTATCTGTTAATTACAAGTCTCAGGCACAAATTCCCATGATTTCATTTATCCTCGTCAAACGAGATGAGTCACCCTGTGCTATTTATACAGAGTAATGAAATGACTCGCATTACATTAGAAAACAAAGCTCCAAACTACACAATTAAGTTAAACATCAGACCACAGTATTTATCTGGACACTCAATTTCAGGTGCCTTCTAATTTCCTGACAAACCAACTTTAAATATCGTTTCACATGTTCCTGACATTTAATCTTCAAACAATTACATTCAGGCATCTGCAGATGCTATGTTTTCCACGTTACGATGTTTTCTATTAGCTTAACATATCTCTAAGCATATTTCGGGCCTAACTAAACCTCCCACTACACCGTAAACAGTGCAATCCAAGCAATCCAAGCGCCGCAACTGTGGCGTCTTTCTGGCCATGCAACAAACCCCCACTACACTGCAAACATTGCACATGCTTTCCAAGTTCCGCAATTGGTCACATGCCACAACTGCATCACATCTTTCAGACCATATATTGTTCTATAACCCATGATATGCCACTCATACCAAATGAACCATCAACCACCTAGCAACTGACAATAATCTGGTTTTATTCCTGGTCTTCCTTAAAGGGTTACTTCAGGATTTAGCATTAAGCTTTGTATCAGTATAAAACCAGTAGTATTTTCGAATTACCGAGCTCCCCCCCCCATATCCCCCTGAGACGAGAGATTTATTTATTTTTAGTCTGGAAAAAATCCTCTGATGACGCAAGATGGCCGTGCTCCAGACTCATTCCCCTCTTCACTTTATCCCCCTCCCTTCTACTATTTTGATCTCACCTTCTCCGGATCCATTCCTTGGGCAAGGCTGCCTCCGCAAGTAAAAGCATAATTAAAGCAGAAACATTCTAGGCTCAAAAAACATTTTGCTGACTCTCTCATTTTCCATCAGAGATCCAGAGCCTCAGCCCTAGAAGAAAACCTGACACCAACCCCAGTTCCTCCCCATTCCTGAAATTCCTAGAAATCATCCTCAAAGACTTCACCTCCACACCCCCCAAGACTCCATCCTTCAACATCCTGGGTCAACAGGCCCTACTGTTTGGATTCAGCCCTACTGTTTGTGAGGTCATCCTGAGCACCTAGGATCCACTCCTATAATCAGGGTGACTTGCCCTAGTGGCTAGGATTCACACTTCCGCTTGGGCGGGCCTGGCTCCACCAGCGCAATCCAGAAGGGCTCTCCCATTCAAACCGTAATGTTTCTGAATGCTGAGTGAGCTATTCACATTTATTTGTATTGAGGGCTCTCCCATTCAAAGCTCTGAGGACTCTCCTTGTAGAATGCAGAGAGAGCCCTTGTTGATCACAGGTTAGGCTCACCGCTTGCTGCACAGGCCCATCCGTGTAACTCACCAAGCCTGGAGTGAAATTTAAGGTGCTTTAAGGTAATTTCCATTCTCCACCTATTCTATACCTCACAGTTTCCTATCCCCAGCAGACCCTAGAGTGAGGCTGCCTCCACTAGCATCCCCCGCTCATTCTATCATACTTTGGCACCTCTCACAGGGCTCAGCAAGTGCCTCCCCCTTCCCCAAACCAATTTCCTTGCTCCACACTCCTTTTTGGGGGGTACAAGAAGTATTATAAATACTTAGCCTCATCTCAAATGCAAGAGGTATCATAAAATACTTTGTTTCATCGCAAATACAATACTTCATTGAAAACAGCTTGCTGTCCTGTTTTCTGTCATCTTTTGGGGGGGTTTTGTGCTCAGGTCAAGCCTCAAGCCTTTCACCCACGACAGCAAACCACAAACGTTTACACTATCCTCTAAGCAGGATTACATTAACTTGTGAACTAATGAAATTACTTACATTTTTGGTGAACTATCCATTAAAGCACGTACGTTCTCTTAAGTGTGAAATTCTTCCAAGCAAATGTCTTTTATTAAAAAGCAATCAAAATCACAGGAAAAGGCCCAATCTCCTACAAATAGTCAAGCCATAAATTCAGTCAGCAGCCAACATTACTTAATGGCATCCTAACAAATAAAATAGTGATGCTGAAAGTCAGCAGGAGGAGAGGGATGAAATCGACCCTCCCAATTATATGTAAGGCTCAACGGTAATGGGTCAGATGAGCTTAATCCAATCAGAGAGCTCTTGCTCTCATATAAAAGGTAACTACACAAGAGACGTTCATTCACTTTTGAAAGCAAAAAGGCCACAAGAAAATAAGGGGACTAATGATGAGAACTGTAAAGATGAGATGGATTTATGCCCTTAGCACAAATTAAATGAGATTGTTAAAGAGAGCTTGTGTTTTGCTCTGCTTTGGTTTAATGAAGGCCTAAAGAGTATATGGTAAACAAATGCTAAATTAACAAATTAGTAGAAAATTATCTTCTAATAACATACAGTAATTATTATCTCATAGGAGGCAGCTTTAATGACATTTAAGTAGAATGTAAGTCAGAGTGCTGCAGTAATCTTTAAAGATGTAGTTTCTCCTCAGAGCCATAGCTCTTAGGATGACCAGCAAAGGAAATGTTAGAACTGATGCAATCGCATGTAATCGCGATTATTTGTAAATTCGTTGAGAGGGAAGTTTGTTGTTCATCGATACTCAGGCAAGATGAATTGATATATGTATTATTAATATGTATTAAAATCATCAAACTATTTTAGGTGCTGTACGCCGTTTTAGCTCTTTGCTTACTCCACACCGTCTCTCCCAAACCCAGACCTCCAAAGACATGAATTATTTAAAAATTCTTTGAGAGGGGAATTTGTTTGTTCATATGAACTCAAATAAGATGAATTGTTTAAATATGTATAAAACTTCAAAATATTTAAGGTATTTCAGCTGTTTTGCTAACTTCGCCCTTTTGCTAACTTCAGCTAAATACAGGGCGTTTCGCAATACAAAGAATAGACCTTATTCACACTAGCGCCATCATTGATTTTTAATAGGAATGACAATGAGGCTGTGAGGGATATAATTACAGTCTCTTCAATGGGCTGTACTGCAGAATAAAGTGTTTTTGGATCATGTTTTTGAAAAATAGCTTCACTTACAATTACGCACTGTTAAGGATGTAATCTCTGAATCTGATGATGTAATCTAGTGTCTCTTCACCCTTAAACTACTTATCTTTTTGTACATATCTGAATATTTTGCAATAAACATAAAATATATTGCTTCTATACCTATAATCAACAACCTAAAATCAATATTTCTATTTATTTCCATAGTTTTTTATTCAACAACATCATTCGCAATGCTTCATGGGATTGTAGTTTGTGCATTTTTGAAAGACTGTAAGTACACAGCCTTGTAGCTTTGTCTTTTTGTCTGATTTCTAAATAATTTTGCCTCAAAACAAAGTTCATGATGTTGTGATTCACCTTAGAGCTGGTTGGTTTGATTCATGGCTTTCAACTATTTTATGAAGGATTTTATTAAAAGTCTATGGAAGAGAGTAATGTAGGCACTTTTTGTGCCCAATTGAAACCCCGATTTTTGCTTTTTTTGTATTTCTATGTACATTTTATGCATTAACATGCCACAAATGCCAATTGAGCTTTACTTGTATTAAACATTCCTTTAAGGACCATTCAAATTCACAATTTAGGATGAGCTACATAAAAACACACTGAATAACAGTAGTAGTGCTAGTAGGCTTGACCTTAGTTTGCAGCAAATGTAAAAAACAATTTGGAGGCACTGAGTTGACTTACATTTTTGTTACCACTGGACCTGGTGCTCCTGTCGAATGACATTGCCAGACAGTGGATTGTTGCTCTTACCTAAATATAAATTTCTTATCTGAGCTGCTGTCTGTGTGCAGTTCAGATCAGTGAATCTAAATGGATTCTCAGAGAGCTTGACACTCTGTTTATAGTGTTTATGGAGGGGACTGCAGAGGACACTACAAGGCACGTGTGTGTGTGCGTGTGTGTGTGTGTGTGTGTGTGTGTGTGTGTGTATGTGAGAGCACTGACTTGAGCATAGTAGGATACTATTTTTGTCTATGGATATACACTGATCAGCCACAACATTAAAACTACTGGCAGGTGAAGTGAATAACATTTATTATCTCATTACAATGCTGTCCTGTCAAGGTGTGGGATATATTAGGCAGCAAGTGAACAGCCAGTTCTTGAATTTCATGTGTTGGAGGCAGGAAAAATGGGCAAGCATAAGGATCTGTGACTTTGACAAGGGACAAATTGTGATGGCTAGACGACTGAGTCAGAGCATCTCCAAAACAGCAGGTCTTGTGGGATGTTCCTGGTATGCAGTGGTTAGAACCTACTAAAAGTGGTCCAAGGAAGGACAACTGGCGAAAGGTTCATGGGCGCCCAAGGCTCACTGATGAGCATGGTGAGCAAAGGCTAGCCCATCTGGTTTGATCCCACAGAAGCGCTAATGTAGCAGAAATTGCTACATTAGCAATTTGATGTTCCTGGTATGCAGTGGTTAGAACCTACTAAAAGTGGTCCAAGGAAGGACAACTGGCGAAAGGTTCATGGGCGCCCAAGGCTCACTGATGAGCATGGTGAGCAAAGGCTAGCCCATCTGGTTTGATCCCACAGAAGCGCTAATGTAGCAGAAATTGCTGAAAAACTTAATGCTGGCCATAATAGAAAGGTGTCAGAACACACAGTGCATCGCAGCATGCTGTGCAGACTGGTCAGAGTGCCAATGTTGACTCCTTTCCACCACAGAAAGTGCCTACAATGGGCATGTGAGTGTCAGAACTGGGGGTCAACAGAAAGGCTGTTCCATATTGTATATCGCATCTAAGCACATTCAGTGGGAGACTCGGATATAACACAAAGACAGCGCTCGAAAGCGAAAGCCACCGGGGCAGCGCCCACGATCATGAAAGAACTGTTTACCACACTGTCAGACAACTAACTGGAGGGGGGTCCGCTGAATTCATTTTGTACCGAGCCCAACAATTTCTAACTGCAGCCCTGGTTATGGTTGATCATTTTGGTCTTGGTTTAGGGATTTTGAAAAACCCTAAATCATGTCTTTAGAATAACAGTATGTTGGCTTTGTCAAGCCAACAAAATAGTTACAGGAATGAGTAGAATTATTCAAAATAAACCATTCTTCTACCAAATAATTTAGCCTAACTCTTGGATGTTTACTGTAGCAATGCAACTGTTGTGCAGTCACACGTGTGTATATGGCCATTTTCAATGGATTTTAACAAAATCCAATCATAATTTAGAGTCAGAATGATCCATTTGATAAAAAATATATATTTTCTTTTCCAGATTCCAGACAACTGCCTATTTTAGAGACAACACGTGCTATTAATAGTCATACAGCAGGTCATAAGACTCTCTTCTCTCCACAATCAGTCACGTTAGAGGGTTTTTACATGTTCCCTTCCCCAACCCAAGTGGGATGTTGACCCAGTGCTTAATGTTCTGTAGAATATTCCCCATCTCTGGTAAACAACGATTTGACATTTAACAAGCAGATGTTTACATAATGAATGGCCCCTGCACTCGATGCAGTGCGCCAACAGAGCTTAAGTTTTACTGCGGTTCTGTCCCCCTCAGGAGAGTCATACGCATGTTGCAGTAACTGTGTGTATGTTTGTGAGCTTCCTCCTCCAGGGTGTGTATTCTGTCATTCTGATGTTGTTGAGCGAAAGCATGGCCCTACTTACCGTCTGCCACTCAGAACACAAGCTCTAAATTAATGTATCATGCCTCACTGCGCTCACGCTGAAATGTTCCTTACAGCAAAATGGTTACAGACTCCTTTTTTTATACTTGTTGTTATTATATAAAGGTAAAGGGCTTTATTCATGCAACATGAGCAGAACAAATTCATGTCACAATGCAATGGTACATTTTACATACAAATGTAAATTGCAAACAGAATTGCAAAAATAACTAGAAACTTAAAGATGTCAAGATACACTTTGATGTTGTGCATTTGACAAAGTTCTAAAAACAATCTATTTTATAACCATTATGAATATTATTGTATTATTATTATGAGGAGATTGTTTTCATCAACCTTCTTGGAACAGTTAATGTACATTATGAATGCAAAGTGCTGCAGGTTCAGCCATTCATGCAGTTTCAAACATTTAATTCTGCTTTTCTGCTTAAGTCATTTTACAAATCTAAAAATGGGACATATTATCACAGAAATGTAGGAGGTGACAGCATTTAACCAGATTTGTAATGAGGAATCTGTCATAATTTTACACTGGAGTTTTATTTTGATCATCCCATCAAAATAAAAGCTCCAGTTGAAGGTGAAGTAAATACAACAGAAATATATTACTATTTTATAAAGCAAATCCTCAAAATAATTATAATTTAGTATCATATTAAAATAATCGAGTTGACTGGACAATGATAACATATATTAAGCTGGGTTCCAAAATATAAGTGAGTGAAGTTTTAGTTTTTACACACCCTATTCATGTACAAAAAAATGTTTTGTAAAAACATTTGTTGGTAGATATTGCTTTTTTATTACTGTATTGGTGCATATAAATTATATTTATTATATTATACTGTAAATTAAATAACATTCTTCCTTGTGTTTATTTTGTGGAAAAACATACATTCATTATCTTCAGTAGATTTTTGGTTCATTAAATATTTTGAATGTTCTATATCCAAGAGTTGAATACAGAATCAAAACTGTATTGCAGGAAATATCAAAGTTTTAGCTCTGTTTTTTTTTTTTTTTTTTGTAAGACACAAAGCTGGAACAGCTGCTTACAGCAGGGGAACGCTTGCATTTCAGAGCAATTTTAAGGTTCAGCCTAGGGGTCACTGCAGGGCTTGGATGGACTGGTTTTGCTGCGCTCACTGTTTGTTTTTATTATCAAACTCACTTCTGTTTTACGGATTTGTACGATAGCACCCGGTGGCACAACAGTTGGATTGGAATTTAAATTCCCTGGGGCTCGCTATTCTTTCACTACATACTCTGTGTGCAGTATACAGAGTTTCTACAAATGACCTCAGATCGTTGCATGTTTAATTCTTGTCCAAAGATTTCTCTCATATTTATGTAATAACTCTGGTATTTCATGCATAAAGAACATTTGCATACCATGCTGAGTATACATAATGCATACTGCTGTAATAGGTAGTATGCTATTGAGAATGTAGCCCACATTTGCTTGGAACTAAAGAAAGAGACATTCTGCTTTGAGAGAGTCATAGGCACATGTGCAAAACCCCTAAAAGATTCATGATGCTTCTCATTTTTAGTGTAACAGTTAAATTTTTTAAGGGGGACTTTATTAATGTTTGTTCCCAGGGATATTCTTAATGAGAAGTGAATATTTTATTGGAGAAACATCTTCTGTTCATCTTGCGGTCAATATAATTTAAATTAGACAGAGAAAATGGATCTTAGACGTGATGTACACTTTCATTCCACTCATGAATTTCAGGGTTTGTAAATAATGTTTTACTTATAAAAGTGTTTCTTCTTTGCTTTTGAATGGAATGTAGTTGTAGAGATCTGGTCAACAGCATTTGTGACAAAATGTTTGATTACCACAAAAAATAATTTTGACCTGTCTGTTTTTTTTAATATACTTACTGTATATGAGGCCCTTACAATGGAATAACATGGCATTAAAATGCAATTGCAAACTGTTTTAAAAGTATAGCCACATGACTGAAGCATTATGTATTATGTGTTAATATGCCACTAGATCCATCCAATTACCTCTTCTTTTATAACATGAGAATTATGTACACATACTCTGAACCTTTATAATTTTATTTCCCAGAACATTCAAGAGCAGTCTGTATGGCTGTAAGCAAGACAGTAAAATGGTGCAGTGCTATAGAGGCTCGCTTCTCTCCACTCCTGTCATGTGTAAAATGGTTGAGTGTGGTAGTCGGAGTCTTGGGACAACTGGTAATGATCTGATTTTAATTAAGAACCCTTGCACACTATATCAGATCTATCCTGCTCACTGGGGAGGTGCCCGGCTGAAAACATATCATCCTTTAGAAAAAAAAAAAAAAAAAAAAGAAGAGAAAATGTTTGATCAGATGAAGAGATTGCAACAGACTGTCTGATACAATACAATTTGGAGAGTTCTTAGTCTGTGTTTCAAATTATTTTTAAATGAGATTACTCTTTGACTTGCATTTCACTTTAAAGCAGAACATTGAACAAATGTAAAAATGGAGTGTGATTTATTTTAGAGTCAGTAACATTCAGTATATCATTTCATGCCTTTCACAAAAAGCCTTGAGTGAAAAGAAAAATATGAATTAAAATACATTGATAAAAAGCCTCTAATAAATGTAAAGTACATTAATACCAACATGAGCTAAAATAAAATAATAATAATAATAATAATAATAATACTGTTGTAATTTAATACAATTTTGTCTAAAAAATAACACCCTGATAATGTTTTTAACACAGTCAGACATTGAAACTTGAGACATTGTTGGAAGTAAACAGTACAATAATTTTTTTTATTTAAAAGCCCAATTATATTAGTCAAATAGGTATTTATTTTAATTAACACTGTTGTTGATTTTGAAATTTATGTTGGATATAGATAAAAAAGTAAAAAAAATGCACAAAAGTTAAAATCTCTATTTATTTTACATTAGGTGTCTGGGCTATTTTCCTGTTGGTGTTACTTTCAGTAGGAGACTCGGATATAACACTGAGACAGCACTTGAAAGCGAAAGTGAAAGCCGCCAGGGCAGACAACTAACTGGAGGGGGGCCTGCTGAATTCGTTTTGTACCGGGCCCAAATATTTCTAACAGCAGCCCTGGTTACGGGTGATCATTTTGGTCTTGGTTTAGGGATTTTGGAAAAACCCAGAACCAACCAATTCCTTCCTTGAATCATTTCAAACACTGTTCGAACACATTTCAAACACGTTGTGTCGATGAAGTGACACTAGGGGTCAATCTTGGTAGCCAGAGACACCGCTGATCTTTGATAAAAGGATAATGGGAATTGTTGAGTGGTATTTGCATGCCACTCGCCAGAACATATGGGTATAAAGGAGCTGGTGTGTGAACCGCTCATTCAGATTTTCTCTTCGGAGCCGTGCAGTCGATGTTCACTGAGCTGAATTCCCACGGCTTCCATTCACCTCTGCTGGATTCTGATGGTGCATTACAGCGGCTTCTCCCCCCTTTGCACTGGTGCACTGCAGAGATCGCCCCTGGGCACATCGGCAGAACAACTAAAAGAATATATTCTAAAAGAGTATAAATCCTAAAAGAGTATATACTAAAAGAGATTATCAGGTTGGTGAGAGGCGCCAGGAGGTTGAATCCCTCCAGACCGCTCCTCGTTCCCTTATGGGATCTCTCTGTAGTCCTTAAGGGTCTACGGGGGGCACATTTGAGCCTTTGGAGTCAGCTGAGCTTATGTCACTCTCATTAAAGACTGCCCTCCTGACTGCGCTCACTTCCATCAAGAGGGAAGGAGACCTGCAACCATTCTCTGTCAGCAATCATGCCTGGAGTTAGGTCCGGGCTACTCTCAAGTGATCTTGAGACCATGACCTGGCTATTTGCCCAAGGTTCCCATGACCCCATTTAGGGATCAGGTGGTGAACCTGCAAGCGCTGCCCCAGAAGGAGGCAGACCCAGTCTTGATGTTGCTATGTCCGGTGCGCACTTTACGCATCTATTTGGATTGTTCGCAGAGCTTTAGAGTCTCTGAGCAGCTCTTTGTCTGCTCTGGTGGACAGCAGAAATGAAGCAGAGGATCGCTCACTGGGTTATTGATGCCATAGAGATGGCATATCACGCCCAGCACATGCCACCTCCCGCAGGGCTACGAGCCCAATCTACCAGGAGTGTGGTGGCCTCCTGGGCCTTGTCCAGTGGCACGTCTCTAACAGACATCTGCAGAGCAGCAGGCTGGGCAACACCCAACACATTTGCAAGGTTCTACAATCTCCGGGTGGAGCTGGTTTCGTCCCGTGTCTTGGCTGGAATGAACAGGTAATTCTGGGAAAGTTGGCAGGGTGTATCTCTTGCTCATAGCACCTTTCACCTCCCCTGAGCTGAAGACGTGCACTGTTGACTCCCAGTAGTGTTCATAAAATGTGTTCCCTGGATGACTTCCTCCTAGCCCTGTGGCAGATGAGTTTGCGGAGAAACGTGGAATTCCCTGATGGAAGGAACGAGACGTTGTGTCGATGTAGTGACACTAGGGGTCGCTCTTGGCAGCACCAAACACCTGTGAGGGGGAAAAAAACCGCTGAAATGCGCCATATGGTCTAACAGCATATGCAGAGGTGATTGGAACGTTTGTGGAATTCAATGAATTAATTAAATTAATGAATACCGCTCGACTCCAAAGGAAAAATCTGAATGAGTGGTTGTGAGACAGCTCCTTTTATACCTGTATGTCAGGGGGAGTGGCATGCAAATTCCACTCTCCAATTCCCATTGTCTTTTCTCAAAGATCAGAGGTGATTGGGGCTACCAAGAGTGACACCTAGTGTCACTACATCAACACAACGACAAGTGAGTGACAGATAGGAAACATTCACATGTTTTGGGTATTGTGCTCCAAAGTTATGCTTGAAACTGATAGTTTAAATGAGAATTTAATTCAGTCTTTTGAATGACAACAGCTTTAAGGGCGTCATGAGTGCAGACTTCTGTGTGAATGAAGAAAATTATTTTGTTCAAGTATTTCTCTACTATTCCCCATTGTCGAATTTTTAATATTTTAAAGGCCTATGAAAATGGGAACAATTAGTTTTAATGAGAGATTGAATAAAGAAAGTGTTAGAATAGATCTCTTGCTGGCCAAATTGCCATTGTCATGTTGTAATAATGAGTAAGTTTAGGTGTCATTGACTGACAGATTCACTCACCCCATTTGTGTCGATCTAGCTTTAATGCTGTGCTTGGAGTATGTCCTTGACGGAGTGGCTCCTCTTATGTCAAGGAAATAAGGGCAGCACTCCCTCAGGTAAGCCCCCACTGTCACTACAATTGCTCAAAGACACGGTGACTGTGGGTCTATGTCTGGTGTTCTGCTGCTTTGATTGATGAATGCAGGTGGACATATTGAATATGGGTGTGATGTCATAACTCAGATGAGATGGGAAGGTGGAGCATTGCACTTTTTCTATAAGTAGAAGAAAAGATGGGCGGGGGGCAGATGAGAGTGGAAACTGTTCAGATGGTTGGTATGTGACTGTGATGTTGTTTGATCTCATTCATATTTATATGCCAAGTGTACACAAACAATATCACTGCATTGGCAGTTGCCTATATTGAAGAGTAAACTCTTGAACACTGATTTATAATTACATTCAATTTTAATTGCATGACAAACTTCCATTAAAATAAATTAAGTAAACTTAGTTATCTACATTGTTGTAAATTAAGCATAAATGTGAATTTAATAAGCTGAATTCAATACATTATGCTTACTCAAGTTTACTCAGCATAGTTCGTTGGAAATTTGTCATAAAATTAAATGTGTAAATCTTAAAAATAAACAGAATTTTTAACATTTAAAAATCATATTGAATACTCTGAAAACTGGTAGAGCTGAAATTGCTGGGACCTTTGCAACCTGTCATTACATGCTCAGAAACAATTGCTGTACTCACATTCAACAGTAAATAATAGAGAAACTTTGTTTGAGAAATACCTTTTAATGATAAATGTATTTTTAAATGAAATACAGATTAAAAAACATTATTTGTGTTATGAAGTGGGCAGACGAGGGAGTAAGGATCCAAATGCAGTTTATTAAATAATCAGAAAACACAAAAGGCAGGAACAAAAGAAACCTCCACGAGGGGAAAACAAAAGAAATGAAAACAAGAAAACAACACGGGGGGTTTTTGCAAAGTGGGCTTAGGCAGGAACACGGAACAAGGCTGGATACGGGACTGAGCTTCAGACATCAAACATTAAACAATAAACCAATGAGGACCGGACACATGGACGAGGAGGGAAGACAGGACATGACAAAACTTCAAAATAAGAGTGCATAAAACAGAAAGCAATACGGAACATAAAAGGTGCCAAAACTCAAAGAGTGCAAAAACAAAGAACAATGTGGAACATAAAGAGTGCCAAAAAACTTAAATAAAAAGGTAAACAAACCAAAGACGGTGTGGGTCGTTACAGAGCCCCCCCTTTAAGGAGCGGATCCCAGACGCTCCTAATCAAAGGAGGAGCAAAACGACAACGAAAAACAAGAACGAACAGGCAGATCTAGGGAACACGAGGGGCACAGAGGGACAAGACATGGACAGGAAGACAGAGACAGAACAGGTGGGTGGCCAGAAGACCAAGGAGGCCGGGTAGGTGCCCAGGGGACAACTTGAAGGAGGGGACCGGGTCGGGGGGCATCCATAGAGCAGGGACTGGGTCAGGAGGCCGGGGAGGTGGCCGTAGGGCAGGGATCGGGTCAGGTGGCCAGGGAGGCAGCCCCATGGCAGGGACTGGGTCTGGAGACCGGGGAAGTGGCCGTAGGGCAGGGATCGGGTCAGGTGGCCAGGGAGGCAGCCCCATGGCAGGGACTGGGTCTGGAGGCCGGGGAAGTGGCCGTAGGGTAGGGATCGGGTCAGGGGGTCTGGGGGTCGGCCACAAGGCTAGGGCAGGGTCAGGAGGCTTTGGAGATGGCCTCAGGACTGGGACAGGGTCAGGAGGCCAAGGAGAAGGCCACGGAATAGGGTCAGAAGGCCAGGGAGGAGGCCGCGAGACAGGGTCAGAAGGCCAGGGAGGAGGCCACAGGACAGGGTCAGAAGGCCAGGGAGGAGGCCACAAGGCAGGGTCAGAAGGCCTGGGAGGAGGCCACAAGGCAGGGTCAGAAGGCCAGGGAGGAGGCCACAGGACAGGGTCAGAAGGCCTGGGAGGAGTCAAGGAGGCCCCCAGGGACGGTGCCATGGTGGGCGGTGACCAAGGAGGCCTGGAAGGTCCTGGGGTTTTAGTAGGCGAAGGCAGAGCCGTGGGAGGCGGAGCAGACAGAGCCATGGAAGGCGGAGCAGACAGAGCCGTGGAAGGCGGAGCAGCTGCAGGCAGAGCCGAGGCAGTCCTCTGAGGCGGAGACCTGGGGGACTCTGGCAGCAGAGGCGCGGAGGGCTCGGGAGACAGTGGTGTGGAAGGCTCGGGTGGCTGAGGCGTGGGAGGCCTTGACCTTGGTCTCGAAGGCTCGAGAGGCAGTGCGCTGGGTGACTCGAGAGGCGGAGCGCTGGGAAGCTCTGGAGGCGGAGCGCTGGGAGGCTCGGGAGGCGGAGCGCTGGGAGGCTCGGGAGGCGGAGCGCTGGGAGGCTCGGGAGGCGGAGCGCTGGGAGGCTCGGGAGGCGGAGCTCTGGGAGGCGGAGCACTGGGAAGCTCGGGAGGCGGAGCTCTGGGAAGCTCGGGAGGCGGAGCTCTGGGAGGCGGAGCTCTGGGAAGCTCGGGAGGCGGAGCTCTGGGAAGCTCGGGAGGCGGAGCTCTGGGAAGCGGAGCTCTGGGAAGCGGAGCTCTGGGAAGCGGAGCTCTGGGAGGCTCGGGAGGCGGAGCTCTGGGAGGCTCGGGAGGCGGAGCTCTGGGAGGCTCGGGAGGCGGAGCTCTGGAAGGCTCAAGGAGGGCTGGCTCTTGGATGGTCGAGGCTACAGGCGCTGGCTCTGGCTCTTGGACGGTCGAGGCTACAGGCGCTGGCTCTGGCTCTTGGACGGTCGAGGCTACAGGCGCTGGCTCTGGCTCTTGGACGGTCGAGGCTACAGGCGCTGGCTCTGGCTCTTGGACGGTCGAGGCTACAGGCGCTGGCTCTGGCTCTTGGACGGTCGAGGCTACAGGCGCTGGCTCTTGGACGATCGAGGCTACAGGCGCTGGCTCTTGGACGATCGAGGCTACAGGCGCTGGCTCTGGCTCTTGGACGGTCGAGGCTACAGGCGCTGGCTCTGGCTCTGGCTCTTGGACGGTCGAGGCTACAGGCGCTGGCTCTGGCTCTTGGACGGTCGAGGCTACAGGCGCTGGCTCTGGCTCTTGGACGGTCGAGGCTACAGGCGCTGGCTCTGGCTCTAAGGACGGGGCCATGGAGGACGGAGACTGGTGAGCGGAAGCCCCTCCTCTTCTCCTCCTCTTCCTGGCAGACGAGGCTGGCAACGCCGGCTCTGGGACGGACGAGGCTGGCAACGCCGGCTCTGGGACGGACGAGGCTGGCAACGCCGGCTCTGGGACGGACGAGGCTGGCAACGCCGGCTCTGGGACGGACGAGGCTTCCAGCTCGTTAGCCGTGGCAGGCGTGGGCGTTGGCTCGTTGGCCGTGGCGGCCGTGGCAGGCGTGGGCTCGTTGGCCGTGGCGGCCGTGGGCTCGTTGGCCGTGGCAGGCGTGGGCTCGTTGGCCGTGGCAGGCGTGGGCTCGTTGGCCGTGGCAGGCGTGGGCTCGTTGGCCGTGGCAGGCGTGGGCTCGTTGGCCGTGGCAGGCGTGGGCTCGTTGGCCGTGGCAGGCGTGGGCTCGTTGGCCGTGGCAGGCGTGGGCGTTGGCTCGTTGGCCGTGGCAGGCGGAGACCGGGAAGCAGAAGCCTTTCCTCTTCTCCTCCTTCTTCTGGCGGACGGGGCTGTCAACACTGGCCCTGGGACAGACGAGACTGGGGGTGTGTTGGCCGTGGTAGGCGTGGGACACCCGGGGGCCCTGCCCGGAATTGAGAGAGGCGGCTCCCCTGCAGCGTAGGTCTCCACAATCAGGTCCACATACTCTTGCAAGGTGCAATCCTCGATCTCCGGCAATTCTCTCCTTGGGCGAACGGGTACGTTGTACCTGTATATGGTCTTTAGGACCTGGTCGTCCCAACCGGAGCAGCTGGCCACGTTGGAAAAGAAATAGGAGAACTCGCGTACGGTCAGGTTTGCCCTAGCAAGCTCTACGAAAAACGCTGCTGGATCCATTAGCGGTTCGGTCGTTCTGTTATGAAGTGGGCAGACGAGGGAGTAAGGATCCAAATGCAGTTTATTAAATAATCAGAAAACACAAAAGGCAGGAACAAAAGAAACCTCCACGAGGGGAAAACAAAAGAAATGAAAACAAGAAAACAACACGGGGGGTTTTTGCAAAGTGGGCTTAGGCAGGAACACGGAACAAGGCTGGATACGGGACTGAGCTTCAGACATCAAACATTAAACAATAAACCAATGAGGACCGGACACATGGACGAGGAGGGAAGACAGGACATGACAAAACTTCAAAATAAGAGTGCATAAAACAGAAAGCAATACGGAACATAAAAGGTGCCAAAACTCAAAGAGTGCAAAAACAAAGAACAATGTGGAACATAAAGAGTGCCAAAAAACTTAAATAAAAAGGTAAACAAACCAAAGACGGTGTGGGTCGTTACAATTTGCACTAATTGTCTGAATGAATTTATCATCGAGTTATCAACACATATGATATAATGTATAGGCAAAATACTGTAAAAGTTATGGTATAACATAACATCAACAAACTAATTTACTTATTTGTGAGTGTTTGTGTTCACAAAGGTTCCAAACACTCTTTAAAATCAAACAGAACAGAATGAAACCTATAATTTAAACTATAATTGAAAAAGAGGTCTTAAAACCTGATTTATTACAGTTTAAATGCAATAAGAACCTGTGTATTTTATGAATTCAATAATACAACATAGTTTTTGTCATGTAAAAGGGTTTACATTATAAAAGCTGTTAATATGTAAATATTTTATGTTACGGTGTCTATCTTAATGTACGAAAATGTACAAATACCTACAAATACAAACAAGATTATGTTGGTATTGTGGCATAAGAGAGATGTGTGCATTCAGTCTTGAGAAACAAATGTAAGGATGTGTATCTGCCAACCTTGAAAATGGTCATTTACAAATAAAATACACCTGCAGTCCATTTCTTTTGTATTTTCTGTCTCTCACTCACATATAATTTATATATGGGAGTGTTATCACAGCTTTATTTTTCACAGACCAAAAACCATTTCCTGCTCAAATTGTTCCTATTCAAATAGCTCTTCCTCTCTCTAGCTCTTTCTTTGGATGGCGAAGGATTTTTCTATTTAGGTTGTCTGGAGTTTTAGCCCTTTCATTTTAACATATCTCTTCCGACAAAGAATGAATAAAGAATTCCGACCTCAAAAATTGAAGGGATGGCACCTTTCCATCTGTAAAACTTTATACACACAGAGTATCAGAAAATAAACAATAGTTCATATATATATTTATATATATACTCTTCTGAGTTTCAATTCTTTTTGCTTATCTTTCACACCGAATAATGTATCTCTTCTTTCTTTACCTGGCACATTGGTGCTCATGTATGTTTGTTTGGATATGTGACTCATTTGCATTCAGATTACTCTTGTTCTGTGCGTGCAACATCTAAAGCTAATGCAGCAGAGGATAAGATTGAGAGTTTGGCTGAGTCCATGAGCATCAGGAAGCATCGAGAAAGCTTTCCATCTCTGTTTGGATTCCAATCTCACTCTCAACAGGACAAACGGCACAGGCCATTCACAATTCAACAGCCACCAAGGGCACAATATAAAAGAGAGGTATAAAGAACACCAGAACAGATAAGAGACAGTCTTCTGCCCTTGGAAAATACCCAAAAGTTGCATACACATACAGTAACCAACACAATATTTCACACATTTTTGCGCAAGAAAAGTAGCTACTCTCATTTGAAGTCTTTCAGGCCACTCATTTTAAGTATTTGTGCCACTGATTCAAAGACACAGGAAAAATTATGTGATTTTGCTTGTTGTAGCTGTGGTGTAATAGTTAGTGGATGTGTTCTTTCAAACACTCTTGCATTCTCACTTAAGTGGAAACAGCGACATCAGAATTCTTACAAACTCCTGATCGCTGAACGATAACAAATTGTTGCATTTCTCTGGAGGTTCACAAATCCCCTTGTCATCCTGTAGCAGTATTATGTTCTGTGCGATGGTATAACCTCTCATTCCTCTCTGACCCACCATCAGATTGCACAGCAGTCAGAGAGAATGAACAAGAGATGGGAGGAAACGAGAGAGGACAGAGGAGCAAAATGAGAAAAGGACATAATAGAGGAGACTAGATGCAGAAGTAAATTTGTCTGTGAGAGTGGTCAAGGGTTCGTGTTGGGTGTTTGTGTGTACGTTCAAGCCTTACGGGCAGGTTAGATATTGTTGGGAATGCACTACACTACAAATTGTTTCAGAAATAGATGGTCCAGAGGGTACTTCATGTAACTGGTGCTCAGCTCCAGAAATAGATCTGTACTCTGATCAGAGTTCTAATGCAAACACAGTGTTTCTTTTGTTCCATTATCTCCTAGCACCAAATGGGACATCTTAATATAAGCTCTGTTTCCAAATCTAGTGAACTCCCTACATAGACAACATTTTTAGGCATCATTTGCATGCTCCCTACCTGTTCAAAAAGATGGGCAGTAAAATTTTAATTATTGTCTTTTAAGATACTTCAATTATTCTAAGGCAGGATCGCGTGGATCGTGTGGAATTCCTGTTAATACATGTTCACACTCTCAACGATTGTTTAATGTATTTATATATTTGACTACTGCAATGTACATATCTACTGTATGTACATGTATCACAGGTGATATTATGGACTTGAAAGTGCCAGGTTGATTCACAATGGGTGAAGAAACACCCATAAATTGTTTAATCTAATGACAAATGTACTAATTTACACAATTTTTGTCTGTGCTGTTTTATTTTGTATTTTTTTTTATTCTTTTATTTATTTTAGCTAATTAGACTATTATGTTGTTAGCTTAGCAACATGCTAAGATCAAAATCTGCTAAATCAATTGTGTCTCTTGTGTGCTTCACATGAAGTGCCCTATTTGTGTGGTGAGCTATGTTGCTGCCTATAAAATCTTTAAAACAGAGGTCCCCATCCCCCGGGTCGAAAGAAGAGTTGCTACCAGGTTGCGAGAACGTTTTGGGAAAATTTCTGTGCAGCACTGATACACGCCCTTTGTCCAAATTATGTCCAAATTTACATAAATCGCTCTGCCCTGCCCTTTCCTGGTTCTTTTGGTTGCCCAAAAAAGAACTGCTGTCTATGGGTGCATCGCTCCATTTGTGCTGAAACTGCCCAAAAAGTGCTGTTTTGGGGGTTTAAGCACACCGTTTTCCACAGATAATTGGAGATTAGGGCTTCTTTAAATTTCCACCAGATCGTTGCATTGGGAAAACACTGAAACATCAGCAACATAGCATAAATGATAATACTTCACGGGTCACTGTAAATCATTATCACGTCTGCTCTATTAGACACAATTGACCCGCAGCAGCTGTTGGTGTATATGAACTTTATGATGAAGAAATCACACAAACTCTGATTGCAAATGGCTGTTTTTAATTTCCAAAGTGCTCTCGCTGTGACAGATATGAGGTAAAATATGATCTAACGATTATATGATCAAGACCAGCATATACGATATAACGGGAGGAATAGATCCCGTCTCCACCACCGCAGCACATGGACTACTGTTTGAGAAAGGATAAGTGAATAAAAATAATGTCATACTGTGAAAATGATGTCTATAACCTGATTAACAGTAGCTTGACTGGTAGAGCTAAGCGCTAGCATTTGCTAGGTCATGGCTTTGATTCCCATGGAATGCACATGCTGACAAAATGTATATTTTTAAGTCACTATTGAGAAAAGTTTCTGCTAAGTTCATAATTGTAAATGTTATATGGTTCCATTTCAGTTAGGATGCAGTCTATATAGACAGCAAGGTAGCACAGTAGGTTTTTGAATAGAGCTTTAGACATTTTTTCTATGTTCTCATCTAAATCAGTGCTTGAAGTGGGGCGGAAGCAGTACCCGCACTTCTGTAATTCACTCTACAGAGTACTGGCACTTCTCAGAGTCCCCCCATATGATGTAATGTCTTTATTAAATGTAAGTCAGTGATTTGATGTGGCCTGCCAATCACTTTTACCTGACCTTCCAAATTATTTTGATTAAATCACTGTTTTATTCGAACGCTTTCTGAGCAAAACTCAGCAATGAGTTTAACAAAACTCGACACATGCAACAGCATCAGTGCTCGTCAAGCTATCCGTGGTCCAGCTCCGGAGGAGCATGCGTGATCAAGCTTGTCTAGACATAGTTTAGTTACACTCTTCTCCAAAATATGAATCAGTAACTTTTTGGTGAGCACATTTGTGGCAGGGGGGGCATGGATATATGTCTGTCTGCTGGAGAGGGAAAGTGGTGAGACTCATCACCTGGGTTGTAAATTGTCACTCTCATTATAGTGATGGCAGAGGGAGACCTGATAAAGCACACCAGAGCATCAGAGGGGGAGAGAGAGAGTGAGCAGAAAGCACAACAGCGAATTGAGATACAGGTGTTAGAGTAATTACAACCCAGGTGACGAACATTACCACTTTCCCTCTCCCGCAGACAAACACATGATCACGCCCCCATGCCACAACATTTTATTGCGTCTTATTAACTCAAATGTATTTATACAAATTGGTTAGCTGCTGGGTGCAGTCAAAACAACGGACTTAAAAAAAGTGATGTCAGCTCAAATGCACAACCTTTTTTCTCAAGAGGCAAAACGATGATGAAAACCGAACATTCAAAGAAAATACATAAGAAAATGTGCTTTTATTCTCCATTCTTTTCTATAGTGTTTGTAAAAAGATTATGTACATTGTTATTGAACTTGTCTATGCTCCTATCCTGATAGTGTTTGGTTCTACATCGTTTTCAATCCTGAACATCATCAAGTTTGTTCACCGTTTTTAATGATTATTATCTGCACAAGTATCTTGCTCCTGTGTGCAAATTAATGGTCCCTCTATTTGTGGTTTGTCCAGAGTGGGTCTGTCCAGGTCACTGGAACAAGGCTGCACCTAACAATTGCAAATAAATCCAGAATGTTAAAGTGCACTTGGAGAAAAAAAAAATTAGCTTTCAAGATAATCAGTTTGTTGCACTTTGAAATGTGTGTGTGTGTGTGTGTGTATGTGTGTGTGTGAATGGATGCTAGTCTTTAGGGAGTAAATTTAATATAGCAAATTTGACAGTTATTAAGAGAACGTGGTGAGCTTATTTGCTGCATTGAGAGTGAATGTGAATTCTAATGTCCTGAGGCACTGGCATTGTAACATTTTTTGTGTGTGTATGTATGTACAGTAGGCCTAAATCATAATATTGATGTTGTCTCACAGGCAGCCACCATCTGTTATCAGGGCGCTGGTGCCTCATAGAGGGACAGCGAATGTCACGTATGTCTCTGCAGGGTGTTTGTTTGTTTGTTTATGTGTGTGCATGTGTATTAGAGACATTTTCTTTTGCACCAAGACTAGCAGGGAGTCCAATAGGACAAATGCAAACTTGATACCTTGTAAGCTAATCCAAAGGATTTTTTTTCAAAAGGCAGACTGATTCAAGAAGCTCTTGAGTCTTTAAATATCTTTTGCAAACTGCTTGTTTCAAAGCTGATGTGCCAGGATAATATTTAAATTCTTGTAATAACTTTCAGAGGACAAGAAATGCATTAAAATAGCCTGAAATAGCAGAAAATAGAAGTCCTAAAAGGCTTTACATTACATAATAATTAACTCAAAGGAACACTTAAACTTTGTTTACACATCCAAATCAAAGGTTTTATTGCTTGATCACTGACTTATAAATATCTTAAAGAACAGAAACTTAAAGTGGCTATTAAATCCATCCTTCTGCGTATGTGTGTGTGTGCGTGCGCGCGTGTGTGTTTGTGTGTGTGTGTATACTTTAATACAGTAACACTAAGTAATGATCGTTACAGTATTCAGAGTGATGGATGATTGTATTCAAGCTCTCCTCCATCTACAGTAGCTTTCAGTCTAATTACTCAGCTGAACAAGCAAAACAATCTGAAGTTTAGTGTCACTAATGCTCTGTTTATGGGAGAAGTAATTCGCGCTGATAAAGATGAAGTCCACATATGTGGGAAATGGGACCTTATTTCCTCAAAAGTTGAAAAAAAAAAACATGTTATTTAATTTGAATAATTTCAACTATAACACATCTGTGGGTCATAATTTTAATATTAATGTTGTTATTTTATTTTGTTATCACTGTACAATACAATTTTAATCATTAACATTAGTAAATGCATTCCTATATATTTACAGTGCATTTTTACATAGAGAATAAATTAAAAATGTTGCTTTCAGAGGCATTATATGGAGTTATGGATGAAAATAAGGTGCATTTCAAACTGTTCTGAGACCAGTGCAGAAAGACAGCACATTAGGGGTTAAATAATTCACTAAATAGGGAGCAAAGGGTGCAACCTATAGCTTTCTATGCAGCTAAGAGCATTCACTCCTAAAATTTTACCAAAAGTTCAGTTTAAGGCTGCACATGAAGTTTGGACGTACTACATATTAGGAAGACATGGGACAATGATAATCAGCACATAGATTCAGAATTTTATAATGAAAAATTGTAATTTAACATGGTTGGCAGTGATTGGACAATGCTTCAACAAATACTCATACTTGACTTATTCTGTAGGTGCTCTTACACTGTTTGTGTGTGTACATTTGTCCTGAGATGAACTGCTTTAGACAGTACAGACAGACAGACAGACAGACAGATATATATTCCTCTGAATTGTGTGTATTTTGCAGTCATTTTTAATATGCTGTTCCATAAACAGCCAGTTCTATATTTATTAATGTCTGTCAAGGCTCAGATCTCAAATACAAACCTATGGCACAAGTCTCCTTCTAAGACTCTATAAGTAGAAAGATTAAATGTGACATCTGAGTGTTTTGTGCGAGCCACTGGGAGATCATTTGCTGTAGCTAGTGCTTACCTGTGCCGGGCGGTAATGAGCTTTCAGATGGATCAGAGCGGATACTGGTTGAACTGAAGGAAGAAAGGTAGTTATTTCTTGTCGGGACAGTTATCAGCCCACACACAGAAATGATGAGCAGTCTTTGCCAGTCTGTTGACAGCGTATTAGCCATCCATCAGAACTCCTGCAAATCCAGTGCATTAAAGAGTCTGGAGTTAGATTCTCCCTAATTGAACATTCTTATGTGTATCTGGGCCTCATCTTCTTTCATAGATCTCTCACAGAGCTAACAGAACACTTCAGCTAGAGTCATGTGCATTCATATCGACACTAAAGAATCTACAGTATATTGTTTACATTTGAGACATTAAAATGCCAAACTTACAGAATTTCATACTGTTAGACCCAGTTTACACCTTGTATTAACATGCGTTTTTGGTGTTCCGTTTGCATGTGGTCAGCACTAACTACAGGTCGAAACGGGGTCTAAAATGCATATGACCACATTGCATTTGATGTGTAAATGCTAATCTGTCCTGTATGTATCCCGGCAGCAGCGAAGGGCCTCCCTTCACCCGTCAATCACCTGCTACACTAAAACAAGAGTTTAAACTTTGTCAGTTACGAGTGGCTTTAAAAGGAAAAAACTGTATGATTTGAATATTTTAAAAAGTGGATACTACTACACAAACATGAGAACTTCATGAATCTTCTTCAGTGTGTCCGATATCAATATTGTAATGTTTAATGTGTTTGTTCATGTTTTTCATGTCATATGGTCCCCTGGTCATGTGATTTCATGTTTCCCTCCATGTTCATGTGTATTGTTTTCATTGGTTTATTGTCTAGTTACCTTGTTATCAGTTGTTATCAGTTCTGCTTGTCATTGGTTAACTTGTTTGTCTTGTTACCCCTGTCCATGTGTTTAAGCCTAATGTTTGCCATTGTCAGGTATTGTTTGTTTGTGTGTTTAAGTCAAGTCATGTTTATGCCAAGTTTATATTCAAGTCATGTTTATGCCAAGTTTATAGTCAAGTAAATTTATAGTCAAGTCCATGTTTTGTATTTGTTCACGTTTGTAGTTAGTTATTGGATTTCACGTTTGGAAATAATACTGGAATTGGGTTCATCACACATCATCGTCTCTTCGTTTGCCTGTCATTGTTACTGCCAGCAAACATGACAGAATACCTGACCGACCAAAATAAACTCTGCAATTCAGCTTCTGCGTCTTCACCAGGGGAATCGATCCCTGGAAAATTATGTGGAGGACTTCTGCGCTCTGGCCTGCCAGGTGGAGTTTTCACCATCAAGGATATTTTCTGGGTGGGATTGAATGAGCCAAACTCTTCTCTGATGCCTGGTGGTCACAGTCCCCTCAGTCTGGCTCAGTATATCGACCTTTCCCTGCAGATAACTGGTTCTACATTCACTGTAGAGGAGGCGGATGCCGATCTGGAAACCCATGTCATGGCCACCAAGAGTACCACGCCATGGGCGCCAAGCCAGAGTACCACGTCATTGCCTCCGAGCCAGAGTTCCTCATCATGGTCGCTGAGCTAGCGCCATCTTTTGTCCCTGATCCTGAGTCTACTCCATGCTACATCACATCCATGAATCAGTCAACTCCATGCCATGTCTCAGCAATGCCTCAGCCGGCTCCATGCCATGTCACAGAAACGCCTACACCTTCTCCATTCCACGTCACAGCCGCGCCTGAGTCTGCTCCATGCCACGTCACAGCAATGCCTCAGCCTGCTCCATGCCACGTCACAGCTGTGCCTGAGTCTGCTCCATGCCATGTCACAGCTGTGCCTGTGCCTGCTCCATGTCACAGCTATGCCTGAGTCTGCTCCATTCCATGTCATGGCCATGTCTGAGTCTTCTCCATGCCACATCACGGCCACACCTGAGTCTGCTCCATGCCACGTCACAGCCGCGCCTGAGCCTGCTCCATGCCATGTCACAGCGGTGCCTGTGCCTGCTCCATGCCATGTCACAGCAGTGCCGGTGTCTGCTCAATGCCACGTCATGGCCACAACTGAGTCTGCTCAATGCCACGTCACGGCCACGACTGAGTCTGCTCAATGCCACATCATGGCCACACCTGAGCCTGCTCCATGCCATGTCACAGCGGTGCCTGTGCCTGCTCCATGCCATGTCACTGCAGTGCCGGTGTCTGCTCAATGCCACGTCATGGCCACGACTGAGTCTGCTCAATGCCACGTCACGGCCACGACTGAGTGCTCAATGCCCCATCATGGCCACGCCTGAGTCTGCTCCATGCCACGTCACGGCCACGCCTGAGTCTGCTCCAAGCCACGTCACGGTTTGTTTTGTGGAGGAACACACCTTTGATAGAGTTTTGTGGATGAATCTACATGTTCTTTGTGTTCATTCTACCTATTGACTGGAGTTTGTTTAATAGATTATTTTCTGTTATGTAATTCTGTCTCACAAAATTTGTATAGAAGCATCAGACTTGAGCAATCTGATGGCAAAGTTGTTGTGGGGGCTCTCGTAGGCTTATATGGAATGTTTCAGTTTAGAGGGATGGATGCTGGATGGATCTGTCGTGCGTGGGGTTAATGTGCACATTTTTTTTTTTCTGTTTGTTTGGTTCGGGGGGTAGTTCGGGGTCTGACTGTTGCACTAATGTTGGAATGTGGTCTTTATATTTTTTTTTATTTGACACCCAATATATTTTTTCTGATATGTGAAAATGTATTATCTCTCTCCATGTGGAATGTGAATGGGTTGGGGCACCCCATAAAAAGATGGAAGGTTTGATATAGTGTTTCTTCAAGAAACACATCTTTCCCCACAGGAAGTTGAAATTTTTGGGAAGATATCGGGTGGACATGTTTTCTTTAGTGCTGGCTCAAGTAAGAGCAGGGGAGTCATTACACTGATAAGTAAACATCTACAATTCAAATGTCTCAAACAGATTAAATATAATTTAGGAAGACTCATTATTGTTTTATCAGAAATTCAGGGGCAAAGGCTGATTTTGGCTAATATTTACACACCTAATGCTGATGATCAAGGCTTTTTTATAGATCTTGAATGGATGTTGCAAGCCGCTGGCACCCCTCATGATGTAATATTGGGAGGAGATTTTAAGCTATTGATAGACTCGTTGATCATAGTGATGCAAAAGTGTGTAAGCCCCCTAGAGCAACAGTGATGCTTCACAGGGTGTGTAAAATCTTGGTCTTACAGATATTTGGAGACTTTAAAACCCATCTGGGAGGGACTATACATTTCATCAGTCCATAAGATTGATTCTAGAATAGATTTTTTTCTTGATATCTAAGTCGATCATTTCATCTGTTGCTGATTATTCAATTGGAAAAATTTTAGTCTTAGATCATGCCCTGGTGAGTTTAGAGGTGTTGCCACATAAGGAGAAAAATAAATCATATAGTTGGCGCTTTATTGTATCCCTTTTGCAAAATCCTAATTTCCAACAAATGTTAAAAGCTGAAATCAATGTTTATATGGAGACCAACTGGTCCTCAATATCCTCTGTGGGCATCGCTTGGGAAGCACTTGATGCGGTTCTTAGGGGTCGGATCATACAGTATACCTCATTCATCAAAAAATCCAAAGCACGAGAAATTGTGGAGTTTGAAGGGAATATTAAAATTGCCGAGGCTGAGCTAAAGCACTGAATGTCATCTGATTGCCTCAGAGAATTTACCTGATTGAAATACATATATAATACTATTTTGTTACAGAAGATGGAGTTTTGGCTATTCAGGGCATGACAGTCATACTTTGAGTCAGGGGACAAAGCAGGGAAATATTTGGCTAGATATATACAACAGAGAGAGTCTTTTTCTACCATTCCCTCTAATATGCTGGTGGTGAAATATTGACCTCAGCCTTTGATATTAATAATGCTTTTAAAGAATTCTATCTTGATCTTTATAGTTCCAAATCTTTGTCCACTGATGAAGATATTTGAAAATTTGTGGAACCATTAGAAGTCCCTAAACTGGCAACTGAGCAAAAAAAAATTCTTGATTCTGAGATAACCATGGAGGTAATTAAGGCCTTGGCTACAGGCAAGGCTCTGGGGCCAAACGGCTTTGCCACTGAGTTTTTTTAGATCTTATGCTACAGAACTGGCTCCACTATTGTTATAATTTTACACAAAATCAATAAAAAATGGAAATCTTCCACCAACCATGACGCAAGCCCGGATCAGTCTAATTCTTAAAGACAAAGATCCAAGTGAGTGTAAGAGTTACTATCCAGTTTCCCTGATCCAGCAAGACATTAAAATTTTGGCAAAAATTTTGGCTAACCGATTAAGTAAAGTTACGACATCTCTTGCACATATAAATCAGGTAGGGTTTATTTGGGGCTGCAGCTCTTCTGATAACATCAGGCATCTAATCGATATCATGTGGTCATTGGAGAATGAACAGACTCTGGTCGCTGCCATCTCACTTGGCACCGTAAAGGAATTTGATATGATAGAATGGGATTATCTCTTTAAGATTTTGGAAATACAGGGGCTCGGGAAGATTTTTATTGGATGGATTTAGTTACTTTATAGACACACGGTAGCGGCGGTACAAACAAATGGGTTAATTTCAGATTAATTTATTCTGGACAGAGCCACCCAGCAGGGTTGCCCTCTTTCCCCATTATTGTTCTGTCTTGCCCTAGAACCATTAGCAGCTGCAATAAGAAAGGAAGATGATTTTCCAGTGGAGGTGGCGGAGGTATGGTGCTTTTGCTTTACGTTGATGATATTTTATTATTCGTCTCTGACCCCACTAGATCAATTCCTTGCCTTCACAGACTTAATGCCTTTTCTAATTTCTCAGGATACAGTGTCAATTGATCTAAATCCAAAGATTTGTCTCTGACAGCATACTGCCCAGTAACAGCTTTTCAGCCAGGTGCTTTCCAGTGGCCCAAACAGGGCATTACATATTTGGGCATTTTATTCCAAACAAATTTGTGTGATTTAGTTAGAGTTAATATTGGTCCCTTAATAAAAGGCTTTTCGAGCGATGTGGGCAGGTGGGCTTCATTACATTTATCTATGATTGGGAAGGTTAATGTTATTTAAATTAATTGTATTCCAAAATTCAACTACCTGCTACAATCTCTCCCTGTAGATGTCCCCCTCTTTTATTTCAAGCAATTTGATAGCATAGCGAAGTCCTTCATTTGGAATGGTAAGCATCCCAGTTTACATTTCAATTAGTTATATAGGCCAGTTGACATAGGTGGGCTAGGCCTACCCAAAATTTTGTTTTATTATTATGCATTTGGTCTCAGACATTTGGCTTATTGGTCTCTTCCACCTGAGAGAGCCCCTCCCTGGTTTATGAAACTAACAGAGAAGTTACACCCCATTATCTCGCATTTGCACTCGGTATGGACAAAAGTGTCCAGAGTGTTTAATTCAGACATTTATTTAAATGTTGCCTCAAGCATATGGCTAAACCCAAAATTCTGTATTAATAAATCCCCTTTTTGCTGGTCAGAGTGGATTGTGAGTGAGGTTAATATGCTTAGTGATCTGTATGAGAGTGGAGTGTTGAGATTCTTTGAAAATATGGTTCAAAAACATGGTTCTTTATGTATTTACAGCTACTCCACCTGCACTGTACTATTTTTGGGAGTAGCATACACGCAGATACTCTAGAAATTGTGATTACTGGTTTTGGAAAAGGTCATTAGGCAGTGTATTACTCCCTGTTAATTCAGAGTGTGGGGGATGGAGCTTCAACTTCTCTCAAGAGATAATGGGAGAAAGATTTAAACCTGGCATTAGAGGAGGGAATGTGGGCTAGGATTCTAAAAATTTTTAAGTCTACATCTAGAGATTCAATGGTGCATCTGATGCAATTTAAGCCCATTATAATTATATTTAATTATATTGGACACCCTCTAGATTGTATAGACTTGGTCTTAAAGACACAATTCAGAAGACACAAAACAAGATGCAATTCAGAAGACGATGACACAACCCTTGTTTTTTAGGGATGTGTTAAGATACAAGAATTTTGGTTGAGGGTTCAGAGATTTATGTGTGATGTACTGGACACACAATTTTCATTTTGCCACTGACTCTGCATCTTAGGTGATAGGGCGGTCATTCATTTTGGGGATAGCCACTTAAAAAGTTGGGTCCTAGCCGGAGTAATGGTTGGCAGACATATTGTTCTTAGGGGTGGAAGAAGGCTGGGGCACCCTTGTTTCGGAGTGATGCGGGGAGATGGGCGGTGTGGCGGCATTTGAGGAGGTGGGGCTGGGAAAATGGGACTGATTTTATAGGAAGTGGGGTGGATATTTGGCTTTTTTGGAGGGTTCTCAGCAAGGGGCAGTGGAGAGGGATTTTTAATTTTTTGTTTTAAGTGTATGTGCATTCTTGTTTCTTGAAAGTAAATATATTTAGTTTTTGTTTGTTTGTTAGATTTATGTTATGTTTGTATGTGACCACTGTGTGCGTGTTTGTGTCAGGTGGGGTTTAATTTATATAATTGATTCAATATTTTATGTTGTGTTTATTGTTGTGTCTTGTGGATGGAATCAATAATAAAAAAATTATAACAAAAAACTTTTCAATATTATTTTAGTACCCATAGAAGTATGCCTAATCTTAATACATTACACTATGACATGTCCAAAACAAAATACTGTGACCTTTATTACAAGGAAAGCTATTACAACATTGACATATCTGGCACTTAAACTATGTATCTTTTCCCAGAAACACTCAATGATGGCTGGGATGTATTAATAAAAGCTAAAGGTCAGTGGAGGAAATTCATAGATGATGCAGTGGCTGATTTTGTTGCATTGAGAATGCTGATAACAGCTCATCTCTGTGGTTTCCTCACCATGATGGCCTATTCGTGGGCTGGGATATACCTCACCCCCACAGGCCCTCGCATACATCGTCTCACAGAAAACACATCAGCAAACTTCAATCACAGAAACCTATGTGTATTTTTTCCTACTATTCGTTTGTTGCACTCCACAAAAAACACAGAGTCCACTCCATCACATAGATGATATTGCATGAGTGTAGTTAAACAATGAGTAGTTCTTCTTTGAGATGGTGTGTTTAAAAAGATTATATCTGGATTAAGCCAGTTGTACAATGCATGCTTTTTGCCATGATTTTGCAGTCTGAGTCTGCAAAATGTTACCATGATAACGAGCATTTGAATTTAATCAAAGCCAAACTTTGACCGTCTTGGTTTTACCCAACACTTTTAAAACGAAAGGTAAAAAGGTGAGGCCAAACTATTGGTCCGTGTCGGATTCCAATAAAATGGCTGAAGGTTTCTGCGTTGTTCTGTCTTTTCTGAGCCATTAAGCAAAAGCACTTTATCAATTGACTCATTATTAATTTATCTGACTCCAATTTTATATTAATATAACTCCAGTTTAAGTTGAACCTCTGATTACCCTGAATCACCCTAACATTCATTATCCTTTCCTTCGGATCCCGATTGTCACTCAGAGTCATATGCCAGCCGATTAATTACATAGATCTCACGGACACAAAATCACCAGTTCCGTTCATAGTCAGCGGTTGCAAAGTTTACTAATATATCATCTGGTTCGGCCACCTACTGCTTGCTTATAACCAGATGTTTTTATTTAGTCACGTTTCAAACATCTTGCTAAGATGATGAAACTAGTGCCTGGTAGTTTTATGTGGATTTCTCCTATTCATAAGCTCCAGTAATGATCATTATCCTGGTCATAAGTTTGCGGTAACAAAAGGCATCCCTCTAATCTACCAGTGATAAATGATTTTGGAGAATAAATAAAAAAGTAGCAATTTATTTGCCAGGTAGGATTTAAAACATAAGTTACAAAATTAATCAAAGCCAATTTCACATATTATCAGAATAAACAAACATTCCTAAAAGTCAAAGACAGGTCAAAGAAACATTCCTGGCAATAGAAAATTACACTGAGCGATACGCGTGTGATATCTGACTACAGACTCCCCAAGTTCCTTGTCAACCTTCCTCAAATACCAAACAATTCTATTGTTACTTCAGATGTGTTTGTTTGATGTTATTCAGGATTTGGTTTACAATTTAAGGGGTTTTAAGTAGACCTTTGAAACTTTTAATAGAGTAGGTCGTTTGATGTTTACAAATGGACCTAATCTGCATACAGCATGTGGTTCCTGTGAGAGACCTGGGAGGGGCATGCCCCTGATAGAATACAGTATTTTACTAAGTTCTTAAATCTTACTTGTGATTTGACTTTGGTGAAAGGGAATGAGACCTTTTTACCAGTTGCACTGAGAACTCTTGAAAGATACCAAACATGTATGATCAAAAAACCTTTTACATTACAGAACAGGGTAAGTCATAACTGGTGACTAAAGTGACCTGAGGTGAGGTATGGAAGAGATGTGCAGATGTGAATGAGATTTAAATTTTGTGGTCCTTGGAGAGGCCTCAGGTGGAGATGCTCTTCTGTGTGAGAGTTTTATGATGTTGGTTCTCACAGAATTCTTTCACTTTTACCGGAAATGGCGCCTTTTGGACGTAGACATCCTGGTGCCAGCCTTACAGTTCCAAAAGTTTTTTTTTTTTCTGCAATGTCATGGAAGAACCATTTTTGAAGAACTTTTTTATAGTCCAAAGACCCTTTTTCCACTACAAAGAAACTTTTTTGCAATGGAAAGTTTCCATGGATGTCAAAGGTTCTTCATGGACAGTAATCTACATGCTGATAAAGAACAGAGAGAAGACCTCACTGAGGTCAAATCATACAATCAAGCAACCATTTTAAAGAACAGAAAAAGTGCACTAAACACTAATGTAGGGAGAATCGACAGCTATAATTACCAGTTATATTGATAAAGGGAAGAAAAGAAAAATACATGAAAAGCATGACAGAATATTAAAGAGAATGCTTTAATGACATCAGAAACCTTAAAGGAGATGCACTTCGAAGCCATCTTTGCATTTAAAAGTATATTGTGCATTTCCAGTTATGGTTATCATTGAACAGAATGTCCATTTCCTGCACAAATTCGTCACAAATTTGTCTGTCTCCCATCTCGTTGTCTCTCTCTTTGTCACTTTTTCTTTAGCCATCCGTCATCAACACCTTCACAAACACTAAAACACACCTGCAAACAGATACTATTCTAGCTTCTCCACTGGTGTAGCATTGCTATAGACAGGACATAAGGGTAACCCTGAGAAAAAATTGTGTTTTGAGAAGTGTGTAATTTTTTAATGTAAATACTTGTTAGTGACAATGACAAGTAAGCCAGTAAGAGTAAATACTGTGGCTGTAAAAACATAGTTCTGTTTGAGCCAGTGAGCATGTCATGGTGTTAAATTTGGGCGGGACTACCTTCAGAGGTGTACACCAGACACAAATATTTTGTTACTGTACTTAAGTACAGTTTTTTTTAAAAATCTTTACTCAAGTATACATATTTCTGTTGGATTTGAAATTTACTTTTACATTTCGAAGGGAAAATTAATAATTTCTCCAGACCCTTTCCTTCTTTTTGACTGAATATATATAAAAAATAAATAACACGTGTGCATGTAAATTGCATGCAGATCTGTGATAGCAATGTCTAAAGTCAGTTTCATTTTTTTTAATCAGTCAAAATAATCTGAAAACAGAATGGAACTATTCATTTTGCAAATCGATTTGCTTTTTGTAAAAAATGTAGGCATTGTGGCATTTTGTCTCCACTTGGGAATCTAAAGAGAAGAGACAGTTTCCTGTGTGGAAAGATACGCTTCTTGAAGAAACATTTCTTACGCTTAAGAAAATATATAACCTTCCTACTTTTTATGGGGTGCCCCAACCCATTCACATTCTATGTGGGGAAAGATAACCCACTCATATTAACATTTGATATTTTGATATAATAGACAAAATAATGTGTGTGTCAAAAACAAGATTATACAGACCACATTCCAACATTAGTGCAATAATCAAATCCTGAACTCCACCCGAACCAAACAAACAGAAAAAGAAAAACATGCGCAACCCCACGCACAACAGCACAACTGGCATCGATCCTCTAAACTCAAAAAGTCCTTGTACGTTTACAAGAGCCCCACGTCAACTTTGCCATTGGATTACTCAAGTCCGGTGCTTCTGCACAAATTTTGTAAGGCAAAATTACATAACAGAAAATACTTTGTAAAACAAACCCCAGCTAACAGGAAGAATAAACACAAAGAACATGTAGCTTCATTCACAGAACTTTCCCGAAGATGTGTTCCTCCACAAAACAAGTTCCAACCAACATAAAGACATTCAGTTTCCTCGGACAGACAAAACAAGTGTTCAGTGAGCCGGCTGTTTATGAGTGTAGTAGATGACGAAATCATTCCAATGTCCGCAAAAATACTCCTCAAATCAAACTTCAGCCATGAGGTGGCATAAGCACTAGGAACAAACAGATTCATCCACAACTGTCCCAAAGCATTGCTATTCCACAAAACAAACTCCAGCCTCCCGGTTCCTCAGATGGTCAAGAGTCAAATTCACTCAGAGTCCGCATGAAAAAATACACCATGACTGACTCAGTCAGTCAACTTTATAAAAGACATCCTTTATGTGGGAATGTAGATATTTTTCAGCCATCCACAGTGTCCACTCTCAATCTGGCCGCAGTGCAAAAGCGATCCTTCGTCAATGCAAAAGTATCTTGAAGGAGAAGTCTGCCTGTTATATTGAGCAGACTCAGAAAGAGCTCGTCTAGGAGTTTCAACATATATCTGCCTTCTTCATGCTCAGTCCATTATTCCTTTGGTTCCTATTTTCGAGATCTTCCAGTTTTTCGAAAAAATTTTCCACATCTATTTTTGTCATGAGTGGATTAGCGGATAATTCCCTTTTCGATGACTCCAGATAATCAATCCGTTTCTCAACATCTGCCACTCTTGTAACCAACTCATAGAATATTGTTTCCATCAACGTCAACATATTACAGTGAGATCCTCCTTTGTCAGCATCACAGACATGTTGGGCCATTGACGCTGGATTTCTTCCCCTGCCGTGCCATCCAAATTGATTCCCCGGTTTGCAGGCCTGTCAGAGTTTTCAGCTTGAGCACAGAAGTGTCTTTTAATGTCTCCAGAGACCAAGGATTTTGACTTCTTTGCCATGTTTACCTCAAAGAACAAATATGTAGCTAGGTGTATTGAATCTCACCAGATTATAACAATAATTTAAAGACTAACAAAGCACGCAGAGCTCGTCGCTCACACGTCTGCTCCTCACATGGCGTCACATGAATCTTCTACACAGGCTTTTTTACACAGTCACCCAAAACTTCTACTCCATTTTCAGTGTCTCTTAAATGATTTAGAACTGAATAAAATATACATGTTAACTATTACAAAAATGTAATTCCTAAAAAAAGGATATTTAGAGTTAGTTTTCATTGAAAAAATTGTAGTATTAAAATAATAAGCATCTTGATTTCACCTGGTTCTTTTGACCCACATATAACTTTAAAGGGGATAAAATTACATATGCATTCTAGGGTTAAAAGGCTGTAATTCGTCTTAACCTGGTAAATATAGGTAACCGTTACTGCTCGATATCTCTTTTTTGAAAAGCCGCCCTATCACTATTCTAACATTAGCAGCTTGTTTGAGCATGTGCTTTCTGTTTATTGGTCACTCAACCGATGATTGTGATTAATGACAGAGTTAGGAAGCAATTAATGTGTGTTATCATCACCGAAGTAGCATTTGTATTAGTCTCTCTGCTGTCCCCTCTCTGAGGTTACTGATGAGACTGTGTTTGTGTTTGATGGAGGGTCACTTTATAGGGAGTATAATTAGATGTTATTGGAATCCAGATGTTGCCTGTTTGGGTCACACCTGGAGGGAGATGTTCACACTTGTGAACATCTGTGTCTGCAATCTCTTATGTGTGTGTATGTGTGCATGTGTATGTGATATATGTCTTTTCACAGTTGTTAAATAGCATCTGCTGTTGCTATGTTTAGAGTACGACACTACATTATTGTCAGTTATTTTACTTTGGATGTGATCATGTGTGTATATAACTTGAGTTAGAAATACATGATTTTAATTTTTTGTTCTTGGGTTTTTCTGGAAGTAGGCCATGACTGATCAGCTATCCACAAGCTGTACCTGTGTCTGTCTGTAGCTCTTGAGATAACAGTATGAACAGAGATTTGAGGGGTTGTAATAGAGGTGTGGATGATGAAGGGATGGAGAGATTTAGTGGGATGGGATGTCAAAGGTTGATTGCTGTCAATAGACATCAATATCAAAAATGTGAAGACCACTATTTGTGTGTGTGTGTGTGTGTGTGTGTGTGTGCGTGCGTGTGTGTGTGTGTGTTTGAAGCATGCAAGCACTCGATTATTTATGCTGGTGTGATGGGTGTTATACACTAAGACATTGATGTGCTGTCATAGCCTTTATGAATCTTAGCACACCAGTAACAAATAACAAATAGAAATCTATAAAAAATATTATATTCAGTGTTTATTTGTGCATTTTTTTCTTCCTTTTAGTCAGTCTGACTTGTCCTAAAAATGCAATGTAAAAGCTACCGTATTTCTTTGTGACACTTTTGCTCAGTTTTAAGTAAAAAAAATGGCAAGAAAGAACTTATGTGTATTGATTGTCATGTGAATTGTCACACATGACATAGATAGTGATGTACATAGAATTTCTGCTCATGTTTCATGAATAAAGCCCACTTTTTCGACACTAAAAGTGTCTAAATATAATCAGTTAAAAATAGCTTTATTTTCCACAAAAGTCCATTGGTTTAAAATTTATTTTGCATGGTGTGGCAGGGTGGAGGGCAGGGCCGGGTTGTGATTCTGCACACCCAGCCACTAATCAAGCTAATTAGCCCTCAAGAGGGATAAAGGCCGACCGAAGACAGAGATGCGACAGAGAGAAAGATTTACGGACAGCTGTCCGACACCTGTGTGTGTATTTGTTTTTTTGGTGAAGTTATTAATTAAAATATTATTTATATTGTCAAGCCGGTTCTCACCTCATCCATTCAATTAATCTCTTTACACTGGTGCCGAAACCAGGGATGGAGGAGGGATGCACCGTAGTGGAGTTCCACCCAGAGGACTGAGGAGCCTGGAAGCGGAACGGCTGCCGACCGCAAGGGGAGGAGGGGCTCCCAACCAACCACCTGGAACAGTTACCGCTGCCAGGGGCTGTGGATACCCCTTCCGTCCACTAAAAATATGGTGGGGTTATTTTTGTTTACCTCCCAGATTCAGGAATGTGGGGATGACCAGCCGGCAGATGGGGCAGAAGGCACGCCCCTCCCCAGGAAGGGGGGGGGGGGGGGGTACGTCATGCCGGGGGACCCCGGCCTGAGAGAACAAGGGAGGAATGTGGCAGGGTGGAGGGCGGAGCCAGGTCGTGATTCCGCACACCTGGCCCCTAATCAGGATAATCCCTTTACACATGGGTTAAGGATAATTAATTATTTGCTACAGCTGCAGATTCAAATCATTTTATACAAATGCTAAATGATTATATAAGTTTGCCAGAACAGTCAGAAGTTATATAAATATATGCAACGAAAGTGAATGGTAAGTGAGGCTTACATCTGCCTAACATCTGTTGTTTTACATTATATAAATAAAGTCTCATGGGTTTGGAAGTTGAGTAAATAATTACAGAATTAAATTTAACATCCAATTACATTCACAAGTACTCTTACGTAAGAGTCAATATAGAATGTATTGATGATGTTGGGGCGACTGCTAAACGCAGGTTTGGCGGTTCGATACCCGGCCCACACGACCCTGCATGCCAAAGTGTCCTTGGGCAAGACACTGAACCCCAAGTTGCTCCCAATGGTAGGCTAGTGCCTTGCATGGCAGCTGTGCTGCCATTGGTGTTAGTGTGAATGGGTGAATGGGACACAGTGTAAAGCGCTTTGGTAACATCTCAGGTTAATAAAAAGGCACTATATAAGTGCAAACCATTTACTATGTCACAGCTTGCACCTATAGTTTTTACTGCTCCCTGGACACTTGTATTTTTCAATACCTCCTTACTATAAATCTGAAATGTTTCTTTGGACTGATCCTTGGGACAAGCACACTTATTCTCACATGCTTTTTTTTCCATGGGATGCCCTGATGGGGGGAGGATTGTGGGGTCGATGAGTTCCCGACATGTGAGGCAGGTTTTAGTGACAGCTTTGACATGATGCTTTATGAGGCTCATTATAGAAAGATGGAATGGTGGCACTGCCATTCACACTTAGATTACTTCCTTGAATAAAAGACACTAATGGAGAAGCCAATGTATGAAGCAACAGCTATTATTACAAATACGCTAAACCAGTGGCATGAATGAAATGAAAGTCTCCCGAACAGACATTCAAAAATCTGAATTTTTCATATGAATCTACCAGGTCTATAATACCTGATAAAATCTATCCAATAATATTTGCGATTTTAATGTTGCTTGCAATAAATTTCATTTCAACATAGTACACAGTTAGGCTGCGTTCCATTTAAGTTGCATTCCATTCACCGATAATCGGAAGATGACGTTAAGGAAACAAAACTGCAATGCTCCCGTTCTCTTAGCAGGTGTTTGACACTCATTAGAGATGTCTCCTAGCAACCCAACTGATAAAAAAATGCTGCAGCGCTAGCATTTGTGCTCCAGGTGTACGATTATCAAAAGATATTATAATTTACCATGTTTAATACAGCTGTTTCTGCAGGCATTTCTTAAACAAGCTTTAATATAATGTAATGTGGAAACAAATTCATTTATCGATATTAATTAATAAAGTGAATGTTTATCATTTACTTTATATATCTCCCTGAGTGTCGAGATGTTTGTGTGACATCATGTATCAGCATCGAAATCTGTGTTGAAAATTTTTGCACAAGCCTACAAGTTGTAATTCTGACTTCAAGATGCATTCCATTGAACTTTTCCCAGAAGGAAGTTGTCAAATCTGACCTTCAGAGTTGAATGGAACGCAGCACAACTTTTCAAAACTTGATCCGACACTGAATGCTCAAGCAGCATAATTTACTCTTAGAAAACTCCTGATGTTGCTATAACAATGCAAAAAGCACTTACCAATTTACTTGAAGTGAAAATCGGTACTCCTTTCCTGTTTAACAAATTAAGCAATCGCATGGTCATGAAGAACATCTTGTGTTTTTAAATCCATAAGGATCTCTCTCTCAACAGCGATAGCAGCAGTGATGACAGCTGACTGGTCAGCAAGATCTCACGCTCTTCGCTTTCAAATTAGATACATCAATTAAAGCATGATTGCGTCACTCAAGCCAGTTAGAAGGCCTCGACAGGGACGTATCCTAAAGATCACACCCACCAAGAACAAATAAATCAATCTGATTGGCTGATGAATCTGACAATCTGACTACAGTCGCTCATTCATTTGCACTGTTAAGGGATTCTGTGGAAATGCTGAAGGCCTGACGTGGATGAGCTCAGACTCACACGCTGTTTCGGGCATGCGATTTGTGAAACAGTTGTCACACTTCACTTGTAAGCATCAAGAAGTAAATTCTGACTGGATAAACTTTTTGTATTTCTCTATTTGTTTGTAGATTAATCATTTTTTAAATGTAATTAATTAAAAATACACAGGCAAAAAGGTGATTGAGAATGAAAGGTTGAAAATTTTTTATGTTGGCTCTTCACCACTGCGCTAAACACTTATCAGCCATTAGGTACTTTTGTGTCAGTGATATAAAAGTCGTTTTTTCAGGGGTTTCAGTTATGCTAGACAGATCTGATAGACAGGCATATTAAGGACTAATGCACAGATCAGATAATGTTAAACAAATCCAATTGTTAACATTGAACTGAAGGAATATTCCGGGTTCAATACAAGTTAAGATCAATTGATTATATTTGTGGCATAATTTTAATTGCCATGGCATAAATGTAATTATTTCATGATCAACTGATTAATAGCCGTAATCAGATTGGAAAAGTCGTGTTTGTTTTTTGTTGTGTCATGCATGCAACAAGCACTGGTTTGTGTCAGACACTAGTGAATATATCAGAATAGGTTGACAGTATGAATGTGGCCACTTCAGGCCTGTGGTGATTCAGCCGTTGATTTTGAAGGATCCTGACTTTATTATCATTTGTTTGGACATGTAAACAAGTTGTGTGCTGAAAGTTTGCCACATAGACAAACACACACACACAGTGAGTGAAAAGAGAGAGAGCAGACTATCCCTTTGTCCAAAGGAATTTAAATTTCTAACTCTGCTGGCATTGTTGCTTTGATGGCCTAGCATTTTATTTTCTAGTGGTTTTTATGAAAAAGGATTGTTCGATGTGTGGGAGGAAGATTATGATGTTTGTTCACTCTCCAACACAAAACTCTGTCTGTCACAAGGCCCTAGGGGTGAGATAAAGACTTCTGCCACTCAGTGAGACTGACAATGAAGAACTCTAACAGAGAATGAAAGAGAGAGAGAGTTAGAGGTTGGAAGGAGCAATATAAAACGAGTGCTAGGCTAATAATTCACAACGGAGACTGCAATACCTGGTCCATTCGTAAAACTGTTTCTCAGAATCAGTATGCACATCATTTCAGTCACATCAAGACTGCCAGGTGTCCTGATGCACCCATCCATATTGAAATTCATCAACAATTGCACAATAGATCTTACTGACTCAGACAGGTGTGGGAGTCGAGACTTGGAGGTGGGCGTTGAGGGGAGGTTTGCCCCCAGCCACCTCTAATTCCATTAGAGTGAAACGCCGCTCAGATCTGCCCTTCGTTTATTGAAATGTTCTTCAAACCATGGTAACCAAATACAGTCGTCAAGCTTCAAGATGGAATATAATATGCCAGCTATGTCTGTCTATATATCTGTCCGTCCATCCGTGAATAACTAAAATATATACTTTATTTCATTTTATTGAAAATTATCCTTTTGCTGGCCTACAGTCCAGAATAATAAAATTTACAATTGAGTTGTCAATTTGTGAGGTAGACATAGGGGTAATTAACACTAACCCATGTTCTTTTATTCTGCATGCACAATTGTCTTATTGCTGGTCTATGTAAACATGGAGCAGATGGACGTCTTTGGATATGTGGTTATCTCACTGTTTTTTACAGTGCCTCACGTTATGAGCATGCATGCTTTTCAAGACTGCATCTTAAGTTAAAATAAAACATGTCAAGTTTTAAATTAAAAAAAATGTAACCCCTGTGTTCGGTTCCATTCCATTGTGCATTTCAGCTTTTTATGAAAGCAAGAAAACAACCTATTTGAATGACATCTTGCCAGCCTGATCTTATGAAAATGATAGTACTATGGTGATAGTTATGAAAAATTACATTACATAGTTCATTACACGTATCGCGGGAGTTCCAAGGTGAAATGTCCACTGTATTTTGCTAAAAGCAAGTAATTTTTTACCCCAAACAGACAAAGTTAATACTCTATCGAGTTTTAAATCAGCAAAATCAAACTCCCTACCCTAAACGTTAAACATCAAACCAATAGTGTCATAACAAGCAAATGTTAGATGAAAAACACAATTGCTGAAACAATAACGTTACTTCATGGTGCTTTTAAGACACTTTCAGCTCACATGTTGATTTGTGTGCTCACCAGGACTCATATCCCACCCAGTCCTTTACATCGCAAGTGCATTGCTCTATCAGTTGAGCTTCCACACAATCTGTTTGTTCCACAACAAGCTTGTAAATATAGTTGGTTATGTAATGCAAACATTAAAATGTATCACAGAGAATTCATACAATATAATAAATTGGAGGTCGACTGATTGTGGATTTTACCAATTGTGGGTTTTACCAACTAAGTTGGGCAGTTACTGTTGATAATTAACCGATAGTTTTTAAAATTGATATTAAATGAAAAACACTCAAAGTAAAATCGTGCTGAACTTAATTACAAAATAAACAGTACTGACTGAACCATGAAAATGTATTGTAATTTTTTTAATTAAATAAATATATAAATATGAATATATATGAAGTAATATAAAAAATTTAAAGTCAGCTGATTTTTAAATTGACATTGTTTCCTTGGTCTACAAGCAATAAATACATAAACCATTCAGCACCATTATATTGTTGCATAGAACATTCCTATCCTGGATGTTAAAAAAGAGCATTTTATTTTCAGCTAATGTGCATAAAATAAATAAATACAAATCTTTAGTCGGTCCATATTTTCAAATGTTAAATCAAAAGTCAAATGAGGGGGGAAAACACTTCAAAAGACACTTGGTGTTACAATTGCACTGATTCCTACTACTCCAGAATCCAGACTCATAATAACAGTGAAATATTATGAATTTTTAGTGAATTTTTTATTCACTACAGTTGTATGTAGTGTACCAATATTCATAGATAGCAGTGGTATTCGGCTGAACCTGGTGGGGAAGCGGCTCAGACTATGAGCCCAGGCCAGGGGCTGTTCAAACAGACGGAACACGGAACACAACAGTCTGGAACTGAATGTGAGGAACTTGAGACATATTTCCAAGTTGTATATCTTTCCTGACAAAACATTTAAACAACTTATTGCTTATTTAAGAAATGCTTATACTGTAAGAGAGCATGACGCAATGGCCAAAGACCTCCCCCGAATGTAAGGGGCTGTTCACACTGAACGCTTTGGCAACCATCCATTTGTTTTTCTATGTAAAAATGCACTAGACGAACATCTTTGTTTCCCTTTGTTTTTGCTTATTCAGCATCTCGTGCAGGAGCACTGTTTTTTAGATGATGTGTCTAATTAAAAAACTTTAAAAGCACATTGAGACACCTGCTTTCTGTTAAAATGTATTTGTTGTCTAGCCTTTTTTAGTGCAAGAATGTGATCGATCTGAAGTCATCATATTACAAATATGGACACATTTTTTTAATTGAAATCCGATGCGTTTCTGATTTGATTATACGCTTCTCTCAGCTGCATGAAGATATTAATTTCCTTTCTCAGTCACTAGCTTTAAATATGTAACTTAGCTGGCTAACGAATGCATAAACGTGACCAGCTGGATATAAACTAATGCACATATTTTTTTAGCACATAGCAATAGTAGACATTTAAACATTTGGGAAGGATTTGCGTGTTTTTTTGTCACATTGTTATAACCACTTGAGGATAGCTGTAAATGTTAGTGTCCTCTCAGCCTTGTTGGTATACATACTGCTTTTCTCTAATAATGCTGCATTTAGTCAACAAATTAATTAATCTATAATGATATGACAATGTGTACTGTAGTGTACTGTATACATGCCTTTTTGTTGTTGATGTTTAAAATCTGCATCTGAAGTGTTCTGCTCCATGCAGAATGTAGTCTCACGTGTCAAAACAAACCCCACAAGGCATCAGTGAAGTGATGGCATCTAGAGGGTGCTCTCATGCTGTATAACAACTGTAAACCCTTCCCAGACCCTCCAGCTCCGGATACAACGTGGAAAAACTATCGGTCTGGATTTTTGCCAATAACCGATAGTTCCAGAAATCTGTTAACGGTACCGATTAATCGGCAAAACCGATATATCAGTCAACCTCTATAAAAAATGTGTTTAGATGCCATAAGATTTAATTGTGCAAGGAACAGGCTGCAAAGTACGTGTTAATGTACCAATACTATGTCGTTTTACTTATGATTTGTGTGAAAGGGAATAAAAGTTGTTTTTGTACCTCCTTCAGTGTTCATTGACGTACATACAACAAGCCAAATAAATATAATTTTGCAAAAATTAGGTATACTGTAGTAGCGTGATTCTGAGACCAGGTTGAAATTAATCATTTAAATTGACAGCATTATTGCAAGCACTTTTTCACAATTCCTTGCATATTTCAAGCTACTTCTACTAAAGTCTTTCTATTTTTGCATATAGAGGAAACAGGGAGGGAGGAAAATTAAGCCAAATGCTTTGAAACCTGTGTCAGCATAAACGCCAACTGGGAAAATAATCATAGAGCGAAATTAGCATTCCCTCTGTTTTTTTATTTTGTTTTATCCGGAGGTAGACATCACACGTGGCATGGAATGAAAGCACAGTCTGCCGTTTCTGAGAACAGAGACGGATATAACTCATCCTGAGCCGTGCAGAATAAAGTTTCCCTTTGTTTCCGTGCCGTTACGTCTTTTTTTAAATCTCACTGTGGATCGAAACTAATAGCTTCCTGGAAGCACTTGATAGTAGCGGGTGTGCTGGAACTGAGCGAGGAAAGCTGAGGGATTGAGTTTGAAAAGTGAGGATTAGAATGGTCAGGTTTCAGTTTCAATGCAAGAAGCCCTCTATCATATAGGACACATTCTGAGATTGAATTCATTTATTTGTGCTGTCCAATGTCATTGGACTGACCATACTTTTCAGCAATATTTAAGATATAATTTTTATATCTTAGACAAAAAAAAAGCTTTCAGTAATGATAACAACAGTGGTGATCTATGCGCCATAGGGAGTGTTAAGACAGAGGAAAACAAAAACTGATGACTAAAGGGATGATTTGCTCCTCACAGAGTTAATTCTGCAACACTACCAATCATAAAGGCAGAGACAATCACAATAAGAATTAATGGGACTTATCCAGCTAGCATAAGTAAACCATCCTGAGAAGTCCTGGGGACCAGGGGCCCACTAACATCCTTTGTGGAATTGCCCACTTTTTAGACCTCTGAGCCCATGGGTTCGCTTGTCTGCAGAGGCCCCCTTCCAGTTGTTGAGTGCACTACACTACACCATGTGACTCTACCCTCCATAGCAACCAGGCCATTTTGGTTGCTTAGGAGACCTGGCTGGAGTCACTCAGCACGCCCTGGGACTAGTTAACTCCAGGGGTGGTAGCCAGCATCTTTACCAATGAGCTACACAGTAGGGAGCTCTTTTGGTGCACTTTATTGGCCATGAATGATCCATAGTGTCACCAGAAATTGAACCAAAAACATTATTGAAGTAACATGATGATGGCTTTAGTACAAGCATATACAATCAATGAACAGTTATGATCAAAAATCAATTCTTAATTCTAAAAGATATTCAGACTTTATTTTTAGGCATTTGTTTTCAGTACGCTGTTTTCATCTATATGGTTGAATTAATTTTTTAAGTTCCACACAGGTCTATTATTGTGATATCATCGATTCCCCATCTGTCGCTCACTTTGACGTTGTGTCGAAGAAGTGACACTAGGGGTCTCTCTTGAGCACCGAATAGGCCTCTGATCTATGAAAAAAGGCCAATGAGAAGTTGGCAGACAGTATTTGCATACCCCGCCCCCGGACATACGGATATAAAGGTGGGGAAATACGTCTAGTTCATTCCAAAAATGTATTCGGAGCCGATGGTCATGTATGCAGCAAGTTGCGAGTCACACACCTGTTCCTCTTACCTCTGATTCTGCTGTTGGACATACGGCGCACTTCAGCGGCTTTCTCCTTCTCTACACGGCAGTGCAGTTTGCCCCTGGGCGCTTCGACAGCGCATCTAACGAGTTGTTTATTAAAAGAGTGATTTTCTCAATAAAAGAGTATTTTCCTCTAAAGAGCAATACACAGCGGCGTTTAACATCCTTTTCAGGACGCGTCTTTATAATGATGACCTTCCGCCCCTATGTAGTTCCTGGATGCGGTAGAGTGCTCTCCGCTTCAGATGGCCACAGGCGTTGTCTCGTGTGTCTGGGCTATGATCACACTGAGGCAGCGTTTGTGGATGGTTCATGTTCTCATTGCGAGGACATGACCATGGCAACGTTGCAGTCGCAGCTTTCCTTCGAAGGAAAGCCACTCCAGCCACCCCCCGCATTGCTCCTCCTTCCCACGGGATTGAGGACGATGCGTCTGGCGATGGAGGCGATCCGGGGACGGCTGCGGGAGCGCTTCCGCTGGGTATGCCCCCTCGGGCCACCCGGCACGCTCGTTTATTCCTGTCCGTGCTCGAGGCAACAGCGGCTCGCCTCACAGCCAGCTTGCCTACCCTCTAGAACTCGAGGTGGATGAGCTCGCCGCCGCATCGGAGAGCGGTCCGGCATCTGACACAGACATCTCTGTTGGGCTGCCGCATTTGGGCCAGCACGGCCAGGCAGAGGTTGACGCGCAGATGGCCGACATGCTTGCCCGGGCCGCCGCCGGTGTGGGGCTGGATTGGAACCCTCCGTCCTCCCCACAGCCATCATGGCTGGATGACTGGTTCCTGGGGCCTGTGAGCCGCTCACAGCCGCGCCACAACGCCACGCGCTCATCCGCTCTCACTACCCTTGACGGTGGAGCGGCCCATGGGTACACGGTGATTTCCCCAGGTGGACAGGGCGGTTGTGGTCCACCTATGCCCTGAGAACGATGCCACCCGGCAGGGGGTCACCCTGTGCTCCCCTCCAAGGCCTGTAGGACAATGTCATCACTGACCGCCAAAGCCTACAGCGCCACCGGACAGGCCGCTTCCACCCTGCATGCCATGGCCCTCCTGCAAGTCCACCAGGCCAAGGCACTTAAAGATCTGTGTGAGGGTAGTCTTGATCCCGACGTGCTGCAGGAACTGCGCTCAGTGACCGACCTCGCCCTCAGGTCCACAAAGTCCACAGCGCAGTCACTCGGGCAGGCGATGGCCACACTTGTGGTTCAGGAACGTCATCTGTGGTTGAACTTGGTTGAGATGCATGAGACGGACAAGACACGCTTCCAGGGACCAAGACGTTAGCTCCGGAGCTGTTAAGTAGAGGTAACCCTCTCGGGGCTGCGGTGCCCACATTCTCAGTAAAAGAGCCATTTCCTTTGTCTCTGGGTCACCTGGCCTGCAAATGCCGTTCTCACGGTACTCTGCCGCCACACTTCAACAGTCCCGACATGCTGGACACGGGCCCCCCGCCCTCAGCCCCACGACTGTTCTCCGGTTCTGACGAGTATAGAGGACGCCTCCACCGAACCTCCTCCTTACTCAAAGACGCCATAGAGTCTGTCCCTCCAACCCAGATGAATAAGGGTTTCTACAGCCCTTATTTCATTGTACCCAAGAAAGGCGGCGACAACCGATCTTGGACTTGCAAGTTTTCAACCGGGCTTTGCACAAACTCCCATTCAAAATGCTAATGCAAAAACACATCTTAACTTGCGTCTGGCATCTAGATTGGTTCACAGCGGTAGACCTGAAGGACGTGTACTTCCATGTCTCAATTCTGCCTCGACACGACCCTTCCTACGGTTCGCGTTCGACGGCCAGGTGTATCAGTACAAAGTCCTCCCCTTCGGCATGTCCCTGTCCCCTCGCATCTTTATGAAAGTTGCAGAGGCAGCCCTTGCCCTGCTCTGAGAAGCTGGCATCCGCATACTCAACTAACTCGACAACTGGTTCATCCTGGCCCACTCCTGAGAGTTACTATGCCCTCACAGGGACCAGGTGCTCAGGCACCTCAGCCGTTTGGGGCTTCAGGTCAACTGGGAAAAGAGCAAGCTCGCCCCGATTCAGAGAATCTCTTTTCTCGGCATGGAGTTAGACTCAGTCTCAATGTCAGCGCGCCTCGCCAACGAGCGCTCGCAGTCAGTGCTGGAATGCCTCGCCGCCTTTAGGCTGGGCACAGCGGTCCCTTTGAAACTATTCCAGAGGATCCTGGGGCATGTGGCATCCTCCGCGGCAGTCACACTGCTGGGGTTGATGCATATGAGACCGCTTCAGCACTGGCTCCAGACTCGAGTCCCGAGACGAGCATGCCTCGCACCATGTGATGTTCACCCCCGCCTGCCGCCAAACATTCAGACCCTGGACAGACCTCTGCTTTCTGCGGGCAGGAGTCCCCTTGCAGCAGGTGTCCCAATGCATCCTGGTCACGACCGATGCCTCCAAACTGGGTTGGGGCACCATGCGCAACGGTTGTGGCCGGACCAGTTATGGCTCCTCAGAAAAATCCTAAATGAACTAGACATTTATCCCCGCCTTTATACAGTATACTGTCTGCCAACTTCTCATTGGACATTTTTCATAGATCAGAGGCCTATTTGGCGCTCAAGAGAGACCCCTAGTGTCGCTTCTTCGACACAACGTCTCGTTCCCTCCATCAGGGAACGGAGGTTACATACGTAACCTAGACGTTTCTGATTTATCTGTCCCTAAATGGTACATAAATACAAATTAACAGCAATTGGGTCCACTACATCTTGTTCAAACAGCCTTTTCTTTGAAGTGGATTGTCCTTCACCAGAATTAGCTGCAAAATGGACAAGACTTTAATGGGGTGGCGATGCAAGACCTCACTCTCCATAAGTCTTGTATCATTTATGTTTTTTTTTTTCTTTTTTATGTGCTGAATTTAGACTTCTATTTCTAGTATGGAGTTATTTATAGAACATTTCTTATCACCTTCTTCCAGTCGTATACGCACAGCTACCATAAAGTGTGTAATGTGACTGTCTCCATGGCAGGACAGTAAGCCGCAGTAACCCTATGCGATCAAGGGACAGGCAATGAGTGGTGGAGTGATGAGTGATGAGTGTGAAATACAAATATATCTGAAGATATAGAATATATATCTAGAAGATATAGAAAGCATCAGAAAGGGAGAGAAAGAGAGAGAGAGAGAGAGAGAGAGAGAGATTCTTTTCCAGACAATTAGCACTCATACACTCATGATGAGAATTTGTGTTTGTGCAGGTATTTGGGGTGGTTTTAATTTTTTATTTTAATTATGCAAGAGAAATGGAGTTAAGGCAATTATTTTTGTAAAAAGGGATGGTAAAAATATAGTCCCTTTTCTCTCTGTGTGATTACTTTATTGTACATTTACACTGCCTTTAAACTGATGATGATTGCATAGATTGGTTTGTGTGTGTGTGTGTGTGTCTGTATGTTAAAAAGCTTAAGAATGATAATGATGACTGATATACTCCACAAGTTATTATGTTGACACTCAAAGAGAGCTTGGCTGTTGTCAATGCTATTACCCTCTCTGCCAGCACACACTCACAAGCACACACCCAGGATGCAGTTCTGTATGTAGCACTCTGGTGAATTAGTACTATAAAAGACTATAGCTCTGCAGACTATGGCAAACTGACCACACATTCTCTCTAGTTTGGCATGAATAGTGTAAAATTCATAATGGTTATGCACAGTAGCCTCCATTAAGGGAGACAACAGAGACTTTGATTGGGTTTAAGTGCTGAAATCTTGCATCAGTGTCCTACATAAAGGTCCATCTGGCTGAGCAATAGAAGTGTGAGGAAGGAATCTGCCAAGGCTGCGCTGGACTGTAAGCAATGGAGAAGCACTTGGGAGCTTTTGAAGTTGCAGTGACAGAAGTTCCTGCTAGTAGACCAGAACTCTGGGGTTGAGACTGCGGTTGGGTCACACACATACAGCTCAAACCAGAAAGTAAGTTTTGCTCTTAGAGAAGTGGCACAAGTGGTTGATTATTCAGGAATAATTCTATATATTTTACACTAATGACTTTGATAGTTTGAGAGAGGAAAAAGCAGAGAAAGTAAATTCAAAGTAAACTAAAGGACAAATTCATGTAAAATCCATTCAGGAGCAAATTTTGTGACATTTATCCATGCAAATGGAAAAAAAAAAAAATTGGTCATAGTCTGATTTAAAAATAAATAATGCAAACATCCACATAAACAAAAAGTGGAAAAACAAACTTAAACATTTGTTCTTAAAGCTGCACTAACTAATTTTTATGTTTTTCTGACTCTTATTCTGCTAAAATAGCAGTTCTGGACTTTTTACCAGTAACTATTTAACCCGAGATGGAGCACTTGTATGAAATTAATGGGAGAAATTGGAACACCCAATATGATGGATGTAGAAAGGATGTCCCGCTTTACAGGTAAAAGAGCCAGTCACCTACAGATACAGACATCGCCAGACAGTCAAGTTGAGAATCCGCATTAGCAGGACCATCCTGAAAAATAGTGTCTTATTGCATGGTCTGATCTAAAGAAGCACAATTAACGATACCATTTTTTTCAAATTTTACCACATGTTTTGAAATATATTCTTTGAACTTAATCATGACCAACCATATCAGTCTTTCCCCATTCAAGTAGATAGGAGCTATGCTACTTCTATGCCACTTATATCCATAGAAAATAGCTGATAAGGAGTGCCCAAAAGATGGTGACAAGGTGGACACATTGTACAAAGGTGCCTGGAATTGACCCCATCCCTATTTTGTAGCCATACGGAGCCTTTAAGGCTGAGTAGCCTGCCAAGAAAAATCCCAGGCACCTTTTAAAATGGGCCCAGCCGAGTGGACTGACTTGTCCGTTTATACTGATACCTATAGGTGTGGATGCAGCATCACACACAAAGTTTCCAGTTACTAACAGAGTTACTGATGTCTGAAAAGGTTTTTGGTTGCTTTAGAAATACCCTATTCATAGACAAATTTGTCCCCTCTGAATAATGTAAACTGATATAGTGAATACTTACATGTAAAAGAGCCAATCACCTTTTAGATGCAGACATCGCCTGTCAGTCAACTCGTGAATGCACATGCGTATTAACTTGACAAGCCAGGAAAATTGTGGTTTTTAGCTAAATCCAAGAGTAAAGAAGAAAAATGTATGATACCATTGTTTTCAGATTTTTCTGCTGATTTGAAATATATTCTTTGATTGTAATATTGACCAGCCATTTTAAAAAAAATTATCCCCTTTCTTCCAAATTTGGAATGTCCATTTCCCACTATTTAGTATTTCCTCGTGGTGGCGAGGTTACTCACCTCAATCCAGGTGATGGAGGACAAGTCTCAGTTGCCTCTGCTTCTGAGACAGTCAATCTGTGCATCTTATCATGTGGCTCACTGTGCATGACACTGCGGAGACTCACAGCATGTGGATGCTCAAACTATTCTCTGCGATCCATGCACAAATTACCACACGCCCCATTGAGAGCGAGAACCCCTAATCGCGACCACAAGGAGGTTACCCCATGTGACCCTACACTCCTTAGCAACCGGGCCAATTTGGTTGCTTAAGAGACCTTGTTGGAATCACTCAGCATGCCCTGGATTCAAACTTGCAACTGCAGGGCTGGTATTCAGAGTCAATATTCGCTGAGCTACCCAGGCCCCCTTGACCAGCCGTTTTGAAGATTTCGATGTTTCCCCATTCAAGCAGATAGGAGCTGCACTTCCATGATTAGAAATAGCAGCCCGGTAGCCTTCCAAATATGGCTGCGGAGTGACCTGAATTGACTAAAAAAGACTTTGGTAGTATTCGGCTATTCATGTGAATTCCAGATGGCAGCTGTGTGAAATTCATTTAGAATTTTTAGATTGAAGTTAAGTCATTTGGCCCATTTAAAAATATGTTTATTAGCAGGGATCCTCAAAAGTCTTTTTTTCAGGTTTTACTATATTTCATATTGATACACCCACCTACAAACATACACCTGTCTTTACCGTGGTGTTGTCTGATCCTCCACTCCCTGTGCCCTCATGCCAACTTCAGTATGACATAGATACAGGATTCCCAACCAGCACTCTGGACATGCCATATGCTGCAGAAGGACAGCAGCATTTGTATACAAAATAATTACTGGATCACTCTCACACACTTAAAGATACACATGTGCCCAAAAATACTTGAATACTTGTCAGATCAGAATTCCTTTATCTTGATTATTAATTAAGCAGGATATTTTAGATTCAAATGATGGTTTAAGTAAAAAAGAACTGCTTGAAATTAAACCCTTTTGTCAGATGTAGCAGAGCAGTTTGATCTGTTCTGATTGATTTTGAAGTTCAGTTTACTTCCTTATGTTCAGTATACGTTGTGATGGTAAACCCTGGAAGATTTTTTGGAAATTTGTTAATTGATTAAATCTGTGAATTAGTCTAGTTAGCTCATCATGATTTACACAAGTAGGACATGCTCTTGGATCAACATCCTTCTATGCGTTCTATCACCCAATCACTGCTCTGATTTTAGGATTAGGTATTGGTTTAGGACTGTGATTTGTCAACCCAGTAACAAAAAAAGCTGTTGAGATAGGAACATGTCCTATTTGTGAACATGCTGTGCAGTCAAATTAACACATGTTTGAAATGTATTGAAGAATGTTTGCAGATGTTGATGCAAACAGGATTAGATTTCATTATTCTTTTGCTGTTCCAGTTTTACTATATGCCTGTTTTTTCAGTGAAGGTTGACTTTGTTTATTGGGTGTAAATGTGTATATCTTGTTGCTTCATTTCGTCTAAATGGCTTACTTTTCTATGTTGATTTGCATGGTATTAGACATTAGACATTGTGTTTACCTTACACTGTCAGGAAAAAAGTGCAAACTTTTTACCTTTATGGGTACAACTTTTTGGGGTTGGGCTCATTGTTTCTAGGAGGGCCAAAAAGCAACCTCTTTAATCCACACAGAGACACTCACATGTACATATACAGACATAGATGCAAAATTTTCCTTCAAAACCTTTGTGATGTTCTGATGTGTTTTTAAGCGTGAGAGTTGTAGATGATTAGAGGGAGGTTGTACTGCAGGAATAGAAAATGAACTAGAAATGGTTGAAAAGAAAAGTGAATTGTGAAGTACAACAAGAAGTTAAATTGAAAAGTAAGTAGAGGAGAGAGGGAGGACACATGTCAAATATTGATAAAGAGAAGGTTTGGCACATTAGGGCACTCATACCAAAATCTTTAGAGCCCAAAGCCTTAGAGTGAATATGTGTGCAAGCTTTCTGTGGTTGATTGGCATTGCAGAGTCTATTTTGGGCGGCTGTAGGATGCAGCTGTCTTTAGCAGTGGAAAGAAGCTGAACGGTTTTAGATGGAGATATGCCCTGCTACAGATGGACAACACACACATGTTTATTTTTCTTTAGTGGTAGGATGATATTTTCTATCCCCTGACCCTACAGTGCCTAAATCTAACCCTAACATAAACCTTTCTGCATTATTAGATTTTCATTATTTAGTAAGTCTATTAAAGGGACAGTACATCCAAAAATGAGAATTCTCATTCTCAAGGGGACAGATCACCTTTACTCACCATCCTGACATCCCTGATGTGTATGAATTTCTTTCTTTTGCAGAACACAAATTAAGATATTTAGAAGAATATTTCAGCTCTTGTAGGTACTCACTAAGCCAAGATTTTGAAACTCTAAAATCCACTTAAATGGAGCTTAAAAGTAATCCACATTACTCTAGTGGATACATCCATGTGTTCAGACATGATATGATACATTTAGGTGTGGGTGAGAAAAAGACCAATATTTAAGTAAATTAGTATTTTTTAATTCTCCCCCCTGCCCATTAGGGGGCGATATGAAAGAAGGATGTGAATCACCAAAAATACAAGATGAATGAGAAAATAAAGTGGAAATTGACTGAGTAGGTAGGAATATTTATTGTAAAAAAGGAACTTAAATATTGATCTGTTTCTAACCCACACCTATCAAATCACTTCTGAACACATGGATTTAACTACCCGTCGTTTGGAGTACTTTTATTTTGCTCTTATTGGATTTTGGAGCTTTAAATTTTTGACACCCATTCACTTGTATAGTATGGACCTAAAGAGCTGAGAAATTCTTCTAAAAATCTTCGTTTGTGTCCAGCAGAATAAAGAAAGTCATACACATCTGGGATGTGTAAATGATGAGAGAATTACAATTTTTGGGTGAATTAACCCTTTTAAGTACATATTTGGCACACACACACACAGCTTCAATTCATGCATGCACTGAATGTACTTTACATCATTCCCTGTCCTGTATCACACGTCAAGGTGAAATTTATCAGATTAAAGGAAGGAGACACAAACAGAGCTTTATATAGAACAGGAGATGCTGAATAACAATCAAATGCAGTCTAAAGTGTGTGTGTGTGTGGAGGGGTGTGTGTGTGTGTGTGTGTGTGTGTGTGTGTGAGAGAGTACGTGTATGTGTGTGTGGGCGGGTTTGAGTGGTTTACGAGGACATTTTTTAGGTTACAAACTTGTAATTACAAGGGTATTATGCTATAAATGTGGTTTATGAGGACATTTCTTGTGTCCCCCATAATTCAAATTGCTAAAATTGCTTAAAAAACATACTAAATGATGTTTTATTGTTTGTTTGTTTTTTTATGTAAAAATGCAGAAACTTTTTGTGAGGGTTCGGTTAGGGGATAGAATCTATAGTTCGTAAAGAATAAAAATAATTATGTCTATGGAGAGTCCTCATAAGGATAGCCGCACCAACGTGTGTGTGTGTGTGTGTGTGTGTGTGTGTGTTCTCTATTGATAGCTATAATCTAAACAGGTGGGGTGAAGTTAGAGGTGGGCTTGTGCAGATGGCCATAGGGTTGCTGTGAGGACTGATCCTCCTCTCTTATGTGGGCCATAATTGCATGTTGTATGCTGCATCTGTCCCACCACTGATGAATGGGAGCGAGAGAGGATGAGGTGGGGAATATGAATGTGATTCCTCTGACTCTCACACACTCAAACCACCCAGCTCTATTCCACATACACACACACACACACACACATGTTGGTCTACCTAACATTATGAAGACTTTCCATAGACATAATGATTTTTATACTGTACAAACTATAGATTCTATCCCCTAAACCTAACACAACCCCTAAACCTAACCCTCAGAAAATTTCTGCATTTTGACATTTTCAATAAAACATTGTTTAATAAGTTTTTTAAGCTATTTAAATGAGGTGAATACTAGAAATGTCCTCAAACTACATTTATAGCATGATACCTTTGTAATTACCAGTTTGTAACCTAAAAGATTGTCCTCCTAAACCACATAAACACACACACAAACACACACACACACACGCACTTTTAAAGAAACTCAGTCACTTCAAAAGGAACAACATGCTACAATTATGGAGATAGAATTGTTCCTAATTCAGACACAACTGGAAAGTGATTCACGAATAGAAAGTTGGTCCACAAATAAATTGAATCAGATTCACAAATAAATGTAAGGATTTTCACAAACATTATGTGAATTCACAAATAAATAAAATTAGATTTGCAAATAAAAAAAAATATTTACAAATACATTTTTTAACTCACAAACACAACTCACACGCATTTATTTGAGTTTGAGTGGAAGTAAATTAAGAGGGCTAAGAAAAGTTTAAAAAATAGAGTTTGTAGTGAGAAAAGCTCTAGCATAATTTGTTCGGTAACTTGATATTTTGTAATTATGGCAATTACATTCAGACATTTTTGTATGTGGCTTAAGTGTCGAAATAAATTTTCGGGCCACTACCTTTTTAAAAACATTCTTTGTGGAACATAAAAAGGTTTTCCAATGGTATCAGTCTGTCTAACTCTTGTTGGTTCTTGTTGGAGCCTTTATTATGCAGTCATATTAAAGTCAGATTGAGAAAAGAAATCAGATTTGAAAAAGAATGAATAATGATTTGTTTTGCATTTTCTTCATGACTGGCTCTGGGGAAAGTCTTACAATTGACTCTATTTTTGTCTTGTAATTCAATTTATCTTGTTCTTCTCATACATTTTTCTCCCTTTGATGAAGTTTAAGCACATATGTAAACACAATTGGACAAAATGGTAATTACGGATTTCTCCGTCTTACAGTTGCTCAAGCTTTTGTGACATAAGTTGTGACTTGCCACCAACACATTTAACGTGAACAAAGCACCATTCATTGAATTTTTCATAATGTGTTATGATGAGAAATTAATTGTTTTGTCTGTTTAGGCTCTCAAAAGGCAATCTACTTTGGCAGTTTCTTCTCTGCTTGAGTATATGAAGAATGGGAATCTGGAAACAGTTTCTGATCTACTTGTTGGGTTCTATTGGCTGGCCAATCAACAGGAGATAAGAAAACAACAAGTGAGCCCAAGTGAGATTGAAGATCATTTCATAAGACTAAGTGGATAAATTGTGCTGTTTATCCTCACATAGGACAAATTTGCAGTATTGCTTCTCTCATGAAGAGATTTTGTACAAGCATAAAGTACTGGCCATTTAGACAGGAAGGGGGAAAAGCACTGTAAAAACAAAAAAATAAAGGGATAGATCACCAAAAATAAATAAATAAAATAAATGTTCAAACCTGTATTCTTTTTTTATCTTCTGTGGAACACAAAAGGAGATGTAACTGGTACTTACAGCCTCAGTTACATTGACTTTCATTGTTTGAGATGCAATGGTGTTGACTGAGGCTTACATTCAACTTTACATCTGTTGTGTTCCAAAGAAAGAAATTAGTCAAACTGGTTTTGAACAAGTAAATGATGACAGAACATTCATTTTTAAATATCCCTTTTAGAATCCCTTGTAGATGATTCACCAGTTTCTTTTAAAGTTCATTCATTTCAGCTCATCGTATATCACACGGTTGTTTAGGAAATTAAACATTTCATTCCCTGCAGAGTAATATCAGGTGCCAAACCTGAGTCAGCTGTCTCTCTTTATCTCTCCATTTCCCCACATATCCTTCCCTGCCAAACACTGTATTCTTTATTACCTCTTTCACAGATTTGAATATGGATCCCATTAAAATCTCGACTGCCTTTTAATAAACCTTCCAATGAACTTTCTATTTTATTTGCTCTAATTCATAGAAGTTATAGTTGTGTAAGGGCTTCAAATCTGAGCTGGCTACTTCATGTGTGTCCTCTGGGTACACCTGCATGAATTATTTACATTATTTGTGCTGTTAGTGTTATGGGTCATCTCTGTGTGTTGTTTTTCTCTCACATCTTCCAGCTCTTGAATCTAAGCACACAGCATAATTCACAGTGTGGCTTCTGTTCGACACCTTTAATTGCACAGGCAAAATATTTATGCATTAGTGAGAGCAAAAAATGCAAAGATCTAATTATTCAGATCAGTCAAATCAGAGAACGGGCACTGATAAGAGAGAAGATCATCTTGGTCTTTCTTTGTTTCTTGGGGGTTAGGCGATCAGATAGGATGGTGTGAAAAATAATAGAAAAAATACAGTGTATAGAAAAGGAAAAAAGAAAGCAAGGTCCCTCTAGAGTTTCTTAACCTCACTTTTATCTTTAGAAAATGCTGATCATCTCTAATACCATTTTTTTTTACCTGTAAATTAGCAAAAAGAGGAAATCTTGAAGATGTAAATTGTGCTGGTGTCAAATTGTTGGCCAACCCTGAGGCTATTTTTCATTGATTCCATTGGTGTTTTTAGAAGGGAGGTTTTCAATTTCTGGTTAATATTTCTTAAAGAGACTTTTCCGCTTTGTTCTTCAACATAAATTAGACAGTCATACCTCAAATATGAATTTTTTTAAGCTGCCGTGTTAAAAAAAAAAAAGCGAGTTGCTAACAGTTTGCTAAATATCACTACAACTATTATAAGGATGTGAGTTTACATGCTGAACAAATTGAACAATTGTAGTCCTTATGTAGCAAATGTTTAGCAAATTAACCCTTGTGTTATGTGAGAAAATTTCAAACAACCGTTACGTTCAGGTCAAAAAAGATCAAGTGGAAGACAGTAGACATGCAGCACCTGTCTTTTGAATATAAACATGAACATTGCCATAGACTTGTGTTTCACATTAAATACAATATTTTTAAAATAGCATTTCAGCTGGAAAGAGCGCCACCTATATAGCAATCAGGTACTATTCTTTTACAGTAGATTTACAGCAAACCCTGTTTGAGTTAAAAAACAAAAGATAATTAGAATACTTACAAATCAGTTTGAAACCGATACAGAATCATAATTTTTATTTAAAAGCATTTTATTTCAGAATACAAACATTTGCCTCGTGGACCAAAAATGAACCGAAAATTCCAAGACTTCTGTTAAAAAAGTCCCCACCTATATCTAAGAATCAGGATGTCATAGAAACTTTGGGATGGGCTCTTTTGACTTGGGACAGTAAGCAATCACTTGCAACCATTTCTTAATGCCCAAGAAACCACCTAGCAACACACTGGTGATCATGAAAAACACCCTGACATTGCATAAATATAAACAAATATAAATGTACCAAGATTCATTTTTACTTCATAAATTATACATAAATTTTACTTTATTTTAGTCATTTATACAGTGTTCTGTAGAATCAAAAGGGATTTTGAGCAAATACAAGATTAAGATTCGTTTTCCATTGCTTTAAACTATTAAATGGGTAAAAAATGATCTGAACATGACAGGAATAATCACAAACAAACAAAACAAAAAAAGTGTTTCTTGATTTAATGAATGACTGTGTAATAAATATTTTGTAGAACAAAATGTTAAAGTCTCTTCAAGTAGTGTTTACCACATTATAAAAGCCCAATGGAAATTCCAAAAGAATCCCAAGGCTCAAAAATTTCGAATAAAGTTCAGACAGTATATTATGAAGAGTAAAACAATGGTGAAAAGAGCAAGAACTGACATGAAGAGCATCACTTATCTTCACACACCTTAAAAACTCTTTGACTTTGGGCTTCCTTTCTGTTCCCAGATCAGATCCTTATTCTGTCATACAAGCCCATTTACACAGAGTATGTAATATTGCTGGTGACCTCAGTTCAGTTCAATGGGAAGCTTTCGGTCTTCATAAGTTCCTCAACACATCAAACATGTTCAGTCACTCTCTTTCTGGTAGAACACTAACTGTGGTGAAGTCTGAGCAGTTGTTTATTCAGAATTTAATAAACTTTTTTTTATTAGTGAGCAAATATAAACTACAGTACCATCTCAAACACACACACCAGTAACATAAACATTGAATGAATAGTCCATGGTTATCCAGCATTCAAATTCATTAACAGTTTTTACTGTTTTATCCATGCAGTGACCTCCAGAATGCATTGTGGCTGTAAATCTGGATCTCAGCTGCTGTTGGCTCACTTTTTGAGTTTGCTTAATTCTTGTAGATACAAAAGAAGGCCATTGGTCCAGTCGGTGCAGGGTGATGAACGACCGATGTGGCACGGTCACTCTGAGCGGCATTGTCAGCTTTGAAAAATTATGTTATTACAGTTATACTGTTACCATGGAACCTTTCAGTGGGGTTGAATAACACCAGCTGCGTTCATGATATTGTGTCACTCACAACTTGGCTTGTATACAGTATGTGTGTGTGTTTTTTTTTTACACAGCACATTTATATAGTTGATTAAGGTTTATTCATGGAACTTGCATGTTTATACATCGTTTTATGCATGTAATGGGCTAAAAATGCCTATAAATGATTCCGTTCACCCTGATGTTGAATAAGGGACTTGTGGGAATTTTTAGAACATACAGTATTTAATCTGGTTTACAAGCGATGGGTGGATAAAAATCCTCTCCATTTATGTGAATGGGTAATGGCCAAGTCATTGAAGCAGTTCTTATATTGTTTAACAATGTATAGAGCACATTAATGATAAAGACTGTTTCTCACCGCTCACCTTCAAGCTCAAACACAGACATGTGTTGGATCTGACACACATTCTTGGACACATACTTTTAAAGATGAAAGCACCGTAATGGTGCACCGTATGACCTTTGTATGATGCTGAACTAAAATCCACGTACTCAATTTTAGAAGTTCAAAGTATGATAATAAAAGGGATAATGTATATATAAAATACTTTGTATAAAATTGTATAAAATACTCATTCTTGCTTGTATTCTATTTTTCATGATCCAGACATTTTTGTTTCCCAATTGGTGTGAGTACTTTTTCACCCATGCAATACTTTCACATTAATGCAAATTTAACTGCAATTATCCCAAATTTTGCCATTAATTTGATATTAAAGGTACTGCAAGTTGATTACTACTACTACTGGAGATCAAACGGTATTTAAAATCATAAGGAACATACTGTACATTTAGTTAAATAGTGAAAGTAATTTAAAACCCTACTCGCATGAATGCTGGAACAGCCTTTTGAAATGTATTTTTCATTGTAGTAGGCCATTCTCCAGTGGCAAGAATTATTTCTTATAAACATGCTTCTATGGCTTGACCTCCAGCAATAAGATTTTGAATAATAATGATTCTTTTCATTCGCTATGGACTTATGGAGGATTATGTCTATTCAGCTGTGGTCTGGCACTTACTGTGCATTGGCTGTCTGTAGTCAGATGCAGTACAGCTAACCCTATGTCACAGGTCCACAAAAGATTTAAAGTGTTATCCCAGTGGTAAAGTTAGATTTTCTAAATTTCGAATTGGTATGAATTTAATCATGCAAAGGTGATGAACTGAACGGGTGTGCGTTCACTAGAGAGGGCGTATGCATCAAAACTGTCAGGTTTAGCTCGCAGGGCTGAAATAGATGTGACTGGTAACCATGGTGACACCAGCGCCTGTCATATTTTGCTGCTACTTCTTTAACAACCTGAGGCAGGGAAGTGGGCTTAACAAAAGTCACAATTAATTGACTACGATAGCATAACACAATACTATGCTGGTTAATTCTATTTTAAACACAGTGTGTGATCACAGTACAACATGCTAAAAATTAGGGAATCCTGTTAGCTTTAGAAAGGAATTAACCTCAATGTTAATTTTTTTTTTTTTTTTTTGGTGAAGGCGAATGTTGACTGCCCATCCCATTCCTCATTTGGACTTTCACAAATTGGATTTGCATTTCCTGAGGGAAATACCAGTGCCTGCAAGGCCTCAAAAGATGTGGTGTTCTGCTCTTTTTCAGTAGTTTTTCTATGTAAATATATGAGAGATGGATGTCTTTGATGACCTGCTTCTCTCTGTTTTACAACAAAAAACTATTTCGACTGGTCCTTCCTTTTCTTTAAAACAAGCAAAAAACTGGGCTACAGCAAGGCTGTCCATTGGAAGTGAATGGGGCTAATTTGTAAACGTTAAAATACTCACTTTAATTTAGGCATAGCTGCTATGCATACACAGTATGCGTGTTGACAAGGGTTTAGTATGAACAAATCGCTATCTAATCTTCTCTAAACTTACGTTCTTCCTTTTCCTTTCCGCCATCTTGGGAACACTCCCGGGAAGCTATATTCTTTGGATACAAGCGGCATAAAAGTACAGGTCCTATCTACTTAAACTATCTGTAAAGAATCTATTTTCAAAAACAGTTGGTCAAGATATGATCAAAGAACATATTTCAAATCAGCAGTCAAATCTGACAACAACGGTATCATAAATTGTGCTTCTTTAGCTCAGATCACGCAAAAATACTAACAAAAAAACACTTATGCAGACTGCATCTCCAGTTAATGCAGATGTCCAGTCCATGTCTAAATCCAAATGTAGATTGGCTCTTTTACCAGTAAGACTTTCTTTTGTGCATCCGCCATATTGGGCGTTCAAATTTTGTCTATTAATTTTAAAACAAGTGATCCGTCTCTGGATATATTGTCTCTGGTTAGGCCTATATCCAATTTTACAACTCATTTCCATGAAAAATTAATCTTGTAAAACCTAAAATCCTAAAAAACATACAAATTACAATTTAAAGAACTTTAAAGCTCAAATAAAATACAGGTTTTAACACAATAATTACTGTAAGTGCTTTAATAAAATTATAAGCTTCACATTTCTGCATATGGACATTGTCCTTTGTAAGTTCCTCAATGTAACCTTGATTTTTATTTTTTTTAAAGGAAAGTATGGACAATTATAATTATCGTGATACTCCACAGTATGCCACAAATGTTGTGGAATGAGTTTAAATTGTACTGAACAATATATATATATATATATATATATATATATATATATATATATATATATATATATACAGTATATATATATATATATATATATATATATATGTATGTATGTATGTATGTATATATATATATATATATATATATATATATATATATATATATAAAACTTTATTTCGAATATAAACTGCCTTGTACTGCCGTGCAAGCACTGTAATAAAATACTAATTCAACGTAAATGCTGAATGCCCCCCCCCCCCCCCCCCCCCCCCCAGGAAATCCTAAAGACAATGGAAATTGGTCGTGAGCTAATGAATCTCATTGCCAAGAGCCATGGCTCTCTGAACTGGCACAGGTGTTTTGGTTCACTGGCTGAAATCAGTTTATGGCACTGCCAGGAGAGTAGAAAAGCTGGCATCATCTCAAGTATCACAGCCCTGGGCCTGAAAACGAAATTCTTGTAAGTGATCCAAAGCAGTAAGCCACCGGAGGCAGCGCGTAACAAAAAATAAATAAATAAAAAAGTACGATAAAAGATCCAATATTTCAGCAATTCTTCCACCAGGTAATACAGTTCATTCGCCTTTAGGGAGGCTGAACTGACCGTTTACGGTTACCATGAAACGTAGCAACTTGGCGCAATAATATAAAATGGAATTGATGAAAGGTCACAGTTGGGCGTCTATTTACAGATCTGATTTAAAAGCTGGCACTATCTGCATTATATGACTGAATATAAACAGTTCCATGTCATCCACCTCCTCCAGTGTAGGAAATGAAGCATTAAAAAGACATGAACAAAAATCAACTGAGGCTTGCTGATTGTGTTTTTGCTCAACAAGAGTCCTTCAAATGACTTGAACCCATCCGCTCTTACAGGTTTCTCTCTCTGCTGCCCTCACCTCAACTGAAAACTGTCTCCATCTAGTGGCATCGCCTCTGTGCACGTCAGTGGTGAAAGTATAAATTGATTACCTGAGCTATGGAAATATCCGCAACACTTTCTCTTAATCGTTAAGCTTAGGTTACGCAACACCATTCAGCACTGAGTTTCATTGAATAGTCTTTATTTTTTATAATAATTCAGAAAGAGAGCCACTAAATACCTTTATGCATTGCGCTATATTTTGTATATCCTTTTCATTTCTATCTTAATAATCAAATGCAATAAACGAATAAACATGTACGCATAATGTACGAATAGTGTTATACAGCCTGTGTGAATGGTGCACTATGTACCAGTAAAGGCTGTCTTAGATTCATATGTGTTAACCGATGCCCGAAGCACGTGACACGTCTCCAATGCGCCGTGAGCAGAGTGCAACTTGGACTCCACCGCAGACTCACAGATCTCTGTCGGAAGCGGATGAAGCAACTTCCACGGACTCATTTGTTGCTGGTTTACCTAGAACTCGAGCGAACTTTTAGTTCACGCTACAGCTAGGTCCCTGCAAAAGGATTACTTTTGGGGGAAGGGGAAAAAACGGAGAGGAGAGTGGTGTTTTTTTGAATAGGCTACTGAACGCACACTTGCCGGGGTGGTCTTGCTTTCCTGAAAGGACCACTGTAGCAGTTTTCTCCAAGAGCACCAGTGTAAATCACAGAAGCTAGGGCTGATAAAATAGCCTTGGACAAATGCGACGGACTGTTGTACCTGAATCCATTACCTGACTTCTATACTTGTTGCTTTTGCTCTGCACCAGCTACGGAGACGCATTTCAGATTCTATTGTGTGTTCTTATTTGTGTTTGAAGACGGTAAAAGCAAAGGAAACTAACTGGTGATATATATGCAAAAAACTCCACTTTTGAACAAACCGTATTTATGAGGAGGTAAGTGAGTTTTTTTCTTTTCCGAGCTCTGTAAATTTAGATGCAATGCACCCAGAAGCATTCATGCTTGAATGAGAAAGCGTTCCTTTTACGCATACAAACCACCATTCATGTCTGCGCTCAGAATCACTGTAATTCCACCGTGCCGTTTGAATACAGTCAGGCTTTGATCAGGATAAATAAAATGCCTGGTAGCTATCATTATGCAATCTTCTGCTCCATATGAACAGTAGTCTTCTTTGAACTTTACATCCAGTGGCTGCACATTGTGTCTCTCCAGATGTCTTTCCCTTGCGTGGTGGATCTGTGAGCGCAAAACGGAGCACCGACTCTGCTTCAGTTGCACCGGGTCGCGCACATTGGGTCAGCATGGCAGCTGGAGTCGCAGCGTGGCTACCATTCGCGCGCGCCGCGGCCATAGGATGGATGCCCGTGGCGAGCACGCCGATGCCGCCTCCACCACAGGAAAAGAGGCGAGGTCAGGATGGGTTCATAATCTTGAACGTCAGCGGCACAAAGTTTCAAACTTGGCTGAATACTTTGGAGAGGTACCCCGACACCTTACTGGGAAGCACAGAGCGCGACTTCTTTTACCAGGAGGAGACAAACGAGTACTTTTTCGACCGCGACCCGGACATCTTCAGACACATCCTCAACTTTTACCGCACCGGGAAGCTGCACTACCCTCGCCACGAGTGCATCTCCGCGTACGACGAGGAGCTGGCCTTCTTTGGCATCATTCCCGAGATAATAGGTGACTGTTGCTATGAGGAGTACAAAGATCGCAGGCGGGAGAACGCTGAGAGAATTCAAGACGATGAAGAAAACGAAAACAATAAGGATTTGGTGCCGCCGGATATGTCGTTCCGCGAGTCCATGTGGCGCGCTTTTGAGAACCCTCACACAAGCACCATGGCGCTGGTGTTCTATTACGTCACGGGCTTTTTCATAGCCGTCTCCGTTATGGCCAACGTGGTGGAGACGGTCCCATGCGGTAAAGCGCAAGACAGGGTCAAAGAGTTCTCGTGCGGGGAGCGCTACGCGCTCGCGTTCTTCTGTTTGGATACGGCCTGCGTCATGATCTTCACAGTCGAGTACCTGCTCCGTCTGATTGCCGCGCCCAGCAGGTACAAGTTCGTCAAGAGTGTCATGAGCATCATTGACGTGGTGGCCATCATGCCTTACTACATCGGCCTGGTCATGACGGACAACGAGGACGTGAGTGGGGCCTTCGTCACCCTCAGGGTCTTCAGGGTCTTTCGAATTTTCAAATTTTCGCGGCACTCTGCGGGACTGCGCATACTCGGGTACACTCTCAAGAGCTGCGCGTCTGAGCTGGGCTTTCTGCTCTTTTCGCTCACCATGGCCATCATCATCTTTGCCACCGTCATGTTCTACGCAGAAAAGGGCTCGTCCGCCAGCAAGTTCACAAGCATACCTGCGGCTTTCTGGTACACCATCGTCACCATGACAACGCTGGGGTGAGTTTATGTTGTTGTTGTTTCACCATGATCTGCTGTCAGCACTGCTTCAGATTGCTTTAGAGCAGATTTTTTACACCAATGCATCCCGAAAATAGAGAGCTGAAGGAAACATAAATCAAGAGCAGGGAGAGATCAGTAAAAGTGTATAAATATAAATCAAAGAAATAGACACACAAAAAGTTATCCTAAGTGTATGGTTCCCGTTTGGTTCTTTTTTGGGGGGAACCAACCCCTAAACTTCTTTTAGGGATGTGTTTTATAACCATAAACTAACATTCCCTGAACGTTGCAACCTAAAAGGGACTTATAAAGAACATAGGAACCGATATTAAAACAAGGCATGGCTTAAAGGCCTATTATTGATGTAATGTTGCAGTTTGGTTGCAGAAAGGTTCCCAGAATTTTAACTTTAACGGAACATTAGGAGAACAATTATGCATTACCTTAAACAAACATTCTATTCCCGTAAAAAAAAAATATTTCCTGGCTTTTTGTTCTGGGAACTAAAAACGAACGTTCCCAGAACGTTCTGGGAACCACGAAATTGCCATTTGGCCTCTCATTATCTCCCTACATTCACATCCACTGACATAATCAAAAAGCCCATTTACATCTTTTACACTGACATCAAGCAGAAGGAACCTTAACAGGTTGTTGTGTTTGATTTTTATTCAGTCATTGAACACACAGGGAGACAGGGGCAAAAAGGCAGATTCTTGTAACATGAAGCACTGAAGGCAATAACAATAATACACCCCCCCACTGGTGTGTTATTCATTTATTAATCCCTTCACTCAACGCCTCAGCGTGGCGTCTCCGAGCCGCCTACGGTCGCTCTCCATGGTGCTGAAGCTGCCCGCTGCATCTGACGGTTGCCCCGTGGCTGCGCTCTGCACTGTTCTGGAGACGGTCGCGGGGTTGCAGGCGGGTCGACACAGTCCTGAGTCACTCTTTTAGGGATTAATCAAACCGCATGCTTCAATACACTTTGATCGGCGCGCCTTTGAAGTGCGTTACTGTGTGTGTGTCATAACGCACATTGCGAGTGACAATCTGACTCCTTTGCCTGGCTGATAGTGGCTGATAGATACAATTTGTTTTGGCTTTCCATTTAGAATGAGTTTTAGATTTAAGTATGGACTAGTTTTACCCAAGTTCACATTGTGAATAATGTTCTCCTTGAACCATTAAAGGGATAGTTCACCCAATATAAAACTTCTGTCATCCTTTACTCACCCTCATGTCATTCCACACCCACATGACTTTCATCCTTATGTGGGACACAAAAGACAATGTTTTTGTGCAGACTGTCACTATTCACCTTCATTCTCTGGGAAATATATGCAATGAAAGTTAATGGTGATTGAGGCAGCCAGCCCCTTAAATTTTGAAGGTGAGTAAAAGATGAGAACATTTTCATTTGGTGAACTGTGCCTTTCAATATATAAAAAGAGAAAGGGTTTACTATTGCCACGTTCTGTTGTGAGCAATGTGTGTCGTGCAGATTCTCACCTGACAAATCGGATGACATCAATAAGAAAATGAAATTACGGTCTGACGCTCAGCGCTGTCATAATGGTGGGAACGGTATGTGTGAGTGAGTGTTAGGGTGAGATGATGACTTGTCGGAGCCAGCTGGTTATGAACTATATCTTCCTAACAGACCCGCAGCAGCAGGTGATGTGATGTTTCAGTGATGCAGCCCATATACCCGACTCCTCTCTCTGCAGGCAAGAATGCTGTGCCTCATTTCAGATTTTATTGCTTTGCCTCAGTGAGCCCATCAAAAGGAGTTTGCAAGGTGTGGGGGGCAGGCGCTGCTGCAGAGATCTGACCTGGTATAGTTAAGTTCACCCTTTGATGAGTGAAAGCATAGGCTGAGAAATTAGATATTAGGGTGTCTTGACAATGTTTCATCTTTTATTGACTACAATTTGATCTCTATGAAAACATAGATGCCACACAGTCTTCCCTCCCTTTTAAAGGAATAGTTTACCCAAAAATAAAAAACTCTGTCATCATTTATTCTCTTATGATAATTTTATTCTTAATTTATGTTGTTCCAAACATGTATGTCTTTCTCTCTTCCATTGAACAGAAAATATGAATATCTGAAGAATATTCACATAAGAATATCTACAAAATTTCTTTTTCGTTTGATTAAAGTGAATGGGGACTGGATCTGTCAAACTCCAAAATTACAAAAACAATACCATATATGTATCATAAAGGAAGTACAAACAACTTGTGTGTTGTACTTTTACTATTTAAAATAGGTGACCAGGATACATCCATCTTTTGTATTCCATGGAAGAAAAGAAGTCATCTAGGATTTGAATGACGTGGTTGAGTAAATGATGACAGAATTTTCATTTTTGGCTGAATTATTCCTTGAAGAGGCAGTGTAGTAATGAAAAACCTTTCCTCTTTGAGTGTTGAGACCTCATCTTCTCATTGCACTTTGAGTTAATCCATCACTCTATGTTATGTCTGAATTCTCATTTCCTTCCCAACTCTCTTTAAACACACACACGTCCTTTCGCAAGGCTGAAGTAAGTGTCCAGTCCAGACATTGCTAAAGGACTTCACCTGACTGAATGTAGCCTGGCTCTCTAAATGTGTGTGCATTACTTTTTAATGCTTCATTTCCTACACTGGAGGAGGTGGATGACATGGATGGATCTGTGGCTTGGAGAGCAAGTGGAGGGATTTCAATGAGGTTGCCGCTTTAGATTATGTGAAACAGGTTTTGAGTTTAGATTACTTTTAATGAAGCCCCATGATCCAAAGTGCAATTGAAGTTTAAGAATGTTTCAAATATCAGTGCGGATTTACACTGAGATAAAAGCCAACATTAAAGCAGCGAGAAAGTCACGGTTACTCCTAGATTATATTCAGCCCTCTGGCACCTTCAGTCTGTCCGCATGAGAGAATGATTGAGTATTTTAATTACTCGTAAAGATAGCCTCAATCTCTCTCAGCTCTACATAAGATACCTGAGTGTCTTAAACGGCTTTAGCCCTGCACAAAATCCCAAAGTTATGGATATACACACCAGGGTCTGCTATTGTTGTAAGTCTCACTTTGATCTAGATGAAGTGGGTTCTTTTATCTCTTGCTGAGCATAAAGTATGCAACAAGCTTTACTCCATGTGCGTGAGATAACCAGTGCTCTGTTTTGCCAGGTGTCTCCCATTTGGAATAAGATTGTGATGGCAAGAGCAGGCAAGTGATGTTCTATTAAACCTGACTCAGAACAGCTATAGATATTTACTCCACAATATGTCACAACGCTCACCGGAGTATTGAAACAGAAGTGCGTAATAACCCAAGTTCTGAACTCATCTGGCAAAGCGATTGAACTGATTTCAGAGATAAACTTGAATTGCTTGCATTCTTTTTGGTTAAGGGAATCATATCACAATTTTCTTTTTCATCTGAGTGCAGTCACCTAATATAACATATGGCTATAAAATGTACAAGATTCCACAATGTACACAATTCCACTGGCAATGGTCATATACTGTACTGTATAATTTTATATTATATACTAATTACTGTATATATAACTTGAGTAATGGAGTAAAGTCTTCTTTGACAGAGATCAAGAAGTCCCATATATATATATATATATATATATATATATATATATATATATATATATATATTCCCTACCTGTATACAGTATATGTGGACAGTCATGTGTTCATGCATATATCTACTTTGCAAAGTTGCAGGCCTCCGTTTCACTACTCCGTTTCAATAAATGTTTTGTTTTTCAACATAATAGAAAGTTTTAAGTTCTGAAATGGATAGTGTGTTTTTATTGTGCATCAAGATCTTTTACCATAGAAGATCAAGAACTATTTTATTCCATATGCTATGACCCATTTAAAACTTGTTTATATACTGTCATTTCCAACAAGTATGCAATCCGGTGTTGATGTTCAGACTTTGCAGAGTTCCTGAATGGGTATATGCAAAGGGGAGGGAGGGAGAGGATGGGATGTGACTTTGGTTCACAGCACAAATGGCCTCCGCTTCACTGGCACCTATTGCCTCTTTAATGGACTCATTTTCTGGCATAGGCTGATTCTGCCCAGCCCAATTAAATTAGCAGCATTTTAATTGGCTTATGCACTGTCAAACGGGATCTATTAAGTGTGCAGCTGTCAGAACTGAAGACATGCAAATATGGGAAAGAGAGAGAGTGAGAGGTTAAGGGGGGTAAATTCATCAGTATTAAAACCCTTGGGTGAAATGAGAATGTTTTGTAAATGAAATGCCCTGTGATCCTCTACAATACCCATAATTCTTTTCACTGAAATGCACTTAAACATGTTCACTTCTTTCTTTTCTGTCCATCCTCCAGTCCCTTTTCTGCCTCTTTAGCTGCTGCTCCTCTCCTGCGGTGTTATGAAGGCACATAAAGAGATCTTCCAAGAGGTTGTAAAGAGATTTATGGAGTAACATGTTCACTCTATTAAAGCCCCCTCTCATCAGGTCACTTAAGGCCAAAGGCTTCAGAGCCTGCAAGCTACATCTCCCTTCCCCTGGATACGTTTACCTTGGGGATTTGGTAGATTAATCTACGAAATTCATTGTGGCCACAGTAGGTTAAGCAATGGGCTTAATTTACCCTAAGGGGACAGGATCACAAGTTCAAAGTGTATTTGAAGAGGCTTTGGTGTGCTTTTCAATGGACTGAACTATCTTAGTCGGAACAGTGTGAGTGATTGCTTGCTGGGAGGTCATGAAGACAGGGTTGTGTTGAGGTCAGTCTACGGTATGCGATGTGAAATGAACTCATTATTGCATTTCTAAAAGTGTACCGGTGTAAGGTTACCTTCATTAGCACACCCTGAACTGGTATTGCACTGTAAGAACATGGCCCTGGAGAAATGCAATGATGCAGGTTTATTATTGATGATCCTGATCCTCTCATGTAGGTCCATCTAAACACTACTGAGAGACTAAGGCCCACAACCAAATGATGCCCGAAGCCCTTATGGTCCTCCAAGGAGTCTAGACTTTGATGATGTAATGCCGCATAGATGTTCTGGTAGATGTCCACTGTGTAATTGGCTCAGCCAAAAGGCGCATTGAGGGCACATAGCAATTATCACAATTTGGACACGCATGTAGAAAACTAGGCTGCATTTGGACAGTCTGAGCATTGTGTGCTGATGACAATGCACATTGTGTGTGAGACGTACTTGGGACCAGGGGCGCATTAACACATGGGCTTACATGGGCTGAAGCCCAAAGGCCCACAACTCCCATGGGGCCCAGCTCATGGTGTTCACCACCCCATTTTCCACAATGCATTTTCACCTAGGATCTCGTCTAAACACTTTCAACAGGAGACTCAGTTGTTGACACTTAGATGGTGAGCAACCATGAAAGGTGTCCGTGTAGCGCATGTTCATCGCACAGCAGTTTATTTTATTATATTTTAACTTCTATCAGGAAGACTCACAGACTTGAGTGAAATTTAAGATGACATTTATTTGATAAATATAAAACAGAAATTAATGTCTCTCTTTGGCATAGACCCCGTCTGGCAGTCCGAAGAAGTTGGCTCAGAACCGTCATATCCTGCCGGAGATAGGAGGCGGGGCGAGGAGCCTACCCTCATGCAGTACGGGACTCAACTGGTGGTGGTGGGGTGGTGGAGGTTGCCATGTGAGCACACTGAAACAGCAATGTGATAAATTGTGAGCAGACTTATAAAGCAATGGCTTACATATGATCGGCTTGGAATTACCCAGCAAATAGTGCTATGATGTACAGCTGCTAGTCTTCCCGCTAGAACAACACTGCGCTTACATTTCCATTGAAAGTGCTTCACTGTAAGCTCATTTTTTTTCTATTTACTAAAGAAAATTGAGCCTGTAATATTCATTTTATTAAAAAAAAAAAAAAAAACATTTGTTGTTTTTGGTAAAAAAATAAAAATAAATAAAGTGCTGCACAACAGCTTCATAGTTTTAAAATATAAATGATGATTATTCTAATTATTATTATTATAAAATAATTGAATGTTAATATTTGTATTATTATTATTATTATTATTATTATTATTATTACTACATTTAATATTAAAAAATTTAGTAATATTACTGTATCTGACGTAATGTTTTCAACTTCTCGCATCTGGTCGAACCAAGCTTTTTGTTGGTGCAAAAATGACAATTCTGTCATCATAACTCACAATTAAGTGTACCATATCTGTACGACTTTTTTCCTTCTATGGAACACAAAATGTGATGTTTGGCAGTATGTTGGTCTTAATAATTTTTCAGTTACATTGCATCTTGAGTAAATGAAAGTGATTGTGAATGGTCATTCTGCCTAACATATCCTTTTTTGGTCCACGGAAGAAAACAAGTAAGTCATATAGGTTTGGAACAACATGAGGGTGAGTAAATGACAACAGATTTGTCATGTTTGGTTGACGTACTGTATCCTTTTAATGCCTCTTTTTACCTACAAGCCAATTTGTGGTGCCGATTACACCCTTTAAGAGCCACAATCTGAGGAACCACTGTTTGAGGTTGTGCTTTTGACCACAACGAACCTCCTTGTGATTGTTTACACACAATGTCCCTCAGAGGTCAGATTTATGATTGCCACATGCCACCAAAGCAATCACCATTTCAGAAAATGGTTGCAGAGGGAAAAGGAAAAATGTGTGGGGTTTTTTTTGTTTGTTTTTTTAAACAGACAGACATGACAGGTTTCATGTCACAAATAGGAGCATGAAATCTGAGAAGCTGCATTTTAAAGATTTACACTACAACAGGGAAATAAAGAGCCCAGAATGAGGTAATTAAAGGCTCTTTGTCATGTAGAATAACCCCTGTGGTTTTGCTGTAGAGGCGCTAACGCTATTCATCCATCCATTTCATACTCGCACTATTACTCCACACCGAGAGGCTAATTGGACTAGCATCTCTCTCATTCCCTCTGTCTGTGTCTTCTTCCTTCACTACCATCCTTTTTTCTCCCTTATTGCTCATTCTTTCCTTTTACTTAAGTCATCTCTTCCCCACCCCCTCTTTTACTCTGCGGTTTCTCCTTTTTGTTTCTTCTTTCTCTCTGTCTTTGGAACTGGCCATAAAATGTGAAATGATAGTGGAACATGTTCTTCATGAATGAAAGAACTCCACAGGTGCCTGACTTTAATCAGATGAACAAAATGGAGGGAAGTGTTTTGTTAAGTTTTTGTTTTCCTTTTCATTTTGGTTCTTTAATTACTTTCTTACCAGGCCTGTCTAGAAAAAACTAAATAAAAAAACAAACAAACAGGGGAAGCAGTAATGGTGGTGGTATTTGAAGCGCTTTAAACACATGCAAATGTCTCTGCACACTTCCAAATCTTCTAAATTAAAATACCCCCCATGTTCACAAGGATTACCCTCAAATACGTCAGAACTACAGAAGTTATGGCTCTGAGAAGGAGTGAAATATGAAACTTCAAAAGAATAGATTTTGTGCCCCTAGTTGTTAGTTTTGAGATCCAGGGTTGTGATGCTGGGATGAAATCAAATCCTAATTTAGACAAATGAACTTCCAGATTCTCACACTGAAGCCACATCCACACTTAACTGTTTAAAAATTGAGTCTTCAGTTTTTATGTGTTCATGGAGAGCATTTTCGAAATCATATGGATTAGAGGTGTAAACATATAGTGAAATCAATGAGCGTTGACAATGGATTGGTGTGAACAAAAACAAAACTGTTGGCCTTAATCATGAAACATGAGTGGAACAAATTTCTGTGTAAATTGTTTGTAAATCCATTCTTACATGAGTTGTCACAGTCAATTGAAAGGGGCAATATACATAAGAATGGATTCATGAAAGATTTACACTGAAATTACTTCTGCTCATATTTCATGAATAAGGGGCTCTGAGAGTCTTTAAATATGTGCTGGGTGACAAGCTTTTGTACGTATGGTATTACACTTGGCTTAAGCATGCAGGTGAGGTATTTAACTGCAGATTTACTTGGGAAAGAACAGCGATTTCCATTTATCAGTGTCTGAATTCAGCCAATCCAGGATGCAAATCTTAATCCACTGACCATTCTGCTGCCCAGAGTAATTTCTTAAATGTGCCTTTTAAAGCTCTTGTGGGATACACACACTCACACATTTGCACGTTAAACCTCTTTTTTAATAATCTGTCAATCAGAACCACAAACTTTGGATTCTTTTCTTCTCCACCACCAATTTCATTCTTTCTCTTTCAGTCTTTCTATGATTCATAAACTATCTTCTCCAGTTCGTGACTGATTTGATTACTGCGTAATTAGGATTGTGGACTGCTTGTTTTTGTCCATTATTCTTTGTGTGGGTGTTGGTCTTTCTGTTGCAGTGTTCTGTTTTGCACTAGACTCATTTAAATCATGCACTCACATGCATTGCTCTCTCTCTTTCTTTCTTTCGTTCTTTCTTTCTTTCTTTTTATCTTTCTTTGCTCACTCTTATCCCTCCCCCCTTGTAATTATTTTTAATAAAGTAATTTAAAAATGAATGAGGACACCTTGACAATCATTGGATGAAAGAGAGACTGTGTGTGTGTGTGTGTGTGTGTGTGTGTGTGTGTGTTTTGGGAGGCAATAATAATGAGTTGGCTGAAATTCAAAAGGGAACTGGAGTGTTTTGTTAAAGTCTGCTAATACCGTACGAGAAATAGTAGAAATAGACTGAAGTGTGGTGGTGAATATTGATTTCAGCTTTCATATGGAGATCTCATGTGAAAGACAGAGCAAGACAGACATCTCTTCATTACAGCAACTTTGAACGGTACTTAAATGGATAATAGTATGAATAGTTGATAATAGTTGCCCATGAAGGACATTTTTTCATTAGTTTTCACTCTTATGCCATTCCAAACCCTTATCCTGTTTATTAATTTATTTTATTTATTTATTCTTTTTCTGTGGAGCTCCAAAAAGGGCAAATAGAAGTATTCCATAAGACTCGCTATATTTCAAGCCTTTGGAAGATATGTAAGACTTTGTGTGAGCAACAGACCAAAATTTAAGCCATTATTCAACAGTGTAGTTTGTGTAAATATTCAAATTTGGTGCGTCAATGTCTTTGACATCAAAATGGCATTGAGTCTGGACCAAATGTGCCACTTGTGATTCTTGATGCAAATGTGGGCTAGACAAAAGCTTTTGAGAAGAAGATTGTCAGTAAATAACAAATAAAATTTTGGTTGTATGAAGTACTTGTATGTTATTTATTTATTTATTTATTTTGTCCTTTTTAGAGCTTGAACAACATTGCCACTGTGAACTGTCATTGTATAGAAAAGGGCTGTTAATTTTAATTTCATTGATACATCATACGAGTTTGAAACCCCATTAGAGTGAGTAAATAGTGACAGAATAGTCATTGTTATACATGTATATTATTTATCCTTTTAAAGAGGACTAGGGAGACAACCGTCAGTCTGGAGTTGGCTTTTTGTCAATGAATATATATTAAGTCTCACTAGCTATAGTAGAGATGACCTGCAAACAGTGATCTGAGATCAGCATTGAACGGCTCACAGCCGCACTCACACAGCATGCAGAAAGACTGGAGAAAGTCAAAGTGAGAATCAATGAGCCTGCAGTACCCTGCACCTGTGTGTATGTGTGTGTTTGTTTCTCACTCCATTTAGTTTAACTTGACCCATATTCACAAATTGTTTTTTTTTTTTTTTTTCACACAAAGCCACAGATGTTCATTTAATGACCTTGTAGGTTGGCACTAAAAAGGGAGTTAATAAATAATGATGTTAAAAACTATATTCCTGTTTGAGCATGAATCTTTCATACCCATGCATTATTAACATGCATAAATTTTATTTTTACTGGGTTATGCTAAGGTAGGCATCAATTACTACTACACTTACTTAATCAAATTGTGTGGTTTGAGGAGAGGGGTGCTATTACTTTTCTAAATGATTATTGTAACGGGATTAATGGAAAGGAGGCGAGAACCGGCTTGACAACATAAATAATATTTAATGACACGACCCAAAAGACACAAACACACACATATGATGGACAGCTGCTCGTAAATGCTCTCTGTCAGCCTTTATCCCTCTCTGAGGCTTGATTAGCCTGATAAGTGCTGGGTGTGTATAATCACGACCTGGCCCCGACCTCCGCCCTTCCTTGGGAAACAGAAGGGGTCTCCCCCGCCCCTGGCAGCGGTTCTCCCACTCCAGGCGGTCGGCCGGGAGCCCCTCCCTACTCGCGGTCGGTGGGTCTTTCTTAGCCCTGCCACGTTTAGCGGCTGGTAGGGGTCTCCACCCGCCCCTGGCAGTGGCCCTGACCACTCCAGGCTGTCAGCCAGGAGCCCCTTCTCCCCTTGTGGTTGGTGGCCGTTCCTCAGCTTCCAGGCGGCCGGGCTCCTCTGCCCCCCGGCAGATGGCTGCGGCTGCTTCGATGGGGTGGATGGTAGTGGCGAGAACTGCACTATGGCATATCACTTCTCCTTCCCAGATTTCGCCACCAGTGTAATGGGAACAAGGGAAAGGAGGAGGTGAGAACCGGCTTGACAATATCTATAATATTTTAATAAGGAACTTAAAACAAAAGACACAAGCACACACATATGATGGACAGCTGCCTGTAAATACTCTCTCTCTGTTGCACCACCATCCGCAGTTGGCCTTTATCCCTTTCAGAGGCTTGATTAGCCTAATAAGGGGCCGTGTGTGTAGAATCCCGACTCGGCCCCACCCTCCGCCCTGTCACATTTAGACTTCCCATTATACCCATAGACTTAGATCTAGGGACCAGAATAGCATAGATACATGGATGTGGGCTGTTTTGACTTGGGCCAGTAATCAACTTCCTTGTAACCACACAGAATACATTAGCAAAACATTTATTTTTACAGACCTTTAATAATGACTTGATCTTTTTGGATAAGTCATGCAAATATACAGTTGAAATAGCATAAATGTTGCTTGTCAGCATGGGTTTGTGATATGGTTTGTTCGTTGTGTTGTCAAATTGTTCTGAAAAAGGGAAACTCTTTCTGAATGTTCTGTACATGCAGTCGGTCCAGATCACTTGCATTCACTTTTGACTGTCAGTGTAAATAAAGCAGGCTGGCTGGGTGACCGCTTGTGATTTGGACTCAAATGGAGTGACCACTGCAAGTCAGGCATAAAAATGCTGGACTCTCCTTCTTTCTCACACAGACAAGCACTAATTCTATGGTTTGAATACAAGCACTTTAAAAGGTCATAACACATCATATGGCACATCTGTCTCTTTTCTTTTTGTACACTTTTCTATATTTTGCTAATCATGTTCCTTTGTGTTTGCTTTGCTTTATTTAAAGTCGTCGTAAAACTCTTCACTCATAATCTGGTGAAACTGAACATTCAAATATAAAAAAAATACTGTTGTGTGGGTCTTGGTTTTATCAATTGGGAATTATTTGGACTGTTGTGGTTAATATTAGACAAGGGGAAGGGTTGAAAAATAAGAGAGCTTAGTGACATCAGCTAAAACGTAATTTAAGAGCAAACTGATCTGTGAATTCTGCGACACTAGGTTAAAAGTTCTTTAGCTGAAATCGGCCTGTGCCCCCCAGTGGCCAGAGCTGGAAGTGTGTGAGCTCTAGTCTCTGAGTGAAATGTCCACAGAGTGGCTCCAAAAGCGAGGTTGTTTTTGGTTGTAAATTATGTAAAACACTCAACGGGAATGCATATTCTATTAACTCAGTTCCCTTTCCCTTTCCCAAACCCCAACCCTTAGTCTCAGTCCCCTAATCCAAACCCCTAAACCCTGAACCTGTGCATCTGATGGTGCTTCCGTAACGTGCAATTAGTCACATCACAGGAAAAGGTAAACACATTTCAATTGATGCAAAGATCTCTGATGGGAGATGTTGCATGTCAATAATTCAAAGGGGAATCGATTTCAAGTTACCGGAACATTTGGTAGTTCGAGTTGAGTTTCTGTTTGATCAAACTGGAATGGTTGAAGATCACAAAAAAATATTAAAGCTGAAGTATGTAATTTCTGCGACACTAGCACATCAAAACAGCTTTCCAAATACACTCATTGTTTGCTGTTGTTCAAACAGACAGATAGTTCTACCTCAACTCATGACATTGGTTGTGTCCATGCAGCTCGCTCTAAAAAAAGTGTTCAATAAAGCTTAATCTCTGAGTGAAGCAATTATAGTTGTCTCTGCATATTAAGATGGGAAAGAAGGAAATATTTTAACACTGAAAAAGTTACATATTTCTTAACTGGCAGACCCACCCGAGGGATGGAGTGGACACAGCTATTATAGAGTTAACCCTGAACTATAAAGGGTTAACCATGGTAATTCAGCAGAACTATCAACTAAAACCAAAATAGTTAGTTTATCATTTAAGACTCTTGTTTCCTTACCTTAGGACTAAATTTAAACTGGTAAATCCCCTACAGGTATAGTTCTCAGGTAACTGTATTCAGAGAAACTCAAGCTCTGCTGGTAAACTAACAGGTATCATTAGATTACAGCTCAATGTCCTGGACCTTAAACACACCCTTTGTCCTCTGTGACATGTACTGTAACAGGAACACATATCATACATGTAGATACTTTTTTCTTAATCTGAACAAATAGATATGGGCTGTAAGCATTACATTTGATGATTTTCATGTTTATGTTACAACCCCATTTCCGAAAAAGTTGGGACAGTATGAAGAATGAAAATAAAAACAAAATGGAGTGATTTGTAAATTATATTCACACTTTGCTATATTGAAAGCACTACAACTACACATTATATGATGTTTTTCCTTGTGAATTTCATAGTTTTTTAGAAAATATACAGTAATTTCAAATCAGATGATTGCAACACCAAATAGTTCAGACTGGGGCAATTTAAGACTAATAACAATTTGACGAGATAAAATTACAATGTGATGTGAAACCGGAGATGTTAAACAGGTGAGGCAGTCATGTCATAGTGTACAAGGAGCCTCCAAAAACAGCCTAGTCCTTCAAGAGCAAGGACCATTCGAGACTTGTCAATTTGCCAACAGATTCTTCAGCAAATAATCCAGCACTTTGAGAACAATGTTCCCCAAAGACAAATTGGATGGATTTTTTTCTATTTCACTCTCTGCAGTGCATAATATAGTTAAAAGATTCAAGGAATATGGTCAAATCTCAGTGCGTAAAGGACAAAACGAAAACCACTTCTGAATGTGCGTGATTTCTGATCCCTCAGACGTCACTGACTTAAAAAACATCATTAATCTGTAATGATATCATGAACATGGGCTTGGGATAATTTTATTCAACCTTTGTTAGTCAACTCCACTCGCCACTGCATCCACAGATGCAAGTTAAGACTTTACTGTGCAAAGCAGAAGACGTACATCAACACTGTCCAGAAGCACTGCTGACTTCTCTGGGCTCGGTCTCAGTTTTGATGGAAACTGACCGAAGAGTCCACATTTCAAATAGTTTTTGAAAAACAAAGCTGTTATGATATCCGGGCAAAAGAGGAAATCCACCATTCAAACTGTTACTAGCATCAGGTCTAAAAGCCAGTGTCTCTATTGGCCAGGGGTGTATCAGTGCCCATGGCATGGGTAACTTGCACATCTATGAGAACATCATGAATCCAGACAGATATGTAAAGTTTTGAGCAACATATAATGCCATCTAGCACCGTCTTTTTCAGTGACATCCCTGCATTTTCCAGCAGGACAACTTCAAACCACTTACTGTCTGGATTACAAGTGCATGCTGTGAAGCAAAGTGTGGGTGCTAGATTGGCCTGCATGCAGTCCTGACCATCTCCAAATGAGTATGTGTGGCGCATTATGAAGCACACATACGGCAACGAAGACCCTATACAATTATGCAGCTAAAGACTTACATAATGGATGAATGGGGGAAAATTCCACTTTCTAAACTGAACAAACTTGTGTCTTAAGTGCCTAAATGCTTAATAAGTGTTATTAGAAGAAATGGTGATGTTACACAGCCGTAAACACTCTACTGACCCAACTTTTTTGGAGCGTGTTACAGTCATCTGATTTGAAATTACTGTACATTTTCAAAAAACAATTAAATTCACAAGGAACAACATCATAATGTGTAGTTGTAGTGCTTTCAATATAGTAAAGGGTGAATATAGTTTACAAATCACATTTGTCATACTGCCCCAACTTTTTCGGAATTGGGGTTGTAGATCATAGTTGGATTATGGTGTAATCCAAAGAAAATACGAAAAGTAATAAAAAGAAAAAATTAGAGAGTGCTTAAGATGTGGATGATTAGCATAAATACACCATCTTTTATTCACCTATAACTTGTTGACTAATTATGGTTCTAAACAACCAATGAGAGACTTTAAATAATTATTATTAAATGTGAGTAAAACCACAAAATATCATCTCACCCTTCCTCAAGTAGCAAAAACCATCTGCCACAGTATGTCATGTATTTTTTGAAATATTCTGAAAGTATGACAACATTATATCGCTTATGTAATTGCTTTTTTAAGCCTAATTGAATGGTGTCTGTAATTTATTCAGTGGTGGAATAATCCATTAGAAAACACTGTCACTTGAAAATCAAAGATAAAAAGTAATCGTGTTTTTGGTGTGGACTGATACATTACCAAGAAAGTTGCTTCTTGTAGCAGCCATGGATACAGGTCATTGCATTAGACACTCCTGCTATCTGTACCATGAGACCTTATCAGTGTCCTGTACCCATATAGTGCCATCATTCTAGAGAAGGAAAACCAGTGAAGATGGACAGCAGAGGTCGAATTGGACAGAAGGACCGTAACAGGAGTGCGACAGAGAGAGAAAGAGGGTGTCGTTTAAAGTTTTGTATGTCACCATGACATTTCATTGGAAAAAATAATCCATTTGCCATTGGCTGTCCTTTCTAGATCTGTCTTTTCCCTCGACAGGCTGTAATCACACATTTTACACAGACCTCTGATGCTGTGTCCCAATGAACACACCTGCACTTACAGGATGTGCGGTAATGAACTGCCAGTCATTGAGTGAGAGAGTGCTGGGCAGTCAACATATAGACATGGACATCAAGGGTGGTAAAGCCACAGTGAAACACTGAATTAACCAACATAAATACAAAGGTTGTGTGGCATTCAGAATTCATTTTAGATTCCAATTCAGTTGCAGAATTTGAATTAAATATGAATTGAGGTAGCCTACTGGGTGCAAAACTTGTATTAGAATTTTAATTTCAAATGAAAATCAAAGAGACTAAGGTTGCCTAACATCTTTTGTGTTCCATGGGAAGTCTTATGGGTTTGGTTAGTAAACGATAACAGAATGTCTTTTTTGGGCAAACTAACCCTTTTAATTTCAGAATTTTGCCCAACCCTAATGTACATGCATACATGCACACACAAACTGCTCAGCATTCCCTGCGGGCTGAAGAGTTTTCTAAAGAGGCAAGAAGAGGTTGTTTAGGTTGTGCTCTTTAATCCGAGCTAGGTCAGATGGAAGATAGAGGAAAAAGCGAGAGAGAAAGAGAGAGAGTGAGACGGAAGTGTGGAGTGGTGGGGTGGGCTCCAGTGGTGGCCTCATGTTTTAAACATCGCTGCCATTCACCTCACTGCCTGACATTCAGCAAACTCTGTCTGTTTGGCCTTGATAGTGTCTCCCGCCAGGAAGATCGCTCCTGTAACCTAATTATACACAGACATGCACACATGCTCAAATCACCTTCAGAGGATTTTTTCAAATATTCACACACACCCATACTCTATTCTATTTGATTCAGCCTCACAATGATTTTGCTGTGATCTGAGGTGGGTGTAATGGTAAAGTACCTTTTAAGAAAGAATGGTAAATAAATAGGTATAAATTGTACCTGTATAAATTGTATACATTTGTAATTGTGGACAATCACAGACATTTTTAGTCACATAGCACAACATTTTGTGGCATATGCAAATTATTTACTCACAGTGTAGAGGGTTGCTGTATTAACATGATCACACAGGAAGTTGGTATGTAGATTCTGAGAGTCCTGGTACCCTTGGATCGGTCACAATAATCTAACTCACCGAAAAGTGGCATGATCTAACAGATAGTTTTGCATCAGCTCAAGTGTGTACTGTATACCTTTTCTTTGGGAGACCCCAGTTCAGATCCCGCATTGAAACCAGGAAGTAATCTCTTTTAAATAATCAGTGACAAGCGTTATTCGGAGGTTGTATTTTTCCCTGTAACATTAAATTTTTACTCCACTGATGTTTAGGTTTAGGATTGGGGTTGGTGGGTACAGTTTATAAAATGTGCATTCCTTTTTGCTGATTTACAGCCTGTATAGCTGAAAACAATTCACAACTTGCTTTTGGTGCCCCTCCATGGAAATTTGGACTGGAAAATGGAGCTCAAGCGTATCCATATGCCCAACAACACTTACCGCTTTGGTGTTTCACATTTCGGCAAGCAGAGACCAATTTTACCTAAAGAAATGTCAACCTACTGTTTCCAGTAGTAATGTGAGGTCAGTCTGGTTGTATAAAGTAAAATATCAATCTTCTGATTTTAAGAATCGATATATGGATCTTTAATAATAATAAAAAAAAAAAAGACTGTGATTAATCGTAAAATAAAAATTGTATCCAGCCCCATTGACTATATGATGCTATATCGATATCCGGGTTGCGATAAACAAACATTGTGATTCTTTGTTTAGTGCATTGTGAATCAAATTTGTGATGTGTCGTCTTTTACTCACTTGTTTTTCATTCATCTAAATTGGACTTTGTTGCTTTGCAAAACAAGTGCTAAACTTCATCACTGAGCCAGAAGTAACTCAGAGCATGAATACATCAGCATCAGTATGGGAATAGCACACTTTGGTTCCATTGTGTTTATCATTACTAAAAAACATTTGCAGTGCTTACTGGACCCAGTCTCTATGATATTCTGGTCCCTAAATATGGCTCAGGTCAATGAGATTTTTGTTTGCTCATTTTTTGTCAGTGAAAATCGTGAGTCTGTTCACTTTAATAAGGAAAAGAATACCTCAACAAACCACATGATTTTAGGTACAAACCACATGATTTTAGGTATCACTCTTGCCTTTAGCATGGGTTATGCATTGTTTAACACTAAATATGACACAATAGTAGTATAAATGCTTATCTTAGTACAATTATTCTACAGTATGTGTGGTAATCATTTGCATACTTCACTGTGTAATTAAAATGGTCCTCACTTTTATGCCTTCACTGAGCAAAATCTCTGATTTGGTTTATGCTTCATTTCCAAGTGCATCAGTCTTGAAAATAAATTATATTCTGCCTGAGGTGCAGGAATTGTGTCGCTTGAATTGAAATGGTGGAATTTACTTACAAATTTGACTCTGTTGCTGTGTGGGGAACTAAATGGTAAAGGTTGAGGTTTTTTGCTGATCTTGATGCATGATATATATATATAGAGAGAGAGAGAAAGAGAAAGAGAGAGAACCCTGCTGTGATTTGAGAGAACAGTATGTGTCTTTGATGCTCTCACTGGGTGTCCATTCAACCATTTGGGGAAACCAGTCACATCTGACCATTTCGTATTTTACCTAACGGTCTGTATTTTCAAAGCTCTGCTCTCATCCACAGTGTTTAACCTTTTAAACACTTTATGCTCCCAAGAGTGAAGAAAATTTATATCTCGGGACTGTTCTGTCCCAACGACTGCCATTCACAAATCAGTAAGGTCTACAGGGTGTATGTTATGCCACATAATTTATATTCATGAACCTGATAAGTTTTATAATATGCCCCTCACACATGTCAGATCATTCCCATGCCCATGTGTGCCCCTCTATTTCTCAAGGATATTGTTCTTTTAGAGCTCATTTACCACAGATTGATGCCCAAATAGGTTTATTCACAATCAGCAAGAATTGCGACTCACGTGTATTTCAGATATTGATTGGTTACTACACTACCACACCAAGTATATTCTGATTGGCTTGAACTAAGTTATTGTAGCATGCTATTGGCTGAAACTGAAAATGTAAGTGCTGGGTTTTGTGCTATTGTGTATATGCGCATGTAGGTATCTCTACTGAAAGTTTTTTCGATGCCTTATAGCCCACACAGCACCATTGTGACAACTCAGCCAAAACCGCCTCAAAACAATTTAGCTGAATCCTCAATACGCCTTTTAGATACAAGAAATAAAATAATAGCAAGACTGCCAAGGATCATTGATCCACGGCCAGCTGTGAATATCAATGAAGTACCATTACACCAGGATAAATACGTTTTGAGACTGTTGAGGCTTCCCTCTCTCACACATACACGCATTACAGCTTTTAGATCAAAAACCAGCAGAATCTCAGGGTGACAAGAAAGCGCCCACGTGAAACAGGAGGAAATCTAAGCACTACAGTTTCTGGAAATCAGCAGAAAAAATAGCTTTTGATGACACATTGAATGCAGTTTTCTGTGTTGACCTAAAGATGAAAAAATAGGTGTAATTTGAATTTGAACATTTACACACTCAGCCGACACTTTTACCTAAAGCAACATTGCATTAAGGTTTACATTATACCAGTATGTGAATCAAACCCATGACATTGACATTACTAGTGCTATGCTCTACCAGTTGAGCTACAGCAACAATAAAATTGGTTCCACAGTATTATAAATGTGTCTGTATTAGGCTTGAATGAGAAACATTTTTTGTGGCCATTTATTTAGTGCCCTGGATCTGATTAAAATTTAAATGGTTTAAACATTTGGACAGAGATTGAATATAGACATTTTTAAACTATGCTGATGTGGATTTGATTGTGTGGTTACAGATGCATGCCAATTAAACGATCACAATGAATTTAATTTAAACCTCCTTATATATCGAGATACTAATTTGTAGAGTTGGGGTACTCGATTTCAGTCTCGAGTCCGAGGTACGAGTCTATTTTAATGGACTTGGACTTGTCATGGACTCGGACTCGAGCCTTTCTGCCTTGGTATATTTTTCTGAGTTCGGCCATTCGGTATTTGTGATGCAATGAAAAACAAACAAACGAATAAACAAAAAAATAACGGAACACGGTGACTATACATCCTCTTTTCCCCAGACATGTCCGCTTTGCCTTTATATTGATGTGCCCTCTACAGTTAGTACTATCATACATTCAGTGTATATGATACTACGCATCATTTTTCACTCGTATATGTCCTTACATGTGATTATGGCTGAGAGCAGCAGCACGCACTCTTTCAAATACTTTTTTAACTCTCTCGCCCGCATGCCTGTGCTGTATTTGTGTGCGGGAAAGAGATCGCTATTCGCCAGAGGTGCTCAGCCGCTCTCTTCCAGAAATATAAATAACGTAAGTACACTGTAAAAAGTACGTACGTTCCCAAACTCTGCAAATTATTAAATAGAACACATGTTTTATCAGACACACGATAACTACGCAAAGACATTTCTAACTGAAACTGGTGAATATATCGAGACAAAATCAAATTTAATACATAGCAGGGACATTTTAACTAATATGATGGAAGGAATAGACCATTATGGAAAATGTACATCTCAGTCCATCACATATTTGTAGTGCAATCTCTGTGTGGTACCTGTAAAGCTGACATTTCAATTGCAAAAAAGTCAGAAAATACGATGAAGAAGAGAAGTGAGGGAAGAAGTCTCTATTCACCTATTACTAAATACTAAATAATAAATGATAATGTGAAATGAAACGTCAGCCCAAGGTGAGTTTGTCAAAAATTTGATCTTGTATTTAGGGAAGTAGTCTACATCTGGACACAAGTGTAGTCCTGTATTATATAAATATTTTGTTAATGGTATGTGATCTTTTCTGTTTTTATATTATTTTGTTGTATTTAATTTTATGGGCATTATTAAATGATTTAATCATGCTATTTATTAAATGTATTTAATTAATTATAATTACCCATAATTATAGATACAAATTAACTAAATTGAATGGACAAATTGAAAATGAAATAGAAATAAAAAATAAATTTTAAATAATAATAATGGTTGTAATGACTAACACAGCTTTCAGTTTCTTTGGTTAATCTGTGGAGGGGAAAAGCAATAACTGAAATGTCAAATGAACCCAATAAGAAGTGTGTTGAAGGACAGTTTTGTCTTCATACACCTAAAGCATACGATTTCATTCTGAAACCACATTGAAATTTATTAAGCAGGATACTAATAATTCGTTTTTTGCATTTATATTGACAAATTGTTTTTCTTAGTTGTGAAGGTTAAAATAAGCTTAAAATATTGATGTTGAGTTTATGGTTACAATTTTAATTCAGATTCTTGAACAGGTTCATTCAGACTCAAATCAAACTTGACCTGTTGTGGACTCTTTCTTGAGTCCGACTCGGCCCCTTTTGGACTCAGACTCAACTCTGACTCTATTGTTTAAAGACTCGGACTCGACTAAGGTGGACATGTAATCAGCACTACTAATTTGATGGAAATTTACACCCCCAATCAACAGTGTGTTAGTGTACATACATCCAATTAAAATAGTTCAGATCTTCTGTATAGTACATTAACATGCATTTCTGATAGGTACCCACGTAAATGTAAACAGGCTTTGCAAAAGCACATCAAAGGCACCCACTTATTATGAGATAAGCAAAGAAATGTTTGCAATCTGTATGTTGCTTGCAAAAAAAATATTTTGTCAGAATACATATCAACGTTTGAATAGGTGTCAATGGAGAGAGATTAATTTTTGCCTTCATAATAGTATAGTTATGGCATCTTCCAGAAGGGCTAACTGCCATTACAAACCCACATTCAGCAAAACCTTGTCCAGAAGCTCAGCCATTCATTAAACCTCTGGGTCTGAGGGTGTTTTGGGGCCCTGGAGAAGTTTTGACATGACTTGACATTTGTGCTTTTTTCAGTTGCTTAAAAACACATTAATGGCTAAAGTCTGATAACAGTGTATTCAGCGCAAACCGGGATAAAATAATATGTGAACAACATGTGTGTACATGTTTGTATATTTGAGAAAATAACGTTTATGCATGGTTTTAAGTCATTGAAATAAGGCCATATAACACATACTAAATTTTTGTCCACAAGACTTTTGAGAACTGGATCTTCAAAATGCTACAAAATGATGTGAAAACCATCCTGATCACTCATTCATACAAAACAATATAGTAATTTAACTTTTGTAAGACACTTTTAGTGTTAGAAAGGTCATATGCAAGGAGGCGTGAACTATAATGAATATTGATTGTAATTCACACCTGGGGAGACAAAAGACCCCTCCCCTGGGCCTATCAATGAGGAATGTGACAGAAAGAGAATGAATGTGAGGAGACTTAATGATCAAAATCAAGTTTTAAGTTAAAAGAAGTAATCTGTCTATACATTTTATTTACATAAAGACTTTACTTAATTTTAGACCTACACTACCGTTTAAAAGAAGTCTCTTCTGCTCAACAAGACTGCATTTATTTGATCCAAAATACAGTAAAAACAGTGATATTTTGAACTATTTTTACAACTTAAAAGAACAGTTTTCTATTTGAATATATTGTAAAATGCATTTGTGATCAAAGCTGAATTTTCAGCATCATTACTGCAGTCTTCAGTGTCACATGATCCTTTAGAAATCATAATAATATGCTGATTTTCTAATATGGGCATATTTAAAGTGCATTTTACTCATTTAACCTGAACACATATTTGCAAGAACAAGCTTTGTTGACGATAATGAGGCAGCATAAACGTCTCGGTTACGTATGTAACCTCCGTTCCCTGATGGAGGGAACGAGACGTCGTGTCGAAGAAGCGACACTAGGGGTCTCTCTTGAGCGCCGAAAGATACCTCTGATCTATGAAAAAAGGCCAATGAGAGTTGGCGAACAGTATTTGCATACTCCGCCTCCGGATACGGATATAAAGGCGAGAGAAATACGCTCGTTCATTCAGGATTTTTCTGAGGAGCCGGGAGTGTTCCAGGCATCTCAGCGGCTCGGCTCAGCGACGTGGCCGGGAAGACACGACGTCTCGTTCCCTCCATCAGGGAACGGAGGTTACATACGTAACCGAGACGTTCCCCGTCTGTCGCTCACTTCGACGTCGTGTCGAAGAAGCGACACTAGGGGTCCACTTCAAAACTCGCCATGCGCTGAGCCGTGTACGTGTACTGCTGACACAGAAGAGGGCAGGTATTTTGCACGTGCGCAAGCGACCAACTGTGTTCAGGCTGCACGTACTCTTCCCCAATGCCCCGAAAAAGCGTCAGCATCCTTTTGGTTACCCCAGGGGGGAACAAGGTGACGCTCCCAACTAGGGAACGGGCCAAGCCTGGCTGGGCCTCTTTTCTCTCTATGTTTTCTTGGCATAGAGCAAGAGCAGCCGGGGCCCTTACCGCATCGAGGGAAGGGGGTCTTATTCCAAATTCCTATTCTTAGGGGGAAAAGACCCTGCGGAGGCCACACCCGCCCAACAGGGGAGGTAAAGGTGGCAAAATACATCACATGGCCACTTAGGCATGTGGAAGGAAATGGCACGGTGGTAGATCCAACCTCAAGGAGGGGGGAGTTGCTACAACACGGCGACCGGAGGGCAGCGAAGGACTGCCTAAGGGAGACGCGGGTCAGCTCGTAAGGTGACCGTGCCGCGGAAATACACACAGGAGGAGTCCCGTAGGAGGCCTGATCTGTGGAGCACTTATTCCAGTAGGGGTAGCCGGAGGTACCCGTAGTGGACTGGACCAGCACGTTCCTCCGATGAACTGCTGCGGGTCCGAAGTGCTAGGGAGGAATCAACCAGGGACCTGGGTCCTCTGGGGCAAAAGCGCACTGTTTTGCCTCGGCAGAGGGAAACGGCGCTGGAACAAGCGGTTCACCCGGTCAGATCGTCGACGTGTACCGAGTTCTACGGGCTCGGACCTGAGAGAACACGGGACGAGACTGACTCAACCCTGAGATCATAAGGGTGTTAGGTGCTGCCCAGCCCGCAGCTCTGCGAATGTCTGCTAGGGAGGTGCCCCTCGCCAGTGCCCATGAGGATGTCACGCTCCTAGTGGAGTGGGTTCGAACCCGTAAGTGGGGGGCATGGCCTGGGTGTGATAGGCCAACTGAATGGCATCCATCACCCAGTGAGACACCTCTGTTTGGAGACAGCGTTCCCTTTCTGCTGGTCCTCCAAAGCAGACAAAGAGCTGCTGAGAGCGCCTGAAGCTCTGGGGGCGGTCCAGGTAGGCACACAAGGCACGTACCGGACACGACAGTGAGAGGGGCTGGGTCTGCCTCCTCCCGGGGCAGCGCTTGTAGGTTCACTACCTGATCTCCAGAGGGCATGGTAGGAACCATGGGCACATAGCCCAGTCGAGGTCTTAGGATCACATGAGTATCTGCCGGACCGAGCTCCAGGCAAGTGTCGTTAGTAGGGGACGCTTGCAGGTCCCCGACCCTCTTGATGGAAGTGAGCGCAATCAGCAGGGCCGTCTTTTCAGGAGAGGGCCCTGAGCCAACTGATTCTAGCGACTCGGGGGGGGATCTCTGAAGACCGGCAAGGACCACCGAGAGATCCCCAGGAGGGGAACAGGTTTGGCCAGGAGGGGTTTTTAACCTCCGGGCACCTCTTGGGAACCTGACGATTAAGTCGTGCTTACCCAGAGAGTTGCTGTCTACTGGGTTGTGGTGAGCTGCAATAGTGGCAACATACACCTACGAGGTGGATGGGGACAGCCTCCCCCCCAACCTCTCCTGTAGGGACAGGAGCACAGACCTAACTGCGCACCTCTGTGGGTCTTCTGCCCGGGAAGAACACCAATTCACGAACAGACGCCATTTCAGGGCGTAGAGTTGCCTGGTAGAAGGGGCTCTGGCTTGGTTGAACGTGGCTACGACCGTGGGTGGTAGACCAGCTAGATCTTCCGCATCAGGGACCAGACGTGGAGGTTCCAGAGGTCTGGGTGCGGATGCCAGAGCGTGCCCCGTCCCTGAGAAAGAAGGTCCTTCCTCAGGGGAATTCGCCAGGGAGGGGCTGTCGCAAGGAGTATGAGGTCCGAGAACCAGGCCCGGGTGGGCCAGTAAGGAGCCACGAGAGTGACTTGCTCCTCGTCCTCCCTGACCTTGCACAGCACCTGTGCAAGAAGGCTCACTGGGGGGAATGCGTACTTGCGCAGCCCCACCGGCCAGCTGTGTGCCAGTGCATCTGCCCTGAGGGGAGCCTCTTAACGGGCGTACCAGAGCGGGCAGTGGGAGGTCTCTCGGGAGGCAGAGGGGTCTACCTGGGCCTTGCCGAACCGTTCCCAAATCAGCTGCACCGAGTGGGGGTGAAGCCTCCACTCTCCGCCAGACAAGCATTGTCATGACAGCGCGTCCGCTATCACATTGGGGTTGCCGGGGATGTGAGTGGCACGCAGCGACTTGAGTCGGTGCTGGCTCCAAAGGAGGAGACGACGGGCGAGTTGTGACATGTGACGGGAGCATACGCCGCCTTGGCGATTTATGTACGCGACCGCAGTGGTGCTGTCCGACCTGACTAGGATATGTTCGTCCCGAATTAACGGGAGAAACTTCCGCAGGGCAAAAAGGACGGTCAACAACTCGAGGCAGTTGATGTGCCAACGCAGCTGGGCCCCTTTCCAACGGCCTGAGGCTGCGTGCCCGTTGCATACGGCGCCGTGGCGCCATGCTCGTCTCGGGACTCGGGTCTGGAGCCAGTGTTGGAGCGGTCTCATATGCATCAACCCCAGCGGCGCGACCGCCGCAGAGGACGCCATATGCCCCAGGAGCGTCTGGAAAAGTTTTAAGGGGACCGCTGTGCCTGGCCTGAAGGCGGCGAGGCAGTTCAACACTGACTGGGCACGCTCGTTGGTGAGACGTGCCGACATTGAGACCGAGTCTAACTCCATCCTGAGAAAAGAGATGCTCTGAACTGGAGTGAGCTGGCTCTTTTCCCAGTTGACCTGAAGCCCCAGACGGCTGAGGTGCCTGAGCACCTGATCTCTGTGGGTTTTGCATAGTAACTCTCGTGAGAGGACAGAGACAGGCCAAAGGGGAGGACTTGTACTGATACACCTGGCCCCCGAACGCAAACCGCAGGTAGGGGCGGTGTCGGGGCAGGGTGGAGACATGAAGTACGTGTCCTTCAGGTCTACCGCTGCGAACCAATCTAGATGCCGGACGCAGGTTAAGCGTGAGCATTTTGAACGGGAGTTTGTGCAACGCTCGGTTGAGAACTCGCAGGTCCAAGATTGGTCATAAGCCGCCGCTTTTCTTGGGTACGATGAAGTAAGGGCTGTAGAAACCCATCTTCATCTCGGTTGGAGGGACAGGCTCTATCGCGTCTTTGGCCAGAAGAGTCGCGATTTCCGCGCGCAGGGAGTGGGCGTGTTCGCCGTGTACTGCGGAAAAGCGGACGCCCATGAAGGGGGACGGGGGCCTGGCAAACTGAATTGCGTAACCGAGTCGGATGGTCCGGGCCAGCCAGCGAGACGGGTTGGGAAGTGAAAGCCACGCGTCCAACCTCTGCGCTAGGGGCACCAAAGGGACGATTAATTTGACGTACCCGGCGGGGCTTCGCAGCGGGGCGGAGCAGGTAGGGCAGCGTTGGGCGGCGACGGGGCGACCCGCAGCTGAGGTGCTGAGAAAAGACTCAAGCACTTACCTTGCTCCGCACACCCGGCAGGGGGCGGGTTAGCGACTGAGGAGGAGGTCCTGGGTAGGCGTCCTCTAGACTCATCGGAACCGGCCGGCCGGGGGACAGTCGTGGGGCTGAAGACGGGTGGTCCGTGTCCAGGAAGCCAGGACTGTTGATATCTGGGGGCAAAGTGCCGTGAGAACGGCATTTGCGGGCCAGGTGACCCAGAGACAAAAGGAAATAGCTCATTACAGAGAATATGAGAATGTGAAAATTAATTCAACAAGAAAAGATTCTCCTCCCGGCCCTCCACCGGGGACGGAGCGGTCTTACCAGCCTCCGGAGCTAACATCTTGGTCCCTGGGTTGAACGTCTACGGACAGCCTGGGAGCCTTCCGGGTCCTCGAGGGGGTCCGTGAGACGGGGGCGTCCGTTCCCTGCAGCGTGCTCGACGCTGGGGCTGAGAGCTGGGCCCGGGTTGAGGCGGAGCAGGGTGTTTCATAGCCGCAGGAGGACGCCCGTCGGCGAGCAGACGGGGCATGGCCCATGGCGGCAAGCTTGCGGCGGGGCAGGATGTGCAGTGGCCTCCGTCTGCCTCACCGCTGAGGACTGCTGGGCAGAGTCGTCAACGGTGGTGCCGAATGGACGGAGCTGGGAGGCGGGGGTGTGAGAGAAGGTGTGCCTTGTCTGCCTCCCGCATTTCGACCAGGTCCAGTCCACAGGTGTGTTTCTGGACCACAAGGGGTGGCCATCGCCTGTTCGAGTGCCAGCGCTTCTGACCTCCGTGGCCCGGGGGCGCGGTTGGTCATCCAGCGCAGTTCCTGCAGCACATCAAGAACAGGACTACCCAAGGTGCAGGTTTTGAAGTGCCTTGGCCTGGCATTGGTTGCAGGAAGGGCCGTGGCGTGCAGAGTGGAAGCGGTCTGGGACCGTTCCACCGCGAGGGTAGTGAGAGCGGAGGAGCAAAAAAGCCTTGGCTTAGCTCAACTCGTCGTGCACGTCCGGGAAGAAGGGAACGGGGGGGGGCGTGGCTGTGAGCGGCGCACCTGCCCGCGGAACCGATCAAGTAGCCCGGGAAAGCATAGCGGATCTCCGTGCGTCAGGCTCAGGCTGGGCGGCAGACCCGAAGGTGGCGGCCCAGGCGAACGATCAGCATCCGATGCCGCTGTAACGCTCTCCGATGCAGCGGTGATGTCATCCAATTCTGAGGCAAGCAAGCGTGCTGGGGAGGCGGGCTGTTCGAGGGGGTTTACCCGGCGAACAGAGCCCGTCATATCATCATCATCAGGGACCAAGATGTTAGCTCCGGAGGCTGGTAAGACCGCTCCGTCCCCGGTGGAGGGCCGGGAGGAGAATCTTTTCTTGTTGAATTAATTTTCACATTCTCATATTCTCTGTAATGAGCTATTTCCTTTTGTCTCTGGGTCACCTGGCCCGCAAATGCCGTTCTCACGGCACTTTGCCCCCAGATATCAACAGTCCTGGCTTCCTGGACACGGACCACCCGTCTTCAGCCCCACGACTGTCCCCCGGCCGGCCGGTTCCGATGAGTCTAGAGGACGCCTACCCAGGACCTCCTCCTCAGTCGCTAACCCGCCCCCTGCCGGGTGTGCGGAGCAAGGTAAGTGCTTGAGTCTTTTCTCAGCACCTCAGCTGCGGGTCGCCCCGTCGCCGCCCAACGCTGCCCTACCTGCTCCGCCCCGCTGCGAAGCCCCGCCGGGTACGTCAAATTAATCGTCCCTTTGGTGCCCCTAGCGCAGAGGTTGGACGCGTGGCTTTCACTTCCCAACCCGTCTCGCTGGCTGGCCCGGACCATCCGACTCGGTTACGCAATTCAGTTTGCCAGGCCCCCGTCCCCCTTCATGGGCGTCCGCTTTTCCGCAGTACACGGCGAACACGCCAACTCCATGCGCGCGGAAATCGCGACTCTTCTGGCCAAAGACGCGATAGAGCCTGTCCCTCCAACCGAGATGAAGATGGGTTTCTACAGCCCTTACTTCATCGTACCCAAGAAAAGCGGCGGCTTATGACCAATCTTGGACCTGCGAGTTCTCAACCGAGCGTTGCACAAACTCCCGTTCAAAATGCTCACGCTTAACCTGCGTCCGGCATCTAGATTGGTTCCTTTTGTCTCAGCCTTCCGGGTCCTCGAGGGGGTCCGTGAGACGGGGGCGTCCGTTCCCTGCAGCGTGCTCGACGCTGGGGCTGAGAGCTGGGCCCGGGTTGAGGCGGAGCAGGGTGTTTCATAGCCGCAGGAGGACGCCCGTCGGCGAGCAGACGGGGCATGGCCCATGGCGGCAAGCTTGCGGCGGGGCAGGATGTGCAGTGGCCTCCGTCTGCCTCACCGCTGAGGACTGCTGGGCAGAGTCGTCAACGGTGGCGCCGAATGGACGGAGCTGGGAGGCGGGGGTGTGAGAGAAGGTGTGCCTTGTCTGCCTCCCGCATTTCGACCAGGTCCAGTCCACAGGTGTGTTTCTGGACCACAAGGGGTGGCCATCGCCTGTTCGAGTGCCAGCGCTTCTGACCTCCGTGGCCCGGGGGCGCGGTTGGTCATCCAGCGCAGTTCCTGCAGCACATCAAGAACAGGACTACCCAAGGTGCAGGTTTTGAAGTGCCTTGGCCTGGCATTGGTTGCAGGAAGGGCCGTGGCGTGCAGAGTGGAAGCGGTCTGGGACCGTTCCACCGCGAGGGTAGTGAGAGCGGAGGAGCGAAAAAGCCTTGGCTTAGCTCAACTCGTCGTGCACGTCCGGGAAGAAGGGAACGGGGGGGGGCGTGGCTGTGAGCGGCGCACCTGCCCGCGGAACCGATCAAGTAGCCCGGGAAAGCATAGCGGATCTCCGTGCGTCAGGCTCAGGCTGGGCGGCAGACCCGAAGGTGGCGGCCCAGGCGAACGATCAGCATCCGATGCCGCTGTAACGCTCTCCGATGCAGCGGTGATGTCATCCAATTCTGAGGCAAGCAAGCGTGCTGGGGAGGCGGGCGGTTCGAGGGGGTTTACCCGGCGAACAGAGCCCGTCATATTCCCCAAATCGCCTTCATCGCCCGCAGCGCCTGCGCCGATCCCGTAGGAAGAAGGCGGAGCGCGGGGGGCGGTTGAAGTGGCTCTCTCTCATTACAAAAGAAAAGCTGTGCGACCGCAATGCTATAACGGCCATGTTCTCACACTGAGAAGATGAACCATTGGAGAGAATACTCATCCCGAGCTCAGACGGAAGCAAGCAAGCAAGCGTGCCGGGGAGGCGGGCGGTTCGAGGGGATTTACCCGGCGAACAGAGCCCGTCATTGTCCCCAAATCGTGTTCATCGCCCGCGGCGCCTGCGTCAATCCCGTAGGAAGGAGGCGAGGCGCGGGGGGCGGCTGAAACGGCTTTCTCTCATTACAAAAGAAAGCCACACGACCGCAATGCTAGCAAACAAGCGTGCCGGGGAGGCGGGAAGTTCGAGGGGATTTACCCGGCGAACAGAGCCCGTCATTGTCCCCAAATCGTGTTCATCGCCCGCGGCGCCTGCGTCAATCCCGTAGGAAGGAGGCGAGGCGCGGGGGGCGGCTGAAACGGCTTTCTCTCACTACAAAAGAAAGCCACACGACCGCAATGTTGCCATGGCTATGTTCTCGCACTGAGAACATAAACCATTCATAAAACACTGCTTGCATGTGATCGCAGCCCAGGCATGCAAGATAGTGTTTTATGACCGAGAGAGGTGGGGAGAAAACACCGCATCCAGAAACTACACAGGGGCGGAAATTACATCTTTAAAAAGACGCGTCCTGAAAAGGACGTTCAACGCCGCTGTGTAATGCTCTTTCAGAGAAATAAACTCTTTTATGGAGAGAATCACTCTTTCAACTCTTTTAACTCTGCGCTGTCGAAGCGCCCAGGGGCAAACTGCACGCCGGCAGTGAAGAGAAAAGCCGCTGTAGTGCGCCGTAAATCCAACAGCAAAGCAGAGCGTCAGAGGATCAGAAGCAGGATCAGTTGTGTTACTCGCAGCTGACTGCATACACACGACCAACGGCTCCGAAGAAAATTACTGAATGAACGAGCGTATTTCTCTCGCCTTTATATCCGTATCCGGAGGCGGAGTATGCAAATACTGTTCGCCAACTCTCATTGGCCTTTTTTCATAGATCAGAGGTATCTTTCGGCGCTCAAGAGAGACCCCTAGTGTCGCTTCTTCGACACGACGTCGAAGTGAGCGACAGACGGGGAACACTAGTTAAAATATAATCTAAACATTCATATTATTTTTATATCATATTACTTATCATATTTATATCATACAACATACAATTTACATACCTGCTTTAGCCGAAACAACATTTACATGTAACTAAAACTTGCTTATTAGGACATATTTCAAATTTCAATACTCTGAATCCTGGCTGGCAAGTCTGGAAACAGTCCCACTAGTAAAATATGTATATGTTTATATAAAATAGCATGTCAACTAATGAAAACTGAATGACTTACTCGTCCGAAATTTTATCCTCGTCTGGATCAAGTCTCTCTTCAAAATACAAACGTTCATTGGAGTCCCGCACTACTTCTGAGGAAAATTGTAACTCTTCGCCACTATCCAGGAGTTTTCTCACTTGTGTATCATGCAATCTTCCAAACATGCAGAAAAGTGAATGAATTTGTGGCATAGTTGGGGGCGTTTACCATTTGATTTGATCATCTCAGCACATTAGCGTATGAATGGCGTGCTCTGCTGGTGGTTGTGATCACATTAGAGATAATTAACTGAGCCAGTAAAAACTGTACATCGCTTTGTTTCATACATATTACATTGCAGGAGAATATTTGTTTTAAATTTGAATTGTTTTATTTAAAAGTAGACATTTTAAGCTTTCTTTAGACATATGTTTCATGTTTGTGTGATAAGTATCACAGAGTTTCAGTTTTTTTGACGTTTCAGAAATATGCTCGCGAACACAGAGACAGCACAACCTTTTTATTTTCTTTATTTTACAAACGTTTTAGTTTTGTTGTTATTTTGAGTGTACACAAATAAAAGTAGACCCTTTATAGTATCTAATGATTTCTTACACTTATCTGTATGCCCCAGAATGACTAAATGATAAATGAATTTTATGTTGTTTCGGCTGTAATGACGAAAAAATCCAGCAGGATGCGCCGGCGTGTCCGTCGACCCCAGAGGGTTAAGAGAGAAGTAGCACGGAAGTAGAACACATCAATAGTTTGTCATTCATAAATTCTGTCCTCCACAGCAAGGATGGAGACCCATCGGCAAGTGGCTTTATATGCACACCTATGTGCTGGCTACCAAAAATCATCTTATTCAAAAGAATCAGACACTGCAAGAAGACTGTGTTTACATGAGATTTGAAATCATCTGATCATTCTCTGCTTTTAATGTCAAAACATAAACAGGCATGTGCACAACAATTGCAAACATTGAATAAACCAGTATGAATGCCAGTAAATGTGTTTACATGCAGAGCGTAATTGGGGTAATGTGCAAAAAAATCTATGTGCTGCAATTGGCTTTTGCTTAAACTGTTTATAAACTTAAGCCGATAAATTGAAACCGTTTAAGGCATTTACAGTATATGTCTTTACAAATTGTTGGCTTATGAAGCATGATCAGTGTAACATCATGAATGTAAATGTGCTCAGTGACAAGATGAGAAAGCGCCTGACAGTTATGCAACCACAAACCACACGAGGAGGACAATAGCAAAACAAAAACAAAAATCGGAACATGCAATGAATGCTGTTGGATGCCAAGTATGGGTTTGTGCCTTTAGTTCTCATTGAAAACAATATAAAAACAATAATTATTCCCATTAATTCATACCCAGTTCCTCTTGTATCTTTCTCAGTATTCCTTAATTGCTTGTGTTGATTACCTAATTTGGTCATTAGCAGAGCGTGCTTTACATCTGTAATCTGAGGGATTTGATACAGAGGAATATATAACATTTCCAAATCTTCCTTTATTTACAGTCACTGTGACAAACAGTTTCTGCATGGTGAAGTTTAGAGGCTTGAGCTTAATTGAAAAGTTTAAATTGGTTTTAATCTAACTAGGTTAAAGGAAGGTGATTTAAAATATATGTATGTGTGTAAATGGTGGCGGAGGTGTCAAAAGAAGTGAGGAAAAACTGAAATCATACCCGTGTGTAAGTGTGTGTGGTGTGTCTATGGGAGAGTTTGATGTAAAGGTTTTATAATGGATTTAGAGCGGCTGTGGTGATCAGTGCCCGGATGACTTATTTAAATGTCATGCACTCTTTTCATCCTTTAGCTGGAGATGAGGCGGACAGAGGGATGAGAGGAAAGAGAGGGAACGGTTATTTCAACACTGCCACTCTTCGCACACTGTTCCTCCTGGAAAGCTTAGACTGGATTTGCGTTTCTCTGAAAGAGCTAAATCTTCATTCGTGTCTAATTTCACATTGTTACTGTTACATGACAGAGAGGGCCAAGGCAAATATCAAATTAAATGAAAGTGAGCAAAAAAGGGATAGAGAGGCTGAGACTGACAGTAGTTATAATTTGAAGTTGGATGTCTATACACTCTTCAAAATAAAGAGTCCAAATGTGATTTTCAGCCAACATTCTATGTCATAGCAGAACCATTTTAGTTCTCAACAAATCATATGGGAAAATGTTTATCTTCCTATGATGTCATAGAACAACTTTTTTAAGTTCCTGCATTGTTGTAGGAAATCCCTTTAAAGTATTTCCTATGGCATAGAAGATCCTTTTAAAGTTTCCAAAATGCAATAGATAGTTCCCTATCTGTCACTCACTCAAAGTTGTGTCGATGAGTTGACACTAGGGGTCACTCCTGCAGAGCCCTCTGATCTTGAGAAAAGGCCATTGGAAATTGGCATGTGGAATTTGCATGCCACTCTCCCTGACATAGGTGTATAAAAGGAGTGACGTTGCAAACACACATCAGATATCTTCTTCGGAGCCGAGCGAGCAAGTCACAGAGCTGAATTCCTCTGCCACCTCCATTCATCTCTAAACACACTGTTGGATCTACGGCGCTTTCCAGCGGTTCTCCCCCTCGCACACTACGTTGTGCTGAGCACACGCCCCTGGGTGCTTCAGCAGCAGAAAAAAGTTCACAGAGTGAATAACATTGTTTATATATATATATATATATATATATATATATATATATATATATATATATATATATATATATATCCGTCTGATGGCCATGATCGCTGCCTTTCGTGCTTGGGTGCCACCCACGTGGTGTCAGCGTTCGTAGATGGTTCATGTCCTCACTGCGAGTAAGCCATGGCTACGTTGCTGTCGCGGCTTGCCCTCGTAAGAGCACAAGCCACTCCAGCAGCTCCCCGACTTGGTCCTTCTACCTACGGGTATGAGGTGGGGTCGGTTAGCACTGGGGGTGATATGGGGACCTCAGTGGGGGAGCCTCTCCGCCGGGTATTCCCCCATGGACCACCCACTCCTCGTCATGCTCGTATGCTCCAACCGAGTGCTGGGGCGAGGTTGCCGGTTCGTTTCACGGCGGACCCGCAATCTCGTTCGAGGCGCTTAACGACGATGAGCTTTCGATCGTGTCATCGGAGAGCGGGTTCGTCATGTCTGACGCTGAGGACTCGGCTGGACTCTCACCCTCGGGTGCGGACCACGCTTCGCCCCCATTCCTTTCTTCCCGGAGGTGCATGATGAGCTTACGTGTTTGTGGCAGGCACCCTTCACTTCCCCCACGTGATCCGTGAGCAGCTCCGCTCTCACTACCCTCGATGTGGCAAGGGCAAGGGGCTACTCGGTGATTCCCCAGGTGGACCAAGCAGTAGCGGTGCACTTTTGCCCGCAAAGCACCTCCACCTGGCGGAACCGTCCGTGGCTCCCATCCAGGGCCTGTAGGCAGACATCGTCCCTGACAACTAAGGCCTACAGCGCCTCTGGACATGCCGCCTCTGCCTTGCATGCCATGGCAGTCCAGCAGGTGCACCAAACCAAGGCACTCAGAGAACTACACGACCAGCGTCCCCCTGCGGTACCAACACCGACACCAACCCCACCACAGCCCACCTCTCGGGGCCGGCCCCAGCACAGAGCTACCCGCAGGACTGTGACGCCACCCGCCTCACGGCCGTTCGCCAAGAACCCCAAGAAGGCTTCATAGCGCCCCTGAGACGGGCAGCCCCGGGACTCAGGAAACTGCACTACGGGAGCTGGTAAGCAGACCACTCCCTCCCCCGCCAGAGGGTCGGGTGGAGAATCCTTATTTCCTTATAAATTTTATTTCGCCGTACGCCCGACGGGCTGCGGTACCCACATTTAAAAAAATTTAGCCCCTGGGCTCTATTTCCGGTCTCCCCGGCTATCGTTATCACGACCACCGGCCACCGGTTCTCTTTGGCAGGTACAGCGCCCTGGAACCGGACTTCCCGCTTCCACGCGCCCAGCCGTTGCAAATGCCCGCCCCTCGAGCCAATGGTCTCCATGGGCCACGAGGATGAAAATCTTCCTCCCCCGTCCCTGGCTGTTCACAAGGAGCCAGGTAAGTGCTTCGATGTCTCTAGACTCAGCACCTCGGGCGAGGCCCCATCCGCTGGTACATCTGACACTGTAGTCCCCTTGTTTCCTCTCGTACAGAGCTTAGGGGCGTGGTTCGCGCTCCCCAACCCATTGCGTTGGTTGATCAGGACCGTCCGACTCGGCTATGCGATTCAGTTTGCCAGGTGCCCGCCCAGGTGTCTGCTCCACCGCAGTGACAGGCGAGAACGCCACTGCCTTGCGTGCGGAGATTGCCTCGCTTCTACGGAAGGGTGCGATAGAGCCGAGGTGAAGAAGGGGTTTTACAGCCCCTAATTCATTGTACCCAAAAAAGGCGGTGGGTTGTGGCCAATCCTCGACCTGCGAGTTCTGAACTGCACAGACTCCCGTTCAAGATGCTCAAGCAGAAATGCTTTCTAGCGAGTGTCCGGCATCTGGATTGGTTTGCAGCGGTTGACCTGAAGGACGGGTACTTCCTTGTCTCGATCCTTCCTCGACACAGACACTTTCTCCGGTTTGCCTTCGAGGGTTAGGCATATCAGTACAAAGTCCTCACGTTCAGCCTGTCTTTGTCCCCTCGTGCCTTCACGAAAGTCGCAGAGGCAGCCCTTGCCCCACTAATGGAAGTGGGCATCTGCATCCTCAACTATCTCGACGATTTGCTAATCTTAGCTCACTCGTGGGACATGTTGTGTGCTCACAGGGACCTGGTGCACAGGCACCTCAGCTGCTTGGGGCTTCAGGTCAACTGGGAAAAGAGCAAGCTCGTCCCTGTTCAGAGCATCTCTTTTATCGATGATGGCGTGCCTCACCAACGAGCGTGCACAGTCAGTGCTGAGCTGTCTGCATGCGTTCAGACAGACGCCTTTACGGCCTGAAGTGGTGTCTGTTTGCTCAGTGGTGTTCTTCCCAAGGGGAAGACCCCCAGAGGTGGGCAGTTGGATCAGTGCTTTCCTTTCTGCAGAAAAAGTTGGAGGGACGGCTGTCCCTCTCCACCTTGAAAGTGTATGTAGCCACCATATCAGCACATCAGTTAAACCCCACCAGGCCGTGCCTTGTTCCGTCGTGGGACCTTTCCTTGGTCCTTCAGGGACCTCCCTTTGAGCCCCTTGAGTCAGCAGATCTAAAGGCGCTCTCTCTGAAGACCGCCCTCCTGATGGCGCTCACCTCCATCAAGAGGGTAGGGGACCAGCAGGTGTTCTCTGTCAGCAAACTGTGCCTTGAATTCTATCTGGCATACTCTCACGTCATCCTGAGACCCTGACCAGGCTATGTGCACAAGGTTCCCACGACCCCTTTCAGGGATCAGGTGGTGAACCTGCAAGCGCTGCCCCAGAAGGAGACAGACACAGCCTTGGCGTTGCTGTGTTCGGTGCACGCTCTTCGCATCTACTTGGATCGCACGCAGAGCTTTAGAAGGTCCAAGCAGCTCTTGTCTGCTTCAGCGGACAGCGGAAGGGAAGTGCTGTCTCCAAACAGAGGATTGCCACTGGTCATTGATGCAAGCACTATGGCAAACCACGCCCAGCACATGCCACCCCCTGCTGGCCTACGAGCACATTCTACCAGGGGTGTTGCGGCTTTTTGGGCGTTGTCCCACGGCGCCTCTCTAGCAGACATATGTAGAGCCGCGGGCTGGGCAACACCTAACACCTTTGCTAGGTTCTATAACCTCAGGGTTGAGCCAGTTTCGTCCTGTGTGTTATCAGGTGACACAAACAGGTAAGTTCGGGTCAGCTGGCCAGGTGTACCACTTGTGCATAGCGCCTTTCCCCTCCCTTGAGGAGAAGACGTGCGCTCTTTCCCCAGTTGCGTTCACAAGAATTGTGAACCCTGGACGTTCTTCCTCCCTAGCCTAGCGGCCGTCGAGTCTTCGGAGAGGCTCGCTGCCGCCCCCAGTACGGGATTCACCAGGCCCCCGTACTGAGGTAAGTGTTCCACATGTGCTGGTTGTCCCCCTAGGCAACCCCGTGTGATGTATATTCCGTGAAATGGTTTCTCTGCCTGTAAACTGCGTCTTCCTTGGGCAGAGGGCGCTCTGTCCTTGGTCGGTGTGTTTGTAGTAACTCCTCCCCCCTTGGGTAGGATCTACCATGACGCTGCCCCGCACGATGTGCTTCCGCTCCTAACCGGTAAAGACTGGTTGTTGTATTCCACCTAAAATACCCCCCCCCCCCCCCTCGCGGCCAGGTGTAGTCTCCGATGTGTCCTCCACTTTGGAGGGACACCCCCCAGCTTGGACCATATATTTGGCCACCAGCCGAACGATTTCATTCCTTTTTGGGGAGAACAATAGAGAGAAGGCCATGGCTGGGCCAGCCAGTCCTTATACTTCTGAGCAGTTAGCCATTCCCCTAGGTGCAGGGGTCTGCTTCATGCCTGCCAGTGTGTTGGGGGTAGTTATGCGACGGCTTGCTGCACTGGCTACGAGGCACACAGAGGTCTGCCCACCTTGCACCGCCAGTCTGCGTTACCCTGTTCAGCTCTTGTGGCATTTTCCATTGGGACCCCTAGTGTCAACTCATCGACACAAGGTCGAGTGAGTGGCAGATAGGAAACGTCTCGATTACTGATGGAACGAGACGTTGTGTCCCCCCTGCCACAACACTGAACCAACTGCTGAAATGGCTGGGTCTTTGGCTCGGCTCCTCAGTGTGATACCTGATGTGTGTTTGCAGCGTCACTCCTTTTATACCCGTATGTCCGGGGGAGTGGGATGCAAATTCCACACCCCAATTTCCATTGACCTTTTCTCAAGATCAGAGATGTCTGGGCTCCGAAGGAGCGACCCCTAGTGTCAACTCATGGACACAACGTCTCGTTCCCTCATCAGGGAACGGAGGTTACATCAGTAACCAAGACGTTAAGCATGTAAGTTCCCATAATTGCAAATATATACTGTATGAACGTTTTTAAATTCATATGATGCCATTTATGAACTCTAAGTCTTATGATTCCATATTTGAATTTAAGTTCCTATGATGCATGTATATGAATCTCAAGTTCCTATGGTTCCATATACAGTTTGAAGATTTTAAGTACCTATGATGCCATATATGAACCTTCTTAAATTCCTAAGATTCCATATATGAGCCTTTTAAAGCTACTATATGCCATAAATTAAACTTAATGGTGTGTTCACACAAAGCGAAGCGAGAGTTTCAAACGGCGTAATTACATACAAAGTCAGTGCAAAGATGTGTATAGACACAAATGAAGCAAATGGCATGACACGAACACGGAAAATCGCTCCATTAAAAATGTTCAACTCGAGCAAAAAATCTGCATGACGCGTTGTCGCGAAAGCCTATCAGCATTTAGATGTCACTGACATAATAACGTACTGATGTAGTAGCAGAAGAAATCTAGAAAAATTAATAAAAAAATTGTTGTAGCACACAACGTTATATATGTACAGAGACTGGACGAAAAAAAGACATCGCTTGGAGGAAAGTGAGCGAGGAAGTTGATTGCCTGGTAAGTTCTGAAAATATGTGCATATACTTGATTCCAGCTATTGGTTGTACTTTACTATAAACCAAGTTGTAGAAGCCCCTCCTCCTGTCCTTTTCCGGAAGAGAAGGGGGAATACTCGCGGGTTCACATCACTCGCTCTAACCCGAGTTTAAACACACATTTATAATCCAGCGGTCAAACTCGCGCAAGCAGAGGCAAAAATTTCTTCGCGTTGTATGTGAACACACCATAAGTGCCTATGACGCCATATACCGTATGTTCCATTTTAAGCGCCTATACTCCATATATGAACCTTGATTTCCTATGAATTCCATATTTGAACCTTTTAAGTTCTTATGATGCCATATATGAACATTTTAAGTTCCTATGATGCCATATATGAGCCTTTTTAAGGTCCTATGAAGAAATATATGAACCTTTTTTTAAGTGATTGGAGTTTAGAGGCTGGTACTGTTGCTTTCAAGAACCTCAAAAGGCTTCACTATTCTTTTAACTGTTATACCTAGAACCAATATGATGATCTGAAGAACTTATAGAGTAAATTAAGGAATTTTTTTTTAATGCCCGAATGATCTTTTTTTTGTCTTTTTTTAACATACACTGTAACTAACTGAAAAGCTTTGTACTGAACAAATGCTGTACCACTGAAAAATGAGTGTATTGTTTGTAATCCTTTACATGCATTTGTAACTGGTCCTGCTCGACCCACTCCGAGCAAGATTCAAACCGGTGTCAGCCAACATGGGAGGCGGGGGCACTAACGAGGAGCCTAGTGTCAGTGTCAGTGTCAGTGTCTGTTGCTAGTGCACCTCTTGAGGCCAGGGGAGTGAAGTTTACACACACTGCCAGCTATCACGTACCAGCTGGCTCCCGTTACACATAAATCTACTCGAGATCTTTCACAGTACAAATTCACCATTCTATTCAAGTTTCAATACTATTATGATGATTGATGCCTGGGGCTCTGCCCAGCCTTTTATGTGCATGTATGTGCGTTAGTGTGTGCTTGTTTGTGAATTGTCCCCATTGTTCCACTGGTTGGACTTTTATGAGCTGTAAATATAGGAAGTGCCAGCCATCTCCGTAAATCACATGACAGAGATGGAGAGGGGAAGAGAGAGAGAGAGAGAGAGAGAGAGAGAGAGAGAGAGAGAGTCCACTGAGACAGGTAGATGATGACAGTACCCTTGATCAATATTTATGAACACGATCACAGCATAGTGATCTCCGATATAAACCTGTTAAACACACACACAGTGCTGAAGTGCTGACGACAAGTAAACAGCCCATTTCTGTATGCAAAGATGTGAGTAATGAGATCTAAAAGGCTAGAGGAACTTAGCGGAAATGAGCTAGCCTGCTGCTTGATGACTGGGTTAATGTGGCACAGGAAGTGATGAATATATCGGTGGTCACCAGTTGGCAAGACTCAGCACTTTTCTCTCGATCCAGGTCTTTAAGACAGCCAGATTAATGAAACTTGCTGAAATTAGATTAAAGACTTATAGTCCTTGTTTCTTTCCGCCACCAGTCACAGTGTCATCTGAAGTGTACATGTGCAGATAAACGATATGTGCATCATGGGTATTAGTCATGACTTTTGTCTTTATCTGCAAAGCTACAGAGATACATTCATATTTAGGGGGATTCCCTAAGAATGAATTGTGTTTATTGTCATGCTGGCTGTTGTTTTATCACCCAAATTACTACACTGTGTAAATCGTCTAACAACACAATGCACACCCTTTGTGTATAAAGAGCATTCTAATAATAAGTTGAATCTGCATAGAAAGGAGGCACGATTGTGTTGAAAGAATGACAATGATGCAATGATTTGTAATATAATTAATTATTATACAGTGCAGCGCTGTTTCAGGTTAAACTAGATTGCAGGTATGAATAAGATGCATGTTTTTCCATTGAAATACAGTGAACGCTAAAGTGAAAACTCCTCATGAATGATGCTGAAATTGTAACATTTCTCCACAGTCAAAATAATGTGAACTATGAAATCTGCCTTTACAGGCTCTATTCGTCATAACAGCAGGGGAAATTGGCTTTAATTGTTCATGAAAGCGAGAGGTGTCAAATTTGAATGCAATCAAAGTGAAGTATGCTGCCATTTATTCTTTGGACGCAGTGCAGGTAAGCAGGCAAATGCATGCACACGGTCAGACGTGAATGGAATAAAGCTGAGCATGATCGCATCACGAGCCAAAACGTCCTCATCTGAATGCAGAAAATGGCAGAAACTGCACACACACTTGAGATGAGCTTTCAAAAGTGAGCAGACAGTTTAGTTGTTTAGGAGAGGAGAGCAAGCAACTCTGAAGGATTGTGTGACCTTTAGCTTGCAACTTTGTATGTCTAAAAGAGTGAAGGGGAGAGGATCTCTGATGAAAGCACCAGAGGGAGATGACATTTTTCATTCTTTCAGTTTAGACAGGACGAGGACACTGAAAGAGAGAGTGAGTGGAGCTTAAAGAGGAGGGTGGGATTCTGGAGTAATGCCAGAGATGTTAACCTACGCCCAGGGAAAGGTAAAACGTCCCTGGGGGAACATCTGTGGAGGGCCTGATTGCTTTTCAGACCTCAGTCATTACTAAACCACTTAACTTCCTTTGTATCATGTTCACTTCCTCCTCTCTCTGTCTCTGCCATCTCTCCACACCCTGAGGGCCAACTATACATCAACACATAGATGCATACATGCATACACGCAATCTAAATCTAGCAACCTCCCCAGTCACTGAACATAAAGACCCCACAAAATGGTTTGACGAGCGCTGCTTTCTTTCCTGTTTTGATGCTTTTATATCTAAACAACAGGCCTTAGTTTACGTTACAGCCGGGGTTTGAAATGAACACCGGCCAACTCGCCAAACGCAGGTAAAAATCAGTTACCTATCAGTGGCAGGTAACTCTATTCCTTTTGCTAGCCACTTTGTTTGCCTTTAGGCATTCTAAAGGTGACTTGAATCATTAGGCCTGTGTCCTGCTAAACTGGTTCTCATTCTCAAATCATTCTCGTTCAAATAAAATGTCAAAACAAATGCATGAAGTTACGGTCTCCAGTTACCTTTATAATTTTTGGAGAGGCGGGGGATATTGACAAGTGAAAATGTTAATTGGCTAGTGACCTTGGAGACTACTAGCCACAGTAGCCGATGAGGCAAAAAGAAAATTTCAAACCCTAGTTTCAGCCCGGAAAAACTACACTTAATAAAGAAATAAAGACCAACCTGATCTTGTGGAATTTCTATACCTAGACTTTTGCTAAATTATTTTTATGAGGCTCATTGAATGTATTGCAACAGTTTCCTGGTAAAATGAACACTAGAGGCGCTACAACAACACTGACTTTTATTATGAGTAAAATGGCAGATTCTCATTTTAAACACTTTTCGCCCTGGTCCTCACACAATGCTTCACAATCTTACATTGGACATTGAAGGACTTATACGATAGCGCATGACTTAACATTGGCATTACTTAATCAACTACATTTTCAAGCTTGGCAGAATGCGATCAAATTGAGCAGTAGCTCAACTGAGAGGTTACGAGTCCTCATGTACATGCAAGTCTACGTGTGACTCGAAAGTGTCATTAGAAGCTTTACAAAATGTTGTTGTTGCTTCGGCAATTGTGAATTTCCTCAACATTTGCTTTTATGTCACCATCAGTTAGGTTAATGTTTAAGGTTTAGGTTGTAAACCTCAAAAGAGCTTTAATCTTAAAAATCGAATCTGTTTTGAAAACAAATTGACGCTTTATGTGCTGCACAATGGACATTTCACCTTGGAAGTGGTTCGAGAAATGTAATGAACCATTAAATATTATTTTGTGAAAATGTTGAACAGTCACGTAAGTTTCATGAACGAAATCCCTTTAAAATGCATTACCTTCACATTTAGGTAATGGTTGGAAAAGGAAATAAACCATGAATGTAAGCAGAGACTATTTAGCACAGATGGGCCACTTCTATATAAATAAATGAGAGAAATTGGAACACCCACCCAAGGAGCTCTGAGCACCCAATGGATGTAGAAAGGAAGCCCCCAATTACAGTTAGATAAAGACATTTCCTGTCAATACATTTGAGAATACACATGCACATTAGCTATAAAGATAAATGGGAAAATTGTGTTTTTTAGCATGATATGAGGTATTGAAACACAATTTATGATACCAGTTTTGTCCGATTTTACACCTGATTTAAATTATGCTCTTTTATCATAATCTTGACCAACCGTTTTTAAGATTTCGGTGTTCCCCCATTCAAGTAGATAGGAGCTGCTCTGACATGACTAGAAATAGCCTACCGGGAACATTCCAAAGATGGCCGCCATTGGACTGACTTGATAGAAAGACTTTGACGTAAACGCTCGTAAACTGAAGATAAACCGACAAACCATGATTTGCTATTTGCTATTGCTGGTCGGAGGCAGGTGGTATTTATATTTCAGGTGGAGGGGATGTTTTCTTTCTAAAGAGCAATTAATTGAACAAACATTTGTGTTGTACATCTTGCAATGCTTTATTATTTTTGGTCCGCTTTCCTAGAAAAAAAAAGACAGAAAAGAAAATGTCTGCTAAAAGTTTATTTGGTCAGCTTTTTGGAATACACTATCAAATACATGGCCTAAAAGTTAACAGCTATGTGCTAAATAATCCACAAAGCTCCAATTTTAAATTTCATGGGGTTTTTAACAGTCTCAGATTTTAAGGCTCTCGTTTCCTCTTAGCCAGCTTACTGTGTTCTCTCTCGCTTTTCATCTGTGCTACCTGTTAGGAATAAGATATGATATTTCATAGCACACCTCCTTTTAGTGCCTCTAAAAAATAAAGACTTTCCAGCCCTGTGTTGGATTTGGCCTTGAGAGTCATTCAATTCAATGCTACGTTGAGCTCTTTTCAAAGTCAAATTACTTATTTTGATCCTTAGGCTCCATCTTCTTAATGTTTTGTTATAGTGAGTGAACATTGTAGATAGAATCTACAGCTATTTTTTTCATTATAAGCTATTCAACAGTGCTGACTCACCACTTCTGGTACATGACATTCTTATGTCATGTTGATTGTGAAGCAGAGCTTGGTATGATTTATGGCGAGCTTTTTACATCATATCAGCCAGCTTGATTTAATTTGATTTAGATGTTTAAGAGCTTAGTTGGTGTCATTCTAAGAGTCGGCAGAGTTTTAGACTTGGAATCAATCAAACTGTATAACAGATGAAAAATGATTGTAACTCTCGCTCATGCCATTCCAATAACCATATGACTCTTTCTTTCTTCCATGGAACTCTAAAGGAGATTGTAGGGTATTTAGGGTCTTCAATGAAAGTTTGATAACTTGTTAAGTTATCGGAGCTGTACTTTGCTATTAGCTTAGCTGTGTTATGCTATTAACTTAGCCGTACTGTGTTGACAATATGGCATCGGCAAGGTTGCGCATGTGCGGTAGTTGCCCAGGGAAGAGTCTCTTTAGGACTTCCCGTGAACTTT